>VXAL01001017.1:0-118673 GCA_013399475.1 Chauna torquata | reverse complement strand
TGGAGAGAGAGAGATTTTGAGGGCCAAGCATTTCCAATTAGACTACCTTAAATTAGATGTCTATTAGAAATATGCAGTTCAGTGAGGTAAAAGTCCCACCCAAAACTGGCTCAGTCAGAAAGCCTGAACTGGCAATATGTTGAGGGTGACCACGGCAGTGCCCTCACCAGGAGGGCACAGTCCCACAGGATCTGCATAGGGTAGGCAAAGTCAGGTGCTGGTAACAGTGTCCACCAACAGTCCCAGATGTGATGAGTTGATGAACCAGTGACCAAACAGCAAGACAAGGCTGGAGACAAGACTGGAGATAAGCTATCTATCACACAGGCTCAAGATCCATCCTAGAGATGGTACCAGAGACAGGGCTGGAGACAGATACACCTAGCACGCAGACCCAGGCCTGAGCTTATATGGAGCCCCTGTCCAGAGGATAGGTGGACATCCCCAGTGAGACTGATAAAGGTGATTATGGCCTGTTAGTGCACTAAGGGCCCTGGCAGACAATGCATTTCCTGAAGAAATACAAGCAGCTCCCATTAAGGAAGAAGATTGAGAAACTGTCCAGAAAACTAACCTGGGCACATGACATCTCCAACACTTGCCAGCATCAAGTTTTGTGTTAACAAAAATATCAAATGGGGATGCATTTAGTTATACTAATGTGTTTCCTCACCAAAAGTAGAGTCACTGCAAGTCACGAGCATTCTGTATGCAGAATGACTAATTGGAATAAGCTGTGCAGTGTTTAACTTAAACCATCTCGTTTATGCCCAACATCCACCCAGTATCTAATGACATAGTTTATATTTTCATTGAGAATTCAGCATCCTGGCAAAAAAAAAAAAAAAAAAAAAAAAAAAAAAAAAAGAGAAAGCTTTATAAGTCTTCACTCTAAGTCAATTAGAATTTAAATGTAGGGTGAATGCCAGGGAGAAGAATGGGACCTGCAGCAATTCAGATCTCAGATGTTCACATACTCTAGAGACGGAAGAATCATTTGAACACTTATTCTATCTTCCAGAGCTGGGGGCATTCGGAAAGGCAGGTTTGTTCTCTGCTGCATATCTAACAGTGTTTTGGCCAACTAGTCTTAAAAGTTTCTGGGAAATGACTCTTCTACCTTTGTCCTTGGGAAGCTATTTCACAGATGAATACATCTCATTCCTGATCTGCCCTTGTTAGTCCTAGCTATGACCTCCATACAGAACTACACAACTTTAAATACTTGGTGACTCTGTTAGTTGTTTGCAGGGTGTTTTTGCACCTAGATCCAATCTAGCACACCCCAGAACTAGCCTAGAATACATCAGGAGCAACTTCTGTGAAGTCAGTGCTGTTGCATTGGTATATATCAGTTCTCAAATGCTACATCTTCCATGTCATCATTGTTTAACCAGGATTCATAGATCTCCCTCTTGGATTTTAGCATATTTCGCTTTGCGGTTTGCGACAGTTCACTACAATTCTACTTGTAATGACTAGCCTTGCTGGAGTCCAAACAGGAGGAGGCCACTGAGGAAAGAAGGGCCAAGATGCATTCACTCAACGTGACTGCATGTTCCTGGAGAGGTCTGGCAGACCACACAGTTATTTCTCACTTCAATTAAATACTTATGCACACCAGCATGGACATGTGCTTGCACACATGTATGTCATCCACAACCAAAA
Organism: Chauna torquata; assembly: GCA_013399475.1. Taxonomy (NCBI): domain Eukaryota; kingdom Metazoa; phylum Chordata; class Aves; order Anseriformes; family Anhimidae; genus Chauna; species Chauna torquata. The sequence goes on along the minus strand of VXAL01001017.1, from coordinate 117,005 downwards.
ATATCACTTCTAGCTCTAAACTACTTTCTTCCCCCCTACCCCTCCACTCCCTCTGCTGCTCATTAAAACTCATCTCTCCTGCCTACAAAGGTGGAGAGTCAGCAGGCTGCCCATGTAGCATTAGCTAATGGGAACTGACAGCCTGCCACCATTTTCCGAAGGCTTACATTTTTGATATATGCCTGTCTTCCAGCCTGGCTAATTCTATGGGAGACTTTTATCAGGGGAAGACTGACCTCGGGCAGGAGACATTTTGTGTCACTGTGAAGTAGTGAAATGAAGACACAATGGGCATGGCAAGAACTCTCTAGTAGTAAAAGGCAGGGAGAAGAAAACTCATGTACAACAAGAATACCTCCTTAACCATGGCAGGCAACTCAGTGATTGGTTCTCTAATGAACAAATTCACTGGAGAACCTGAACTGTGATGTACTTTGAGACACTATAAAAAGCAGTCTTAACTGATGATAAACTAAAATACCAGACAAGTTATGAGAAGCATTTTCCCACTGATTTACAGCACTCTGGATTCAATTAAAGAACTCCTCCTTCCCTGTGCTAGCTAGTGCCTCTTGAGGCTTGTAGGCTGCTTCACAATGACTTACAGGGACAGAGTCTGGAATATCTTTGTACCTGGGTTTTGCCACAGTAATTTTTACTACACTTTATTGTAGAGATGTGGAAGTAAAAAAAAGTTAAAATATTCACAGCATGGTTACCACTCATACTTACAGAAAGTAAACAGTGCAGTTGCTGACTGCATTTCCCTGCCGAGGTGCCGTGTCTGACAGGAGCTTTAGTCTGGAGGACTCACTACCCTCTTTCTTTCCCAAGCTCAACATCCCTGGCTGAAATACATTCCTCAAGAACCACTTCAACCTCCTCTCCAACTGAACGGCAGATCCAACCCAACAATCATTTTCTTCCCTTTCAAGGCTTCTGAGTCTGCCACAAGAAGAAAAAAATAGTCATCCAAAATCCTATGTTCCTTCTCTCCCTGCATGGCGTTGAGTATGCCCCAGTTACGCCTTTCAAAAAACATTAGGTCACTCTGCTGTTACCTCTATAATACTGGGTTGGAAAGCTAAAGTCATGAAGGTAACTTTTCCTAAGAGCATGAGACAGCTTTTTCCATCAGTGGTCTGAGCTTCCACTTCCAAGGCTGGCCAGTGGAACAGACCAAGGAAGAACAGAAACTACAAAAAACTGAGAGGACTAGCATCCACAACAATTTCCTATTTCACATGTTCTGTTCATGTCACGCACAGTGGGTGCATTTTGCCTGAGCCCCCTCTAGATCCTAAAGAAGTCTTTAACATCTAAATCTTATGAGTAGCCATACAACTGCGCTTTGTGGGGAGCTCCAGGTCAAAAATTTCAAGGAAAATAGATACAAGGCTTTTATCTCCCTTAACTTCTCTGCAGACAGATAAATGCTATTGCTGCTTCACTCCCACCTGCATTCCATTTAACCCTTCTGTTCTGAGGTCCTTCTCTACCTCAATTCCGCTTTCGCCTATCTGCTGGATGCACTGCATTCCCAAGGAGCACATGGTGCCTCATAGATGTGCTTCCAGCAGCTCCATACAAGACTTTTACCTTTTCCCTCAGGTTGGATGGCACAGGCGGTGGTCTTGCTTTGCCCTCATTAGTGGCAGCTGTGCAGTATAAGCCATCTAAGTTTGCAACCTTTCATCAAGGTTAGGTGTTCACTATTTCATTAGTGGACCAGGAGACACATAGGCCACATATATGATGCATCAAAAGGCTGGATTTGCTTCCTTAAAAATGGCTGTCACAGTCAGAATGGGCTGTAACTGTGTTTGAAGAGGCCAAGTGCCCTGTAGCAGCAAAGAATAAGGCCTAACCAAGCATCTGGGTAAAGCTGCAAAGCCCCAGTTCAAATTCATCCAATGCTGAGGAAGGCCTATGTCTGGGACAGTGGTTTAAGCTAATCTTTAGATAGAGGAATTAGGGCTGGAGTAGGAAAGAATTTGTATTTTATTCAACATTGTTCACTCATCCCTACAACCATCCAGCATGCCCTAATTGTTTCAGTATGTCCCTGCAAAACAGAAATTGAGAGTGACTTGGTAAGAGGCATGCAAAGATACAGATCTAAGATGTACACAGAAGCAGTCGTCCAATAATGATGACCAGCTGTCACAGGCAGCAAAATGCTCCTGGCAGTTGGCACTGGTGAATTTTCAACTACCCGCTGGTCACTGCTACCCCATTAATCATGGGCACTTTGCCCAGCCTACGTTCCTGAACAGCTTTTTCCTTTCTCTTCCTCTCCTCCTCCTCACAGACTTCTAAAACAGTTAATAAAAAATGTATCAGGGCAATGAAATAAACAGCAATTTGATTTGATCTGGGAGCCAAAGAGAGGAGAGTTTCTACTCTTCGGGTGCAGACTTGGGAGTTTCTGCAACTGCTGGCAGAAACGTGACCACAAAACAATAGGATTAGAAAAATGGAGATTTAGGGTGGGTTTTGTTTGTCCGTATTTTGCTTTTTTTTTAAAGGAGTGGAAAGGTCTGGCTGAGAGACCAGTTAGCAGTGTGCTCTTGAACCCCAGGAAGAAGAGGGTAACACTGTGAAATCCATAGGCAGCAACGGGCTTTGCAGAGCCACAGCGATGATACACAATAGTCACTGCAGCTCCTGAGAACTGCAGATGCAAGTGACTAGGTATCCGGTGCTTCATTTTTAAATCCTGCATAGTTCTCCCTTCAGAAAGAAGAAAGAAGAGAGAAAGAATAACTTGGGTCCAACACTAGTGATGTCTTAAAGTAGTTCAAGGACTAGTGAGACAAGGGCAGCACAAAATCCAGGAGAAAAAATGAGAAGCCTGGAATAGTTGGGGCTAGAACAGGATTACTCATCTAGTGAAAAATTTAGCAAGTGCCTCAGGGCTTTCCTGGGTTGGTGGCTCAGGGAACAGTAAGTGCAGAGACCTTTTCTGGGTAGTCCCTTACCCTCTGGCTCAATGGGAAGTAAAAGCATCCAGACAAGGAGATGACAACCTTCTTCCATGAGAGCTTGCATGAATTTATGGCAGGCTTGAAACAAGAGATTTGGAGGGGAATGCAGATGCTCATTGCGAGGACAGGTAGATATATCAGGGACTACAACCAAAAGCATTACCCAGCCTAGAACAGATTACAGATTAAAAGAAAAGGTACTGTTATACCATTTAAAGTCACAAAGTCCAGGTTATGGCAAGAGAAAGAGTCAAGACCAGTCAACTCTGCCAAGGAGATAGTGTTAGACTGCGGGTAATGCCAGAGTCTCCAGAATTAGTCTCTGACACAGTATACTCATCTTTCTTGTATAGACACACAAGGTGGATTCATATCACCAAATTTTAGACATCTAAAAGTTTGCTGTGTAGATCTAAGTTAGATTTGCGCTACTAACATTTCTATACTATACCACTTCTGTTTGTGTGACTAAGTATCCAAGCAGACAAGAGATGCAACCTTTGGAATGTTACACTTAAAAAAACGACTGACAGAGAAGCATATCTCTGGACTTGGATTTTAGTCTTGCCTCTGATAGGACACCTGTGCAATTTATTTAGTGGAACCATGTATACACCCTGGATTTGTTAAAATGACGAGGTGAATCTTTTATGACCTTGAATGGCTATGCCTGTATTGTCGATGCAGTTTGCTAAATTTTGCTCCACAGAGCAAAGCATAGTCTCTCAGTTTTGCTCCAGTCCTTTGGAGAGCTGTGCATACAGACGTGTTCAATCCTAGGCTCTTTTCTGGAATGACCCAGTGCATCCCCTGTCAAAGGAGGTCCAGGCACAGCTGACATGGACAGCCCACTCCAGACACGCAGACAATGCCAAGTTTGGCTCCCTCAACCTGGGAAAGTCCTCAAACACGAACTCCACAGGCCCCAGGTTTTCAAATTCTTCCATGCACTCTTATGTCATGTAACACACACTCTTGGCATTGGGTTATAACAACACCGGTCTGCCAGACTGTGTCCCAGCCTTCTCACTATTTCAGGCGCTTTTAAGCAGAAAACATAACAAATCAATCAACCAACCAAAAAACAAGTATGCCTCAGGGCCATGGGGGCACCAAACGGAATATGGAGGAGACCAGCCGACCCCTGCCAGTGCCTGGTGCAGTGTGGTCATGAGGTATCTGTTCCAAAAGGTAGAACCACCAAGTAGCATGAACACAAGCTGGTCTATGCCATCTGGCCTGGAGTCCAGGGCTTTCCCTGATACTGTCCACAGAGGCAGTATAGGCAAAGCCAAGGCATCAGCCTCAATTGCAAAGATGGTCCACAGGCTTTGCACACCTGTAAATATTCTCCTGGAACACAGTCAGAGCATGAATTATGTGAAACATTCACAACAGTGAAAAACATAGTCACTGCCACCCCGTTACGATTCCCCTCAAACAGGTTAAGGAGTTGGCTGCAAGAGAGCCAAGGTACCCTGATTTGGACTGCCAAAGGTGGTCTCCTTATGAACTTTTGTTCTTAACCTCTTTCCAGTCAGTCAACAAGTGGGTTAATTTTTCAGATAAAATCATGAATTGGGAGCTCTATGCATCCCAATCCCCAAGGTCATCACTGGAATTGTATAGCCAAGGTCATAAGGCTTCTACATTGCAAAGTCTGTTCTGTGGTTATTTGGGGAGATTTATCCCACTTTGCAAAGAATTTTTTCTTTTCATTCAAAACAGGAACATACCCAAAAGTCACATTCCCATCAGTCTAACAAGGGGACAATCATTTTGAAGAGACACTCCAGAATACAGCTGCTGCTGTGGCACCTGTGTGAGGCGACAAGGAATTCACGTTTAGGATCTTGCTTCTTGGCTCCTCTCCCTTTGAAAGGCTCTTCACTCTGTGTGCTTTGCTCTGCCTGCCTGCACTGGTTTTTAACACATTAATGGATATACTCGTCACAGCAAAGCTGAGAGTTGAACCTCCCAGTAAACACAACATGAGCAGATAACTCACTCGTCCACTAACTAAGAGCATACTTTATGCCAGTCCTGACATACACCTTCTTCTGGTGACATAGTTCTGGTCTCCTTGCAGACAGTTTTGTCAATGGCTCCCACAGCCAGCTTGTAATGGCCCCGCCAGGCAGAGCACTACTAACCTCTCCTACGCCCAAGCCTAAATGCAGCCAGATGTCCCAAGCCCACCACATCACCCATATGCTGTGCACAGCTGAGTATCCGCATGCTGGGATGCTGGGAAAACCAACTCAGTGATCTTGCAGCCTGAGCAGCTCATAAGCTGAGGGCACCCAAAGCTGAGATGCCATTACATTAAAATCACCTTGAGAGTCCGTTCTCCACACATTCAAAGGGAGTGTCTCCTTACCTAAAAGGCAAAAGGCTTTTCTTATACTGCTGACAGAGAAGACTCAGAAAGGAGAAAAGAAGATAATAGGCTGCCAGAGGGCCAATTTACGCACCCCCAAATTAATGAGTCATTTCAATTAAATTATTTGCTCTAAATTAAAACTTATCACCAAAATCCAATTCTTATTTCATTAAAGAGGACCTCCCTAGTTATCAACTTTTTTTCTCCACAGATTTTTTTTTAAAGGTAACCACCTTCATGGCATGGGAAAAAAATGTAGTTGTACTCTACTTTTCTGTTTGAGGAGTCCCTGAAAGTTTCATGTTTTAAAATGTTCTTCATTCCTATGTGTGTCCACATAATAAATCAAGATATTCCTGGAAACGTCTCTGGAAGACTGCAGAAGTACCGTCAGATAGACAACATATGGGAAATCTGATACATGAAGATGGAGGGAATTTTAAAATTAGCTTTGTCCAAGCCTCAGCAGCCTCAGCCTTTTGATATCAGAACTGAGAAAGCTCCCAAGCCCCATTGTGGGATTTCCAAAGGGTCCCCCATCAAAACCCAAGCAGACCAATGATGGCACTCCCGATGTGCCTTTGAGAAACAAACTGATCTCTTGATCTCAGACTTTCACACACCACTAAAACTTCTCAAGCAGGGCTTGGTTCCTCCCACCACAGGTCTCCCCACTGATAGCCTGAGCTGTGACAGGCAGAGACCCAGCATCACCGATGACAGCTGCCACATGCTCCCTTAGATTGCCAAGGCAAACCTTTGTTTCCTTCCCAGGAACAAGCCCACTGCTTTTTTTGTGTTTCTGATCCACAACCTTTCTCCCATTTTCTGTTGGAGATTAACGCTTTTTAACCTAATATTTATTTTTTAAAGACATCTTCAAAAGCAGTGGTTTAATTTTGAGGAAGTGCTCCCTGTCTGAATACTCAGTAAATGGAAGCCATATGTCTAAGTATCTGTTTCTTTTTTGTCTATTTTGTTGTACGCACATTTGGCAAGTTATTTTTTCCTCTTAACTATCACATCTCAGGCTTTATTAAACCAAGCTGCTATTCTGTTATTTTGGAGGGTTTTTTTCCAAGCAACCAACTAATGACATTTTAGCAGCTCTACAGGAAATGTGATATTAAGTCATTATTTTCTCAGAATGTTTCTTCACTTTCTGGTGAGTAAGGAGCTGCTACTAGGGTAGCAATTTCAATATTTCTAAAGATAAAAAGAAGAGCTTGAGTGCCGAAAGAGCCATCAAAATCCAAACCCTGAAAACCTATTACTTAATACAATTTATCATTTGTTGTTTTTGTGGAAAGGAGCTAGAGGCTTATCCTACAAGACATAGCTTGCATACACACCTGAAAGACAGACTACATATCTGCTGAGGAGTAAGATGACGGCCAGCAACTGGATAGAGACAAATAGTAGGAGCACAAGGTTACAGCAGAATGGTTGTGATCAATACACACTGCACAGACACAAGCAAGTGGTAGGAAGACACAGCACAGATACCATACTACCTGCCTTCCCTCACCCTTCAAATTCCCAAGTGAGCTTTAAAACAAGTCTCATATTAGAAATGCTATCATCTTGTTCCTTTTCCTGAAATGCCAATTTCTTTCTTTCTGTAATTAATTCATATTAAATAGTAAAATGGAAAGCTTTTAAAGCAGGAAATAAATTTGTTTCTTTCGACAAGCCTGGATGTTGTTTTTGAACTGCTGGCTCAATTTAGGTTTATTTTACAATCTGTTTCTAGCCAATTCCAATTTCAGATGAAGTCTTGGCTCCAATGAAGCAAAATTCCCTATAATTTCAGTGGAATAAAGATTTTGGTCCAGGTCCTTATCCACTAATACACAGCTACAATGACTGTAGACAGTAATGCAGCAGCCAAAAACACAGAACTTGAGCCGGTGGACCCCAGGAATCTGGGATTTCAACTGAATCCCATACAGAGCTTTGGGTATGGCAGATTTGCAGCATCGACTCCACGGGCACTAGTGAAACAAAAAAAACAGACAAAAGGAACACACCATTCCACGAACACTGGAGTTATCAACGCCTGGTTTACCACAGCTACTTGTCCTAATGTCTCAGCCCTTGGACAACCGTCAGAGTTCTTAGACAGTTTTAGTCAACGTGGCACCAGCCAGCTGGCATCCACATGGCTCCAAACCAGCCTGCAACTGTGCAGCCTTTTATGCATCCCATTGGTATCGGATGCAGGAGACTAGAAGCCATGAGTCTCCTAGTACTTGAGGGGCCAGAGCTCTTGGGGGGGCAAGGTCTCAGTGGATATGAGGGTTGCTGGAGTTACCTGAGTAGAGGATTGCAAAGCAGAAGGACAGACAAATGGCATAACCATACAAACAAAACCCTATGTACTTTGTTCCCTTAGGAAGCCAAGCTACCTCCAGTATCTCTAGGGTTTGGATATAATAAAAGCTCAGCTAAACAAACCACAAATCTGGCTAACCTCAGCCTGGCAGTATTTCTTTCAAATGAAAGGAAGAAAATAAAATGGACAGTAATGCTACAGAAAAGGTTGATTTGAGACAGAGAAATGTGGAGCATAATTAACCTTAGCTTTCATCTCTATTGCAAGTAGAAAGACAAGCTGATCCTAAAATTTCTAGTGGAGTTTTCCTATTATTGTGGGTTAGAAATCCAAAGCTTTAGATCAGATGTTTTGAGATTTTTTTTATGTTTTTAAATAACATTATTGCTCATCTTTAAGCTACTAAGCAGCTACAGGCCTGTTACTTACAATGAATAAGATACTAATTCCAGGTTATACTAGCACTTTTTCTCTGCAAAAAGACCTCAAGAGGATGTGGCAAAAAAATTGCTCACTCAACATTGAGTAGACACCGGCCATCATGGAGGGAGCAAGCAACAGGAATCTACAACCTCACTTAGGATGTCAAACGGGCTATACCTTGTTTTGGGCAAACTGGGTCAAGTTTCAAGGCTTGCAACAGGCCAGGACAACTCTGTTGTGCTACCATAGACAGCACTCTTTCAGCCATGAGAACACGAACATGCCTGGCTTTATGATTAATGGTCATATGCACTCTCTCAAGGGTTAGCAGACTTGGTGGTGGGACTAGGTTCTTGAAGTTTTTGGAGCTGAAAGCGAATATTGTCCCTACTCCACTGTCTTACAGTCCAGGCTAAGACATGGGATAGTAGATTGAGACAATCAGACAGACAAAGAAATATCAAGGGAAAATCTTTCACAGTACTGCTCTGAATCTAGAATCAGCTGATCAGGCAAAATCACACAAAGTCAGCTGATACTGCTCTAAAGAGATCACTCAAGCTAAGATGATTTATATCTGTAAGGAGCTGGATTATCATATCAAGACCCTTCCTCCCAGCCATAGGAAAGCATTCAGTGTATTTTACGCAATACTTTTTCCTCCAAAATGAGTAAGCATTTTTTTGAAGTATTCTGTTTTTGTCTCCTGCCTGCACCTGCAAAGCAAGCACCAAAATATTTCCAGAAAAAAACTCCTGATTTATGCACTAAGAAGTGCTGAGAGCCAACCTATAAAACAGAGCCAAAACCTATACTGCACAGCAACATTCCAGCCCTGCCTAGAGATAGGAAAACAGAAGTTAAGAGGCATCAGGACACTACGGGGAGGCCATAAAAATATTAGATGGGGAGCGGCAGGAAGTTCCTTGGTAAACTATGAAACACCAGGTGCAATTTCCTGCGATTTATGAGTTTGGGCAAAACAAACCAGCACAGAAAACCTAGAAAGATTGCCAGCAATACCACTGTGTGCCTGAAATTCTAGAATTATTTTGCTGGTAGAAAATTACGGTCCACAATAACAGCAGAAGGGGGGCAGCAAGATCTACTGTGCTTCTGTTCCCCGAGATGATTCCCTGCTCTCTCAGCTTATTTTCCCCACCAAACTGATCTGCTGTCACTTCCTTCTGTGCACACTGGCCCTGTCTCTCCCTGCCCCTGTAGTAATCTGAATTTATCTCCTCCCTCCAATCTTTTCTGCTTCTCCCCCACCGCTCCCAGTAAAATGATCTTTTTTTCTCCCTCCCAGAAAATTCATACTCCCATGTTATCTCATTATTCTTTGCAACAGCGTGCCAAATTCGCTGTCATTTTCCCACTGGAGCTATGTCCTGAAAAAGACAAAGTGGTCTGTGCTCGTTCTTACCTACTGCAGACTCCCTGGAATTGAAAACACTACAGTGCTAGTGCTCAGAAAGATCCCTCCAAATTCTGGGCTCTGCGCCCACAGAGCAGAGAAGCAAACATATCTCAGAGAATGGCACCTGACTCCAACACCCTTATTGTTTGGCTAGCAAAGGAAAAACAGCTTCAGCTCGCTTCAAATCACTCCACTTCCAGCACCGGTCAAAGGGGCAGGAAGGCCAGAAATGCCAGGGGAAGATGGGCCCCCATGATGGCTCTGCTGAGCTCAAAACTAGCTCTGGTTTCCAGCGACCCACTGCAAGCACTGACAACCACCAACGCCATATTCTAGCAGGGAATAAACTAGAGGAGAATGACAGAAAGGGGTCTGGAAAGACTAAAACACATGGCCGTGGGCTCACCTCTACAGTCGCTGGAGGCAAGCTGACATTTCTGTGGGTCAGTTCATCTCATGAAGTTTGGCTGGCACCCTTAGGATGAGCTAGACTGTGTCCTAGAAGAGCCTGCTTCTCCTCACTAAAGATAAAAGGAGTCCAAGGTGACTCACTCCAGTGGAAGCATTTGGTCACAAGAACCCCACTCAGGCTCACTGACTTAGGTCCAAGGCAGGTGTCCAGCAAAAGTTACATCCATCTGATATCCGACTTCAGGATCCCATAAAAGACGCTGGTGTGCTTGCCCCAGTTCTGTTCAGACACCCTTCCCACAGCCCTGAAGTCTAAAGCAGAATTCTCCCCTATCATTATCCTCAGCAGTGAGGGCAAGGGCTGAGTGTGTAGTGGAAAACACTCTGCCTCCTCAGCCCCAGACCTGGATCTTACGAGGGCTCACTGGCAGGGCAACGCTTACATGAGGGAAGCTTGGCTAGCTTCAGCTGCCTTTGTGGGCAAAGGATTTTGTTCTGAAGTGCTTTACCAGCACAAAGTCCTTTACTTTCAGGGGAGTGGGCAGAGAGGGGCAACAGCTAATCTACCACACAGAGTTAATAATAAATTTCCAATGGTTAAATCCCAGCAACAACAAATACGTCTTTATACCACTTTGAAAAAATGAATGGTCAGTGTGCATCTTTGTAAGCAAGGAGCTCTACAAAGGAAATGCGTAATGGAGAAGGCTACGCCCTGTGGTTCTTTTCACACACTAATGCCTATCTGAGAGAAAACTAGAGGATTTGGCCTTTAGCTGCTATACATTGACTTTGAGTTTGTGATTAGGGCTGGGCAGTAAACAAGAACTCCTCTTTGTGAAAATTTGCTGTTGATGTTTCCAAATATGATTTCGTTCTGCCAAAATGACAAAGCCCTTCTGAATTTTTTTCATGAAATAAACATTAGAACAAGGGAGAGCCCACATCCCTTGAACACTCAGTAACTGGGAATCACAAAAAATGTTAGTGTGGCTGCAGGAGTCCCAGAGTCTGAGCAAAAAGGCAAGTGTGAGTTCTCCATACCTCAGCTGCAACCATTAGCTTTCAGATAGTCTGCGGTAATGCTATAGCTTTTTCTCTTCCTAGTTTTGACTAGAAAAATCACCTCAGCCCTGTAAAACCCTCCTGATTAAACTTTAATCAAAGCCAAAACCAGTGCAATGTTTTTGTTTCACTGAAAAGTTCCCAGCCGCCTCCATTCACAGTGATGCCTTGCTCTAAAGGCTCTTGACAGCAAAAACCATCTGCTTGCTCCTAGCTGAGCGAGTTATTCCTTTAGCTTGGGTTGGACAGGACTAAGCCTTTATTGCCAAAACTTTTAAACCCCATGCCTGCTAATACCTCAGTGCCTTTGTGCCTGTGACCCTGATAAGTAAGGACCATAGGGATTTCTCCACTGACATTTGTGTCTGAGAAGAACCTGAGGCTACAGCCCTAAAAGAACAAGAACCCAAGATAACGCTGGGAAAGGAGCAGCCACCAGGTCCCCTTTATGACTCATTCTCCTGGAACAAGTTACTGAGCATACTGGAATGAACGATTAAACATCCCATTGATAAACACCTAGAGGATAATAATACAGTAAAGGAAAAAATAACCAATGTACTTTTGGCAAGCATATATCTCTTCAGCCCAGCATCATTCCCTTTTTTTATAGGATACCTGGCATAGTGGATAAAGAGGGAGCAGTATGTGATATATCTTGACTTCAGCAGGCCTGACATCCTCCTGAACAAGCTAAGAAAATAGGGTGAATGTTAAATCACCATCAGGTCGCTTCAAAGAGCTGCAATCAACGGATCTCTATCTGTCGGGATGGAGGTTTTAGTGGGTTGTTACCACAGTCTGCTTCTGTGCCCTGGTCTCTTCAATACTTCAATTAACACCTTCAGGATGGAAGAGAAAGAAGGTTCCTGACTTTTGTCGATGACACCAAGATGGGGGCAGTTGCAAGTGCCTTGGAGATAAGGATGATAATAAAAACAGAGTGGTGGTCTCCATGGAGAAACCAACTAGATGGAATCCAACAGCAGTGAGCACAAAGCACTGCGCTCGGGAAGGGGGGAAATAACCATTAGTGCTCAGCTGCAGAAGTGGCGAATGAGCAGCAAGTGAGCTGTGCTGCAGACCAGTACCTGAGGGTTAGAGAGCAGCAGGGACTAAATCAGACAAAGCAATAAGGCCCTGTTAAAAAAAAAAAAAGTGAATCTCATCTCATTTTGGGGTTAGTTAAGTGAGGTATGATATGCAAAACATGGCTGTTACTTATTTGTCTTGTATCTGTAGAGATGAGTCTAAACTGGAACTCTTGCTCTGGTTTTTGACAGTACATTTAAGGGAAAGTATAGACAAACCAGACTGTAGTGAAAAAATACAATGTAAGGGTTGGAAAATAGGACCTATGAGAAGTGAGCCTGTTAATCTGGACTGGAGAGGTCTAAGACACAGGGGCTAATGGGCAGGTGACAGCTAGTTTTGAGGAAGAGGAGGATAAATTACTACCACATGTCGTGGAAGGACCAGAAATATTTGGTAACAAAATCAATTTGGACCACATCTTAGTAAAAGCCTTCCACGTGCAACAAGCATGATATAACAGCCATGCACTGGCTAGGCAGGTGCAGAGTCTCTTCAAAAAATACATGTTAGGGGCAGCCAGTGTCTAGTTGATCTTGTCTTGGTGCGTGGGGAAGGACCAGAGCGATTCTCATGGGTCTTTCCAGCTCTTTGCTCCTTTGATCAGACACCAACAGAAATATCTAGGGTAGTAAATGGAAAGAGTCTGTAGTCACCACTACACCCCCACTGAGGCAGCACAAAATGCTTAGAGTGAGGCGGTGGTTCACAGCTCTCTCTCATGCATTGCCCCATGCAGAGAGCACAGTACCAGCGTCTGGTCATAACTGAGCTGGGCAGAGAGAGCTGCATGCAGTTCAACCCACCCTGGAAGCAGTGCTGGCCACCTGGGTAAGAAAGACAGAAGAGATGGCCATGGTTATACTCATCGATATTTTGGCAGTGGATGTCTGTTTCTCCCAGCAGAACTGACTTTGAATTTGAAAAGGAGGAAAGATGAATGAAGAGTATGGGATAATCCTATGGCAATAGTTAGCAAAAGGACTTTATCCACTTTTAGCTGGCTACCAGGTTGTGATCTTTTTCTCTGTGTCCTTCCATTACCCCTCTTTTAGACCTCTGCAGTATGCCCCAGCTGAGAGGGATCCTATCAGTGGACATACACACCTAAGCCAGAGAGAAGAGAGTAGATCAAGCAGCCTGCTATGCAGAGATATGCTGGCTGACAAGGCAGAATTGGTTCTTCCCTCTGAAGTACTAAAGGACAAGGGCATCCCCATCCGAGAGGTAACCTCTCTCTTCCTGTGATACAGTCCTGCAGCTCTGGCTAGCAAAGTTCACTAAGCAGAGCTCATCTCAGGGAAAGCTAATTTTCTCAAGGGAGGAAAGGATCTGCCCCCTAAAATGCAACTCCATTAACCCGCAATGATCTAAACACTGCCAATCCTTAGGACACATCAAAGCCCATCTTTTTCAGCTGGCAATGTGGTTATGGAAGTGGCCTTCTCTGTTTATTAAGCACCAATCCAGTATCTACCTACCTGCTAGTCTCTGATACACCTATCCCATTTGCTTCTTGGGGTAATAGGGCTGGGTTTTACAGAGGCTATCCAGACAAGGGTGCTGAACAGTGAGAGATTAAGGACCTGACTTTGGCACCCAGCACAGCAGGGAGCAGAGAGGCCCGAGACAGCGCTAAATGAGCAGGACTGAGAGCACGGGCATGGCTCTAGGGCAGCCTGTTGCTTCCCTGGCATGAGCAGCCATCGCTGTGGGATGTCTTGCTGACAAATGTGTGCGTCACCAACCTGCTAGTTCAAAGGGAACCACTGACGATCATCCCAGGCATCCTTCTGCCAGATTACCATGCCAATCAGCTGACCACTGTGTTATTTAATTTCTCAGGAGCTGTGCTTTATTTATTTAAGTTTGGGATGCTCACAGCTTCACGTAGCCAGCACTTTAAGATTTACAACACGAAAACAAGAGAAGGAAATAAATTACATTAAATAAGAAAAGCTAAAAAGCTTAGCACAACTTAATATCCAAACTCCTTTCATTTGCACCAGTGACAGACTATTTTTCAGGCAAACAACCTGCAAATCTGAGAATAATAATAATAATCAATATGAGAAAATGATACTGGGAGAGAAAAGGGATATTTTGTAACATATACTAGTTTCTAATAAATTAGTTTTATTAGTTAAGATTATTTAAAATGAATTATTTATTAGTTTTAAACTAATAAAAACAGTCTTTAAAATGAGTCTAACTCTTCCAAATTGTAAAGGATTTCATATTTATATTTCTCTTTTTTTTTCTTTTCTTTTTCTTTTTTTTAAACAGACCAAATTTACTTTTAGAAAAATCAAAGCTCTGAGTTTCATCTAAGTACAGCATTCTGGGACCTGGAGCTTTTGAAATAAGCACGATATTGCAGTAGGTCTTTTGGTAAATCTGTAGCAGGCATTAAGCAAAGACTATCCACAGACACCTTGTTTAGAGGCATCAGAGTTTAGGTGTGCTGGTGCCTGAATTCTCTCATTCTCAGAAAGGTGGCAGTAGCTCAGAGCTGGACACTCAAACATTTAAGTGAAAGCCTGGCTAGAGAACTCAATTCTGCTGCTTAGGCCCGTATCTAATAGGCACAAATAAAATTAATAATACATGTGCATGGTTCTAAAATTCATTTGTACCTACATTTTTCTTGACAGGTAAATGGAAACTGTGTGCTGTCAGACTTTACCAGCAATAAACTACCTGCATGGTTACAGCAAGCAGCGAGGCTGGGTACACCTCCAGGGCTCTGCAAGTGCATTTCACACCGGGCGCATTCCCACAAACCCTCAAACAAGCCGGGAGACCTGCTCTGCGTGCTGGCACTCACTGCACCTCATGCTGCTGAAGGAGGATTTTGTGCGAGAAGGCAAATCAGGTGCCTTACATTCTCTCTGCACTCCCATGTCAAGCATCACCTCTGACAACGCATCTCAACTTTGCCTTGAGCTTGCCAAGTAATACTAGCAAGAGGAGAGTCCATTCGTGCATGCATTTATACCCACTGTGATTCGAACATTTGCTGTGCGAAATAAAATTTGGAGCGTTTTGGGTTACTAGACAAATCAAAAGAAACAACAAACTCCTGTCTGAATGATAATGAAGAAGCTGAACATATCTGTAATATGTATTAAACAGCCATACATATCTATCTATTTAAGCTAATCTATAAATATTTTAGATAAATAGGCAGATAGACAGAATTGTGTGAAGATTAAAAAACAGAACAAAACAAAACAAAGTAAACTGTTTTGTTTGGTATTCTGGTCTGGGCAGGATGGAACAAGTAAACTCCATAATGCCCTTACCAGTAATTGGTGAACTCCTTGACGTGTTTACTCTCTGTTATACCATGAATGCAGGCAGACAGACAGGGCAATGCTGCTTCAGATTGCCAAGTTTCCAGTTCCCTTTAACACACGCAGGAGGAGGGTAGCTAAAAATGGAGAGGGCAACATAAGGTAGGCAGCAGCTACCTCAGGTACCATCTTTCACACACGCCTAGAGACAGTGCACCCTGCAAACCAATGACCCAGCACAGAAAAACATTCAGGAAAATGAATTCCCCAACCTGGCAAAGAGCTGACAACGGAAGGCCAAAAAGCACAACACTCTTGTTGACACAAGAAAAAAGAAAGGAAATCTGAGGAAAGAGGAGACGAAGAAACCAGAGGGCTATCTGGGAAGACAAGAGGCAAGCACATCGTTCTGACAAGTGGCATCATAAACAAATGCTTTCCCCTCAGCGCCAGAATAACCAGAGCCAGGAGCCAGGTTTGCATCACACTAGAATATGCCTTGGCATCACTGGTGTTCCCTGCTCTGTCACTGCTTTGGAAAGGACAGACTGACAGCAGCGTAAAGCCACGCCATGCTGCAGCGGAAGGGGACAGTTCTGCTGGCTCCTGTTTTAAACTAAAGGGATTGCTCACTCCTGGCTGCCATTGCGAGGTCCACAAGATACTGATTCCATGGTTTCTCTAAGAAAGACACAGGTCCCTCCACCCACCATGTTATTCTCTCTTTGCTCTCTTCTCAGGCATGTTGCTTACCTTGCACAATCAAGTAAACCTGGGAAGTCTTGGGGTGATGCTGTGTCTGCACTGAACATGTATAGGACCCCTCATCGTAGACATCCACTTTCTGGATCCGCAGGCTGTACTCCAGGGGGTTTCTCTTCTCCAGCTCTACTCGAGGGTCCAGGGACCACTTGTCCTCTCCAGCAAAAATGATGCCGGAACGGTTTAACCAGGCCACCTTGGAGCTTCTGTCTTCTACATAACACCTGCAGAGGGTGGGAAGGGTGAGGGAGAGATTAACAAACCTCTTCATCATCTCCATTTTGTCCCTTCCCGTTACTATATTGCTCAGAAACTCTGTAGTACTATCCTGCTTTGCCAGCAAACCACAGCAGCTCCTCACCATCATGTCCCCATAGATCATGTGTTACACAATGATTTTCTGAAGGGTTTCATGAACATTTGCGATTTGGGTGACCATGACTCCTGCTCTCGCTTCCTTTTGTCTGTGGCCTACACCTGCACCAAAAATGACTTTGGAAGGCCACAAGAGATCCTGGTTACCAAACCCCTTCTAACCCTGCCAATGCCAAAGGTCAGAAGGAGTCCTCCCCATGCTTTGCCCTCATCTTCAGAAGTTAGGTATACAACGGAGTTGCTTTCCCAGCCCCCTGCCAGCCTGGAGGGCAAAGGTTCAGGGCTCCAGCTTTGTCAGCTCAGAACACAGCTGCTCCATCCCTCATTTTCGGCAGCACAAGGGGAGGAAGCCATGGTGTATCTACCCTCTCCATCACCTTGACAAAAAATGGCTTTGTGGAGAGAAAGATTCACTCCTCAAATACCATCCCCTTAACGCACACAGCCTTGCAGATATACACCTACCTGCTTGTGCAGGCAAGTGCAGATTTCAGGTTGAAAAGAAAAGGCTGTGGGATATGGCTGCCATCCCTGAAACACATGCAGCACCTCCTGTGAACGCCCCAGGTGAGACAGGAGAGAAGGAAAGGCAGCAAGTGACAGCAGGCAGAGGAGCAGCAGGACCAGCGGCTACCTTGGCCCCAGTTGCCCACTGTTGCAAGGGGAAGGACAGACTGACCCTCCTGCACCTGCATGGCAAGCCTTGTGCTCCTGGACAGAGAGGGTTGAAGGTGCTGCAAAGACAAATGCGTTTTTGGCCAAGACACCACTTTCCACCTCCAGAAGGTGGTTTGCCCAGAAGAGATGAGGAGGTGCCACTGAGGAGGCATGTTCTGCTCATTCTCGGCTGAAGAAGACATGGGGACACAACTCCTCTCTCTCACTGGCAGCTATACTCGCCAGGGCCAGGCTCAGATGGGCTGACAGGATTTGTCCTGCAGCAGCCCATGCTGCGTTTGTGCTGCAGATACATTGGGAAGCTCAGTCTCCAGAGCTGTTTCTCCTTCACCTCTCAGAGCTCTGCCCACAGCCTGCTAGCATCCAAATAACCCAGCACGTCTCCCCAGCACTATTCAGGCATGTGTTGCATTTGAGAGAGAAAAGAGAGTGGATAAAGATTATCGCTTCGAGATAAGAAACATTTGACAGTAGGCTTTCACCCAGCCTCTTTAGCACAAGGCAGACATTTTCCAAGTTCCTCTACTCTAATGCGTTTCATTCACACCATGCTGCAGCTGCTGTCCTGTGCAACATGACCCCACCAGTATGGCTGGCACCTCCCACCTGCTCCCTCGAAGGCATGCCCATGGATGTTCTCTGAGTTGTCCTGGGGTTATTTGCGGGCTGGAGGAAAGCCAGGCTGTGTGGGAGTAGATGAGAGGCTCACCAAGCTGCTGGCCAGACTGGAAGCAGGTCTGTCTGATCTGACAAACATTTGCTTTAGAGAGCAGCCCAAGCCCCAGCCAGCACCACCACCACCCAGCCAGGACTGGGGAGGGAGGGCTTCCTCCTCTGGCCAGAACTCATCCCTCCAGCCACAGAGGCATTTACCCTGAGGTGGGCTCACAGCTGTAATTTGGTTTCTTTTTTTTTTTAAAAAGCTGCTCTTTGTAAAAAGACAGGGGCAGGGGAATCAGCAAGCAGCCATCTGTATTCAGAAACCAGCACCGCTGTTTCAGCAGCTGGGCATCATGATGGTGCCAGCTCACTGGGCCACCCCGGGCTGCAATCCCATGCAAAACCCATGGCAGGAGCTGGAAGTGGGGACGTGGGGAGGGGACGGTGCCCAAGAGCTGCGATAGCCCTGTAGGGACACCCAGGCTGCCTCAGGAGCCTTAAGATGGGCAGCCTTCCTGCACATGCGTGTCTGCGTAGGTCTGCACTGGCACAGAGAATCGGAGGGTTGGATCTTTTTTAAAGGTGTTCAAAGCCCCTCTCTGCACATTTCGGATTTGTGAAAATCCCAAGGGGGGTGGCGGTGAGAAGCTAAGCAGATTAACTGCTGCAGCTGAAGTCAGTTGGCAATGAAGTTTCTTAGTCACTTCTGAAACCCCCTTGGCACATCTATCTGCACTAGCCAAGTACAACAGACCAAGCACTGCACCAAGCCAGCCGTGCTGCTTTCAGGACCTACGCTGCAGTGATACACAATATGGCACAGCACCACGGCTCTGCTTGGAGGCAGACAGGAGATTTCTGTGCCATGGTGCAAAGATGCCCATGCAATATCCCTCAGGCCAGGAGAAGTTCAGTGGTGTGGTTGGAGGTAAGCCCCATCCTCCGGCTCCTGAGGGGATGCTCACCTGGGGACCTTCCTTCCCTCCCTCTCTGCCAACCTTAGGCAACTTCTGTCCTCATCACCATGCACATCCCATCCACTATCTAAATGCCCTGAGGACATTTTCCCCACAGGGTCTTGGTTGGAGACCAAATGGTGGTACAGGAAAATAAACACTACCACCCGTTTCCAATGAACTGGCATCTCGCTGGGTTTCTGCCTGCTGTGAACCTGTGGCTGAGAGGAGGAAGAGACACATTACCTCAAGAAATGCTGTCCCAGAGGAGAGAAAAAGTGTCATAACCAGTCCTACTCTGCTTTTGCCCAGGGGTCATCCCTAGACCAGTGGTCAATCGCTACAGTCAGACAACATTGCAAATGCCTCTGAAACAAGTTAGCAGGTGGTACTGAAATAAAGTGAGGGCGAGAGAGGAGAGGGTAAGGAGGAGAACTGGAAGAGTGAGCAAAATGGATCTGAGCTGCTCAGTTGGGCATACCTGTTCCTCTAAAACTGTCACAGAAAATCAATGTACAAATGTGGAAATTCCGAGCCCTGGCACGCTCTGAACACACGTCCATGTGGATGAGGTATCCCAGTATGTCTGTCTGCATACACACACCCTCTTACTCTGCCAGAGATGCCACCCAGCCTTATGGATCACGGTTTAATAAGGATTTATGGTGATGATTTTCACAGTGTAATAAGTGCTAATTCAATACTAATAGAATATTAAATGGCACGTTAACTGACATTTTAACTGCAAGGCAACAGGAGTAAGGCATCTGCAAGATATCAAATGGCTCTTATCGTTTACTAATAATCAATAATCAAGTTCACAGAGACAGTCAAATGCTTTTCATTAGGCTTATTGAAAGTATTACCATCAGTGTCTGTGAGTGCTAATAAACTATTTGTGATCCATCCATTTTGCTTTTCCTTATGGTTTCAGGTTTAATTTCCTGACATCTGCTGATGCAGCTACTGAGAGGAGCAGCTAGTGGTGATGGCCATGCCTCAGATGATCACTGCAGGGACTCAGGAACTATTGATCTTAGCACCAATTAAAACCATACAGAAAGAAGGAAAAAAAAACCTTGCTGCCGTGCCTCTTTAGCCTCCCTTGCTGTCTCATAAAAACAAAACAAACAAACAAACAAAAGTGTAGTTTGGCTCCTTTAAGATTTTTTGCTACTGCACCATTTCTAGCTGCTACAGATGTGCTTCCAGTCCTTGCGCAGTGGCTACCACGTAAAAAACAGAATAAGACAATTGGAAACTGGAACTGAAGAAAGGCACCTTGACATCCTCATGCACGTCTCTCAGTTTCTGCTTCCTCACGTGCAAAATGCAGAAAATGGTCCTGGGCCATTTCACAGGAGAAAGGGGAAGAGATGATGCTTTACCACAGGAAAACACTTAGGGATCTTCAGCCAGAACTGTCATCATCTCTAACGTGAGTGAGGAGTACTACAGGAAAAGCTAAACACGTGATGCAAAGAAAATCCTACCCGGCTCATTTTCTCCAGAGAAAAGTCTGCTCCGTTGTTGCTGACTGCAGATATTGATTTGCAGAGCTGGGACCAGCTCCATATTGCAGCACTGCTAGGAGAAAAATTAATGCTCACCAGCTGAAGAGCCCCCTGCTTTGAGGTCCGAACTTCAAGACAAGCAAACATTGCTCTACAAGGGCCCACAACAATGTCAGAGCCACGAGATGCTGACGGCACGCTGTAGTGTCCCTGTGCCCAGGGCTGAGGTACACCATCACCCCAGAGCCTGGGGCAGAGCGGAGTACCACTCTGCCTGGCAGCAGCTTGGTGACAGCCCCGTGGCTGACACCACTACAGCTCTGTCTGCATACAGCCCCCTTCCATCGCGTGCTTGGCCATGCACAGAACGCCTCGTGTCTCCCTCACACTCACAGCTGCCTTGCCAACAAAGTCCCAGGGAAGGCTTTTCCTTTCCTGTTTGTGGGCCCTGCCCCCTGCCTTTCCTTGACCTGGATTTCAGACTGGGCAGTGAAATTTGGCAGCACCCCAGCAAGGGGAGTGGAAGGACTGCATTCGCATTTGCCCTCCTGGTGAATGCCAAGGCTGGACGTTTCTGTGCCCACTCTGCCTCGCTCCCTTTCCCTGCTGCAGTGCTCGATTCCCAGCCCCAGCGCTTGCCCTTTCTGCTTCTCCTCCCACTGAGACAGCGGCACATGGTGCATTAATTTCCCAGCATGTTGCTCCACCACTCGTAGCAGCTGACACCGTGCCTGTCACTCCAGCGGCTCTCGTCTCCCAGCTTTCCACTGCCTTCCCTCTGCCAAACAGATGGGCATGTTGGTGGTGGGGGCAGCATTTGAGTGGGAAGCCCCAGCACAGGTTATCGGGGCTGGGTACATTGCTGCCGGGCTGGGGGCTGCACTGGTGATGCCTTCTGGGGTGAGAAGGAGGAAGAGCAGGCACCAGGGCTTACCAAAAGTCTTCCCATTCTGCCTTGGAGAAAGCTGCTCAGCAGCTACAGCGCAGGGCTACCGAGATGGAGTGGGGTTTTTTATTGCCTTCAGGGGGGTCTCTCAAGGTTAAGTTCAACCCAGTGTTTAGAAGGGGTGGGTGGTATTGAGAGCCCACAGTGATTAAGAGGCAGTAAGGAATCCCTGTAGGACCTGGCAAAGCTGCTGTTTAAATGATTACTATAACACAGAGGGGATTTTACAGCATTACCAATGATATATTGGGTCCCCTTGAATCCAGGACAACTGTTTTCCTTTTTTTTTTTATTGTTGTTGCAGTTCCAAATAAATTCTTTTACACTAGACCCAATCCCATGGTTCTCTGCTAGAGGCCTGCTGGTGAGAAGATGCAAGATGCTAGGTTTAAATGAAATATGGGGTGCTGCTTCACCAGCAAACCGTATCTCTTAGAATCACCGAATCACAGAATCATTTAGGTTGGAAAGGACTCTTAAGATCATCAAGTCCAACCACCAACCTAACACTATCAAGTCCCATCACTAAACCATGTCCCTTGGTGCCACATCCACATGTCTCTTAAATACCTCCTGGGATGGGGACTCCACCACTTCCCTGGGCAGCCTGCTCCAATGCCTAACCACCCTTTCTGTGAAGAAATTCTTCCTGAAAACCAATCTAAACCTCCCCTGGTGCAACTTGAGGCCATTTCCTCATGTCCTATCCCTTGTCACCTGAGAAAAGAGGCTGACACCCTCCTCACTGCAGCCTCCTTTCAGGTAGTTGTAGAGAGTGATGAGGTCTCCCCTCAGGCTCCTTTTCTCCAGACTAAACAGCCCCAGTTCCCTCAGCTGCTCCCCATATGTCTTGTTTTCCAGTCCCTTCACCAGCTTTGTTGCTCTTCTCTGAACAAGTTCCAGCAACTCAATATCCTTCTCGTAGCGAGGGGCCCAAAACTGAACACAGTATTCAAGGTGTGGCCTCACCAGTGTCAAGTACGGAGGGGCAATCACCTCCCTATTCCTGCTGGCCACACTATTTCGGAGTCAGGCCAGGATGCCAATGGCCTTCTTGGCCACCTGAGCTCACTGCCGGTTCATGTTCTTCCTTCATTTGGGAGAAAAATAAACAGTGTGGTTCTCGATTGCCCTCTTTCTCCAAAGCACTTTGAGGTGACAGCTCCATGTCATCATTCCCATATTCCTTGTCAACCACTGTTTCTCCGTTAACCCTTTGGTCCTGTCCTTGTCAGACAGCCTCTGTGCAGCAGTCCAAGCACGGCAGCCTGCCACACATGCCACTAGGCACCTGGTCTCCAACCTACAGTGCCCGCTGAGGAACTCGGCCGCCTTTCGTCACAGGATGTCACGGCCCACTGTGGCCCTGGTCTGCCACTTTACCCTCGTCTCTGCGATGAGCCTGCTCCTATCCTGATGCTTCACATGGGCTTGCAGGGTGCAGCCAACAACTTGCCCCGCTGCCCGCTGCCCCGGCAGCAAAGTGCCAAGGGGGAAAAGAGAAAAGGATCAAACGTAGCAGGAACGGTGCAAAGCAACGTTGGCTCCTGGCTGCCAGCTCTGAACATGCAAGACAAATTCTCCGTTGTGTTGCAAAGTATGATCCTGGAAGGCTAATGCGGTTGTTAAACACAACACTGCTTGCAGCCTTGTGGGTGAAGTTGAAGAGCAAATCACACTCGCGCTGACTTGTTTTCTCTTGCTCTTCAGCCCTCCCTGGCTTGGCAAGCAAGGACCTGAGTGCAGTGACAGCTAACCAGGGAGCAGTGAGAGCCCCAGCACAGACACGGGCAGAGAGGGAACTTCACTCGTCTCTGCAAAGGCAAGGGCCCCCTAAGCTGTGGGTGACAACTGGAGATGGTATCTTCCGTCTAGCCTACGCTGTGATTCAGCTGTATTATACTGTGACTTTGGTCGTCACGCCTTTCTGCAGCTCCTGGGGTATCTCATCACTCAGGTGACAATTTCGGGCCCTTCCCCTGCTGGGGTGCTGCATGGCTTGTAGGGTCCTTGTGCCGCTGCTCACCCTCTCCAGCAGAATGGCAGAGGTGCCCTCCCCAGGCTTGGTATGGCAGGCTGCTCAAAGTCTTTCTGTTTTGCTGATTAGAAACTTTTTTTTTTCTAATTTTAAGTCTAGATTTATTCATGGCTGGTTTATATCCATTTCCTCTCATGCCAACATCATCCTTTAGCTTAAATAGCTCTTCTCTCTCCTGGGTGCTTATCTTCCAGCGTGTTCACTGAGAGCAATCGTATTCCCTCTCAGCCTTCATTTTGCTGGGCTCAACAAGCCAAACTCTTCTAGTTTCTTCTTGTATCATAGACTCTCCATTGCCCTAAACATCCCAGTAGCCCTTCTCCACAGCTGCTCCAGTCTGAATTCCTCTGTCGTGACCAGAATTTGTACCTGGCTTTCTAGATGAGGTCTCCCCAGTGCCTTGTACAGAAACATTCCTATCTCACTCTCTCTACCATCAACTCTTTTTAATGAAAGCAAAAAGGATTGCAACCAGTGAATATGACTATCAGTGCAGAACCGCTCATGTGCTGTGAGCATCCTTGTCTCTCAGTCCGTGTGATACGCATGGAAAATGAAACCCAAAGGAATTCACCAAAATATACCAGCCTAAAAAGGAGAGCTGCATGGGCTCTCACTAGCAGACACACAGCTGGTCTCGCATGGGTTTCCTTTATGTTAAAATGACTACTTAACAGTATAGGTTTCTGTTTGTATAGAAAAAAAAAAATCAAACCCAAAATTACAGTAATTGTTATGCCAGTACTCTCCTGGGGCGGATGTAACTATATCAGAACAAGAGAACTTATACTGGCATGATTTATTGCTCTTCCCATCTTCTGGGGATCAGTATACCTGCATAAACAACTCCAGCCCACATCCATTCAAGCACAGGTACCTTTTTAATGATATCAATATGAGCTGCTATGAAGAAAGTTAACTCCATCCTGGCCAGACCCAACACATTTTAAAACTTCAAATAACAAAAAAAAACTCAGTCTGAGGCCTACCACTACAGCAACAGGTTTTCCTCCATCCCACCAGACCCAGGAAAAGCCATCAAGTTCTTTACAGCACAGTCAGGAAACCCTTGGGCTTGCCCCCAGGAGGCACCACATCTGGAGTGGCTGTCCCTAGTTACCTGGCTCCCACCAGAGGAGATTTAGTCCACACATGTGCACAGACAGGCTGAACTGATCTCTGGTTGATGCCTGCAGAAATGCCAAATGCTCTGACAGTTTCCTTCAGGGTCTTGCACCAGGATCAGACAGGAGGATGAGACTGCTGAAGAAACACCGCGAGCCCCCTCCTTTTCCCTTTCAGGTTAGCCGAGGACTCGTCTGTGTCCCTTTTCAGTTCAGCCAGAAACCTGGCTCTGATCTTGATCCAGCATCATTAGGCGATGTTAATCAGCTACTGATCACACAGCCTTGGTGAAACACCCAACCATGAACGTATGCCTCGCTCCACTGTCTGCAGCCTCGCCTAGCATCATGGGTGCTCCTGCACTGTCAAAAGGGGAAACCAGGGAATAGCGGAGATGATGCAGGATGGCAATGGGGAACATTGCCAGAAGATTTGTCTTTTAGTTGCACTGCACTTACACTAAGGATGTTGTGCTTTTGCCATCGCTAAGACATGGGCTGACATTTAAAAAGCACCTGCAGTCGCTTAGGAACTGAAGTTCACTGAAAGACAATTAGTCTCTTATGTGAACTGGATATTGGCTTTTATGCTGAATTTGTGAAAGGATCTGAAGTGAAACAGCTAGTGAAGAGTCTCTGTACCATTATGATTTTTTTATGGTTGGAGAATACACCAAGAATGGGACTGGGAGCACTAACAAGGCACCCATACAGGCTATCATCCCCTTTACTTTCCTTCACAAACTTCAGTACTGGAGATTGCCTATTTCTTCTTCCTGAACCCCCATCACCTTGTAGGTAACTTTCACATGCTCACCACTAGGTAATTCCAGAAGAGCTACTTCCAAACTTTTCCCTTGGATTTCTTCTTAAAAACCAAGCAAACAAACAAAAAACAAAAACAACAACAAAAAACCACGTATTTCTGAGATGTGTTCTCCTCCTCTGACAGGAGGGGAGGAAGGGTTTGGCTGGGAAGCCCACGTGACTCAGTATCTGGTAATTATCCAGCCGCAGAAGCAAAATGTGAAACGTTCTGTGCTGTCGCGGAGAATGACAGCACCTGGAGCTCCAGCACCCAGATAAAAAGCAGAGAGACAATCGGGCAGATGGAGAAAGGCAATGCTACATCGCAGGAGGGGGGGAGAGAACGAAGCGGGGAGAGGCAAAAGCTGGCGAGAAACATCAAGGCAGCCGGCACAGCTACTGGAGAATGAGATAATGCCACAGATTAGTAATGCAAAGGGCAGCTCTGAAAGAGAGGGAAACAGAGAAAGAAACAGAGTGAGGACAGATCAGGAGAGAGCGAGTGCAGAAGAGGGACAGCGTGAACACAAGAGGGGAGAGGAGAGTGATGCCAGAAGAAGCTTCCAAGCTTTCTGTGTGGTCTCCGGTCCCTTCCTCCTGCCCCAATCACCAGCTAAAAATGCAGGAGGTGTCACCAGAGGCTGTCACAGAACAAGGAGGAGGTTTGCAAATCAACGCCCTGCAGCAATGCAAATAGCACCTCCCAGCTTGTGGGTTGCAGTGCTTTGCTGAGGGAAAGGGACTACAAACTTAAGATCTAAGTAATTAAAACTGGAGCTCTGGGGCACTGCTTCCTGCATTTTGTGTGGAGGAGAGGTGAGAGGGAGGTTCAGCAACTGTGTCTCTCACAGCCACGCACACAGAGACGTGCAAGACTGCAAAACAGCCTGTGGGATTGATGCCATGGCCCCACGGCCCACTTCCAAAGGACGAGGTGTGGTACGTGCCACCCCACAGAGCCATGCGACTGCCCCAGTGATGCTGCATGCGAGGGGCATGCCCACAGTGCTGGCAGCGACCGCTGGGTCAGGAGAAGCTGGCTGCCAGGTGGCCCGAAGCCACATACCACCTCTGGGAAGGTTGATGACACGGGAAAATAAAGCCAAACAATCAGACTGGGGCCAAAAGCTTGTCAGGGACTGATGCTGGCCACCAGCCTCAATGCCTGCTGGGACAGTGACCGAGGTATTGTCAGTGACCAGTGTATCTGCAGTGGCAGCACCTCTCCATGCAGGCAGGAGGAATGAAGTGCCCCAACGTCCACACCTGAATGTTTGGGGAAGGAAATGGGAATGGTATAGCAGCAGTGAACTGGTACCGCAGGATCTGAGCACTGGGCCACATGGTCCAGTGCTCACCCTCCTATGATTAGTGACCGATATTTCAAAGAAAGGTGGAACACCTCCTAAAAGGATGATGTAAATCACCATCTAAATACTCTCATGATCCTCCCCAGCCATAAAAGACTATTAATCTATCCCCAAGCAAATAAGAGCTGGCCTCCTCTCTGAATGACAGCTTGCATTCCACCTTGTAAGTTTGTACTCTACCTCTTTTATCCCCAGGCATTTCTCAACCCCTTGCCCCCTTTTTCTATTTTTAAACTCATTAACATCCTCATTTGGTGATACTTCATGGCTGAGAATTTCATAGATGATCCTTAACTGGTACAAGGCTGTGAAAGAATATCAGATTTAAGCATAATGTGAAACTGGGAGGTGTCTCCCATGTTTTGTACTATGTGAAATGGTTCATCCCAACAGCTTGGGAGTACACTACCTGGCAACCAAGACCATGCTTTCTATTTTAAGGTCCCTACTGTCCATCCTATCTCCAACTGCTCCTTCTCCAAAAGGGAAAAGAGAATATCGTATCTGAAATTCTTTTGAGAGGCAAATCACAGGAGGAATGGGAGAAGTATTAGGGAAAATATGACCAAACTTTCCCTTCTTTTCAGAGGCCATGAGAGTACCTGAGGTGGTTCACCCAAGTTATCATCCCCTCTTCCAAGCATTGTCCTCAGGCCACCAGCAGCTGAATATGAAGAGTTGCATTTGGTGATGCATGGGAAAGTGGGCCCATCCTGCCTGCTCCTTCCCTGTTGCTGCTTCTCAAGGAGGGACGCCTCCTCCATGTGCAAACAAACACTGCAGTTATTATTCACACCTGACATTTTCCCTCTCCATCTCCCATTGCTGCAGCACCGCTGGTAGAGTCAGGGCTTGTAGAGATTGCAGAGACGTTGTGAAGGGAAACATGTTAGCTTCCCTGTCTGTACCAGAGCTGTCACCAGTGCCACTACGGATTGAGCTACACCCGTGCAAGCAACAGTGGGAAAAGTGAAGAAAAAAGCCTAATGTAGACAAAGCCTTTGAGGAGCTTAACCCCTCTTGAAAGCAGAGAACAGCTTCTGAGCAAGACACATGCTCTCATTTCCATATCTAAAGCCAGTCCTGAAATACCATCGTGAAATAATGCTCTGAAAGAGGAGACCACGAAGCAGATTCCCTGTGAGAGATTCTGCTGCTTCTCTTTTTAAATTCCATCCAAAACCAACTTCCACCGAATACCAAGTGCACCTGGACGGATGCAGTCAATCCTGGGTACCTTGTTACCAGAATGATATAGGGAAATTGGAAGGAATTCAGAGGCAAGCAACAACAAAATCCATCACGGGCTGGAAAGGGATCAGCATCTAAGGGAAGCTTAAAAACATTAAATATGTATAACTTGACTAAGAGAGGACTTAAAAGGGACATGTTGACAAGCTACACCTCTTTGGAAGCTGAAAGCACCAAGGAAAGAGAGGAATTACTTAGCATGATCTGGAGGAGTCTATAAAGAAGTAACAGATCAAAAAAAAAAAAAAAAAAAAGACAAAAAATAAGTCTGTTCAAACTTCAGGAAGAACTTTTTGCCATCTACAAGTGCTAGCCTCATAAAAAGTCCCCCATGGAAAGCAAGCAAGCCCCTATTGTTTCAGACATTTAAAACAAAGTTGGGCAAAGGCCTAGAGGATGTATAACTGTTCAGAAACAGCTTCACAGAAGCTGCAGAGGGACAAACTGTGATGACCTGGTTGTCTTGCTTTTACCACCTACCTGAAAGAGTTCAGCAGTACATCAGGAAAAGATAACTTTTCTCTCAAGTCTCTTTCGGGTTTAGCAATGTTTTTAGATATTTTCACTTCACACATTACTAAATATTTCTCAGCAAGACTGCAGATCTCTATATGCTGTACAGGACTTAACTGGTACAGCTATGGTCTTGTTTTCATAAAGTGGATTCTTTAGGAGTCAACCATGGACAGGTTAAAAACTACTGATATAAAGACTAAAAGTTTTATTATTTCCAAAAACCACTGGCATACGGTCATATTCCCAAATGTGCTGCGAGTAAAGTTGTCAAGAACTTAAAAGCCACAACTGAACCCTGGTTTTTCAAAGTGCTTAGCACTGAAAGTAAGACCAGATTTGTGAAACTGCTTTTGGGCCCACCAGCTCTCAGTGTAACACACGCGCACCAAACTTTCAAAACAGCATTTGGCGCAGTGAGCTCCTTTACCAATATAGGCCTTTACCTTGCTGCCTAAAATGACCTACTCTTGAAAACACGTCCCATAGGTGTTTTATAATCATAGAAGAAAGTGCTGCAAGCTTCAGACTTGTGTGCTGTATTTATCTTGTGTGTTGAAGGACTCCTTTAAGTGGAAACCACAGCAAAGCTGTAACAGCTAGGCTATGCTCAAGTCCACTTTCTTTCCTTTATTTGCAACTTTGCTGAGTTTTGCCTCTCCCTAGTACACCAATTCTGTCCACCATCAGGCCTTTCGAAAGGAGGCATCTGAAAAAGACTTGTGGGGAAGGTAAAGAGAAGCAGCTGGAAGGGAGAACTCCCAAAAGCTTTGATCTGAGCTTACCTTTATCCTCTTCACACAACATGCCTTACAGAGGAGGACATGTTTATAAATAAATAAACAGCAGAGGAGAGGGGGAAGAGTGAAAAAGAAAAAATATCAAGTACATTTCATAGAGTTTTGGCTGTTCATATGAAAGCCAGGAGCTGGCTTAACACCTCCTGTTTGGAAACAGACTGGGAGGAAGACATGATTCATTGAGAAATGGTGCAGCAATAATTCCTGCAGCTAGATCTCCTTGCCATCCTGCTAATAATATCTTCTGCTATCTGTCCTCTGAGACCCTTGCAGGACTTGGTCTAGCAAGGCAACTCAGCAAGTGCTGGACATGAAGCAGTGCTTTTGTCAAAGGGACTAAGCACTGGCCACAGCACTCTGTGGAACTGGAGCTCATCTGCTCTGTGGAGAAGTATTACTACGCCTGTTTTACACACAGCGAGATGTTGGAGAAGGGAAGAAATGGGTTGTGCAAAGTCATACAAAGAAACAGTTTACAGCCGGAAACAAAATCTGACAGAGCTGACCTGCCTCATATGAATCTTTGGTGTGCGTTGGTTGTGTGGGGATGGCGAGAGGTGCGGAGTGATGGCTGCAAAACAGCCTTCACAAACCCAGACACCACCTCCGGGCACACTTATCTTAGCACTACTTCGAGAGATCATGTTTTTCATTCTCTCTAATTGGGAACTGCCTGGAGACATGCAACCGGAGCAGAAAGGACCAGCTGAAGCACAAGCTCTTGCTGTCCACAGTTTGAAAGCAACGGGCTTGGGTCAACTGGCTGCGAGCTCTGGAGCCCGAACTCCAGCAGTGCAAGCATAACCGCGGAGACCGCTCTGACTGCTTACACGCCTTTTGACCCACAGTCTTCTCAAACTGGCAAAACAAACTGTGTAAATTGGCTGAAACACAGAACTTAAACTCTTCGCATTTCCCAGCAAAGACAACACCGCTGAATCCTACTGGAAGTGTTTACCCAGGGATATCTTACCTGGAGCCACTGACCTTCCTGCCTCTTCTCCCAGGAGCCTCCTGTGAAATGAAACCTGTCCTCCTTGCCCAGCCCACCTGCAGCACAGCCAAACCACTTCTCTCCAGGTCTCCCTCCTGCACAGCTAACCACTTGTTTCCATCCTGCCATGGCTGGGTCTAAGGCTGCCCATGTGGACCGTGCCTGGTCTGAGGCTCGACTCTTACCTCTGTTCTTCTGGTGGGCCACTTGTGCTAAACAATTTCCAGAAGTCGAGCGCTGTATGAAGAGATGCCCAACTGCAGCTTCAGCTTGCGTAAATCAAGGGTCAACAAGGCCCTGCTACAGTAAATGGGGATGCCTACATTTACACGAGATGAGGATCGGCTCTGCTTCCTTGCACAAGCCTCTAAATGAATTTGTTAAATACAGCACTTCAGTCTGCTCAGTTAAAAGCAGCTCCAGCTGGCAGGAGGTTTCAGATCCAGGGAATGTTTAAAAGATGAGGATTTGTAGCCTGCACTGAGTTTACACTTGGCTAGAGGTAGGCTCCCATCAGCCATGCAGGGGAGCTGACATAATGTCCACCTGATGGGTGTCTGTGCGTCCCCAGTGTCTGTGCATGGCATGACGTTTACACAGGACCTCACAGCCTTGCGGGGACAACCTAGACCAAAATTACCCTCTGACGCTGCTCATTTTAGAGAGCTGCAGGGCAGCAGACTGGAGGTCCTGCTGTACTTCTACCAGGCCGAGCGGTTTCTTTTTGTTTGCTCTTCTAAATCATCACTTTTTTTTTTTGCAGAGTGGTGTGCACTGAATTTGAATCTGCAGCAGGGTAAGCACCAGCAGTGGGGTCAGTGAGAGCTGTTTGGGATTTGCAAGATGGGAGTGAAACACTAGTTAATTTTGACATTAAACCCTAAAAAAAAAAGAATGTTAAAGTTATTCTTAGCTTATGGAAAAAAAAAAAAGCTGTACTGTGATCGTCTGGCATGCCCTCATGTATTGCATAGATCTCATGATTCCTGCAGTTTAATCCTTTATCTGCTCACTAAAACAGATGGTGTTGTAGGCTCTTTGCAGACTCTGACAAATATGACTGCACTGGGAACACTGTTCATATATCCCCAGCTTGCTGTACAACCCTCAGGATGAGATGCACTGGCTTGAGATGAAAGTTCACATTCAAAGCACAGTCTGCAGCAAGGAACAGATCCTATGGTTTCTCCTTCAGCATTGTTGCTGAGGTCTGTAACAGGCACAATCCTATTTCCTTCCAGAAGCTTGGAACAGTCACACACAAAATGTCTTCCTACAGACCTAAGTAAAACTCAGAACAACGTGACCCTCCAAAACCTTCATCCTGAGCTCCCAGCCAAACCCTCTCTCTTTGGCCAGGACCAGGGTGTATGTTGTTTTCCCTCAAGGAACAAATCCACGCATTGAACAACGGATACCTCCAAAAAGCTGGAAAATAAGAGATGTCTGACTTCGGTGGACTTGAGACCAACCCCTCTGTGACTTTGCAATTACTGTGCTTTTTTGTCTTCAAATCTGCTGGCAGCGCTGCTGCAGCTCTTCATCAGGGAAAAGCAGGTCAGTGCCAGCCAGCCGCTGAGAGGCAGGGAGAGCGCCCAGCCTAGGTATTCGCTCATGCCGGACTGTTACATGTCTCCTCTCCCTGACGCTACCTTCTGTGTGTGTGTGTGTGTGTGTGTGAGATCAGACAGTACTTGGAACGACAAGTGAGGTTAACCGAGCTACATGCATTGCTCCCCCTACAGCAGTATAAAATGGTGATAATGATAAACCTCAACTGGAACCGCTTTGCAGTAAGTATCTGGCCAGAGGTGAAGCACGAGGTTACCGCAGCAGCTCCGCTCCCCCGTCCCCCTCCACCTGGCGGATCCTGGGTAATAATCCACTCTTCAGCCTTTCCTGTTCTAAACCCAAACTGCTGGGATTCGGGGCAGATAAAGATTTCAACCACATTTCAGAAGAGCCTTCGCAAGAACTAAAAGCCCCTGTTGGCATAAAAGCAGATATGTAATGGGCTTTCTCTGTCCCTGAAAGTAGTTTAGCACCGCAGGAACTTACAGTCCTTTTATTTCTCTTCTTTATTTAACTGGAGTTGTTAAAATAAACTGATTTCCCAGCCAATTAATTATCAAATATCTGTAACAGCTTTCAAGCCCTGCCATTACTCAGTCCCAGAGGCCCCCACAGGCAATGTGAAGCTGCGCTCTCCTTACCTGCGCAATGGCTGCTCCCGCAAGTCTGCTCCCCGCGCTCAGCTGCCAGCAGAGAAGCACCTGAGGGGGGAGGCAGGACCCCAGAGCAGATGCAAGCACACAGCCCTGCCCCTGCATGCGAGCCCTGAGCTTTACCGAGACTCAGATACCAGACAGACCCCAGGCCACGCTGGGAGCAGATACACCAGATAACACCCAGCCGGGATCGGTGGGTACCTGACAGCAGATGCTGCTGGCCCAGATGAACCACAGATGCCAAATGCCCCCAGCTCAGCTCAGCTGCAGGTAGATGCATGTGCTGTTCACCCAGACATGGATGTGGACAGCTTCTGCCATAGCTGTGTTACCTACTGAAAAACCGGTCTCTACCTACCTCTCTGTTAACTGAAAGGTTGTACTCACCACAGGTACATTAGCAATGCCCCTGCCATCTATTTTATAAGCAATAAACTCCACTCATATGTGGTTTCAATTAGGAGATTTCAAATGAGATTGAAGATAATGCATCCCATAATTACTCACCCTTCTCCTTTCTGGAAACTCAAGCAGAATCATTTCCAGGCCAAAATGCGGTCTCTCCTGATTGATGACGCTAATAAAATGGCTTTATTGTGATATAAATAGCCTTAGAAATGTCCTGGAGAGTCAATATCGGTGCTTGATGGCCTTACGCAAGCAAGGTCCTTATCTTATGGTGTACTAATGCTTAATGAGTTGTGCTTCCGAAAAGTTTGCCATTGGATTTGGGCACCGATTTGGTGAACTACAGAAGGGTAGCTCCCGAATTAGACATGCAAAGCGGGAGCTGTCTAAACACCTTTCCTCTTCCTTGCATTCCCTATTAATAATCTCTTCGCTCCCCAGCTTGCCTGGTGTCAGTTCAAACACAAGCACCGGCTGAGCCCAGCAGGAGCCATGGGAACGTAGTGCTCCAGCCTCCCTTTCCTGGAAGGTTACCAGCCGCTGCTACGGTAATTGGAAAATCTGAAATTTCTTCAGGG
Source organism: Chauna torquata (assembly GCA_013399475.1). Taxonomy (NCBI): domain Eukaryota; kingdom Metazoa; phylum Chordata; class Aves; order Anseriformes; family Anhimidae; genus Chauna; species Chauna torquata. The sequence goes on along the minus strand of VXAL01001017.1, from coordinate 83,591 downwards.
CTGCGCAGGCTCCAAGCAGCTCTCAGCCTTTATGGATGCACACGGCCACATCCCGGGCGAAGGGCATCAACCTGCCTGCTCTGGAGCACATCTACGGCCTCCATCAGAGCAGCCGATACGTTTTCATTGCCCCCTTGCCAGGAGAAGGCTGAACACAGAGCCTCCCTCCAAAGAAGAGGGGAGAGGACCTATGGACATGCATGACAGAAAAAGCCCAGGGCATTCTTCCCTTTTAAGAACTGCAGTGATTCTCAGTTCTTATAAAGCCCAAACACTGTTTGCAAGGCTTCTTTTGAAAGCCGGACATCCTGAAAACATGCAGTTGGCCCTAGTGGGACCATCACCTGCATTCAGAATCACGAGATGTTATTGTCAAGCTTTGGCCTGTGCTTTCCAGCACTGCTACCTTGGCTCAGATATAGGTGCTAAAGAGCTTTGCTGGGAGTGACAGAACCACATACATCTGTCAGAAACCGCTGCTATCATAGCAGCCCTGACAGTGATGTGATCAGGACCTGACAGACGGGCAAAAACGAGAGGGAAGGATGCGTGAGCAAGGGCAACTGAGAAAGTTTAAGGGACAGTGTTATGAGTCTGTGCGTGAGGGGACATGGATGAGCGACACTATGCTTGTGTGTGCATGACGGAGGGAATGGGGGCCAGTTTCCCAGCCCTGTGTCACTCTGCTCTCTCCCCCATCACCACTATAGTTATATCCAGTCATGGTATATTTGAGAGTAATTTTACTCTCGGTAATAAAGACTTTGTGGGTGCGTAGGCAGCTGTGCATGCGTGCATATGTCATCTGCAAGAGTGCGCAGGAGCCGGGGTCTGTTGTGATGAGAAGGCTCTGTGTACACATCAGAGCAGGAACGAGGATGAGACTACGCGAACATGTGTGCGAGGACACGAGAGACTGTGCTTTGCAGAGAAGCCAGACAGTGAGAGTGAAAATGAGAAGGTACACGATTTTCGTATGAGACAGGGTGTGTGTGTCAGAGAGGAAGAAAGAGAAAGGTCTTATTCACAGCCTTCCTGTATGTGTTTGATGAATATCACAAGTTTTAACCAAGAAAAATATGTATGTATTCAAATCAAACACAAAACACCCCTTTTGCCTGGAGCACTCCTGCCTTGCTTATTTGTTCTGTTGCGAGCTGCTTGTTAAAGGAACACAGGAAACAAGAGGAGGAAAAAAAAACAGGCTGACATATTTGAACACAGGCAGCTATCAAGGCAGCAACAGTCAGTCAGAAGGGAAAAGCAGGTGGGACAGTTGGAGAGCTGCTGTGCATATGCTAGAAGGAGAGGTGCCTGTAGAGTTTCTGAAGCCCATCCCTCAAGTGAATTATGATCGCGTTTAGTGTAGTCAAACCGAGTTGATTCAGCAGCTACTTACAAGGAAATGCACTCAAAAGCCTATTCCTTATAGCCACTTTGCAGCATGGAGTCGAAAGACAATGCAAGAAGCACGGGCGTCCTGGCTCCATCCCCTGCAAAGCCCTCTGCACTGAGACTAGATAGCCCCAGTTGCCAAAATGCGAATGGAGGAACAAAAGGACTTGAGCTGGATTTATGAACAGGAAGAAAAATAGTAACAACAGCTTGAGTTCAAACCTCCAGGGGCTAAAGGCTTTGCTAGGACTCCAGGTCAGACAAACATGGGTACAGAGAAAAGGATGGCTTTGAAAATATTTTCCCTGTTCTGTTATGCTTTGTTCTTACTGGTAAATTTAAACACCTTTATATGTTTATGGCTCTTCAACAGTATCATAATCCACAGGCCTGTGGTGCCCACAGGGAAAATTCAGCAATACCCACATCCAGTCAGCCTTGCTAAGTGGCTTACGATGCCACAGGTAATGTATGGGAAGAACAGGGGTGTGCCAAAAACTGACGGTAGGAGAGGTGAAGCCACCGGTCCAGAGACGTCATTTTCAGGAGACCCAGGAAAACGGTCAGAGGTGTGAGGCTGTCCCCAAGGCAGCACACCTGAGCATCACCCAGAGCACTGCGGGTCATGGAAAGACTCTTTCCGGATAAATGCAGATGCAGGTTTCCTGTCCTTCCTTTCCCTTTTTAACATCAGAGCGAAAGGCTGGTTTACAGCCTGAAAGAAGAGCCCTCATGACACAAGGGAGGGGAAACGCGAGCTTGATGGTGAGGTTATAGAGCTGGCGCAGGAAAAGGAAAATGAAAGCACAACACAGAGGGCTTGAGCTTGGGTGCAGCCCTTTCACCGTCACCCCACCGGCGTCTAACCGGACCAACACCGGCTTTCTTTGGCTACCGAGTTTTAAGCAACCAGGGCCAGCACTGGCTGCTGCTCCGCACAGGCATTGCGCAGCACACAGGGGTCCCTTGGGTGCTCCCATATCCTCAGTAATAATAGCGATTATTGTGCAAAAAATTACCCCGAAACTTCTCAAATCCTTCTGCAGCGCTTGACTCTCTGACCTCTGGAGGCAGTGTGGATTTCACAGACTGACTACCTGCTGTGTGAAAAAGTGTCTTCTTTCATGTGGTCTAAATTAAGCCACCATTAGCATCTCCAAGTGACCTCTTGTTCTAGTATTACAAGAGTACAGAAAAAGGAGGGACTGATCAGTTTCCGCTGCACCCTTCATTAGTGTAAATAACTCAATTACAAGCCTTTAGCGTGCCTCTTCAGGGAGGCTGTGGATGCGTGGTGCTTGCAATCTCCCTTTGGAGCAGGCCTGGAGTGAGCACAGGCAATGCGTGCACAGGGACAGTAGAGGGCACGTTGCAAGACAGGAGAAGGGAGAGCTACGGAAGGGAAATGGCGCTTGTACGTTTTTGCGAGCTCGCTAACGGTGGAAATAAAAAAAAAAAAAAAAAAAGCCCTGTTCAGTCCAACTGACTGCCTCCTTGTAGGTAAACCTCACAAGATTACTAACCATGCTTCATGGCCCTCTGGTAATTCTACACGCTGTCTTAAATGAGGGTGTAGCCAGTGTTCAAGATAATGTCATTTTTTATAACATATTCCCTATTGTTTTCCTGTCCCTTAAAGGCAACCAAGCATCCTCTACTCTACGTTTTTGGAACTGACGCTACCACTGAAGAAGCTTTTATCGAGTTACTCACCATGACTCCCAATCTCTTCCCTCCAAGGAGCCCGGGAGCTCAGCGCTCATCACGGTACAGCTGAAGTGGAGACTATTTTTGCAGCCTGCATTACCATACGCTCATCCACGCTATAGCTCATCCGTCATCCTGCGGCCCTGTCCCCACGCTGCCTTTCAGCCCTGCTGACTCACGGAGGCCGCAGCCCCTGCCCGCGTCCGGTCAGCGCGGTGGGGGAAGCTCCCACCCCGGTGAGGGGTGCGAGAAGGAACTGGACCCCAGGAGGAGACATGGGAGCAGCCGGGCTGAGCCCCAGGAGAGGTCTGCCTGCCTCTTCGTGGCCACGCAGCGAGCCCGCAGGGCAGGCGATGGGGCAGGTCTGCTCTCAGCATCTCCTACGGCTTTTGGCAGCCCCGCTGCATTTCTCACCGGTCAAACCAGGCTGGGGTCATCGCTGAGGTACCAACACGCCAGCTGCCCAAAGCAGGGCAGATCAAACACCTCCACGGTACCTGCTGACTCCCACTATTAACTTATATCCATGTGAAGGAGCAACTATTCTTTGCTTCCTAGCACTCAACTGGTTTTTAATCCATGACAAGACCTTGCCCCTTCTCCTGTGGCTATTTATTTCCCTTCATAATTTTGTGTGAAAGGCCTTATCAAAGACTTTATGAAAATCAAAGTACATTATGTCTGCTGGGGATCACCTTTATCTCTTTTTTTATTAAACTTAAAAAAATAAAAACTTGCAGCTCAACAAGGCACAATTTCACTCTCCAGAAGCCACACTGGATTGACCCTGCCATGTTATGCTTATCCGACTGTTGTACCCGTCTGTCTTTAATTAGCTTCACAATCAGTTTGGCTGGGACTGAAAGAGAGCTCATGGATCTGTAATTCCCAGGATGTCTTTTGATTATTAAAAAAATAACAATAGCAGTTAGCACGCCTGCAGCACTCCCTCTCTGAAGACCTCGAAGCCCTGCGCACCAGGGCGAATGCAGAGCATGCTGGAGATGGCACCTCGCCACCCGCCCCTCGCACGCGGGGATGGAGATGGGAGAGCAACCTGCCCACGCAGCCCGCGGTGCCGCCGGGCACGCTGCTGCCGCCCCTGCTCGTGGCCGGCCGCACCGTCATTCTCTCCTAAAGCCAGCCGCTGGTTCTCAGGGCTGGGGGAGCGGTGTTTGCCTATCTGCATCATCTCAGCTGAAAGCGGCGAGGTTTCAGCGTTTTCTCCCCGAATCTGGCCCGGCTATTAGCAGCTCTGCACTCGTTAGGGAGATGCTGTTTATAAGGATCCGTCAGACACCACTGTCAGTATATTTCATGCATTATTTACTTCAGAGCCCTGAGACTAATGCTACCCCAGTCCCAGTGATTTACTGCATTTGAGTTTCTCAAGCTGATCCATAACTTTGGGTAATAATAACAATAACAAAACACTTTGTATGCATATATCATCCCCGTCAGCAAAAACCCACACAGAGACGAGCGTACGAAACCAGCAGAGCTGCCGCTGCGAGGTAGCAGAGCGTCAGCCATTTGCAGGTACAGCCTCCCCACACAGACACGTCCCCCGCACCCCGACTTTAGGACACTCTGCCTTAGGAGCAGTGCACACAGACCCCCCGGAGCGCGGGTCTGTACCCAGGGGGTTGCCAGTGCAGGCTTGGCGAGCCTCACGGCACATCCCATGGTGAGGACAGCCTTGCTCAGGCAGAGGAGTCTCAGGAGGCTTCCAAGCAAGCCCATGTCAGCCCACAGAGAGTGTCACCCTGCCTCAGCACATTAAAATTCCCAGTGGGATGCTGGGTGCCTGGTATGGGGACTCCGCAAGCAGCTCGGTGCCAGCCCCTGGCACTTCTTCCCCTGGCCTCAAACCTGCCTGTCGCCTTGTGCAGGGAGGATGCTCATCGGCTTTGGTTCAGCTTTTCAAGTGCATCTCCCACCTGTGACTCCCCCCGTCCTGCTCCCAGCTCTGTGCAACTGCAGCCCCCTCGCTGCTACCTCTCGCTCCCCATGGCTTTCTTCTCATTTACACCTTGCCTACTGTTTCATCTGACCCCTGCTAGTTCGGAAGTTCATTAAAAGACACTTGATGAGCTCTAATAAGTGCCCACACTCTGCTGTGTGGCTGGCGAGCCTCCCCGACCCCTTTCCACGTTATGCTTCTGCATCCTCCTTGCACGCAGTGGCAGGGATGACCTCCAAGCTGAGCCCAAGTCTTTTAAGGACTGTTTTTCTGGTTTGTTTGCTTTAATTTATTTTGCCCTTCAGCCCATCTCTCACCGTTGACTTTGTCCTCAAGAGTTTTCCCAGTGCCCTGCCTGAAGTTCACCCGTATTGCAGAAGCCTCTCAGGAGGGCACCCCTAACAAGGAGCAAACCGCTCCTGCCCGTGCCCAGGTGACGCTGTGATGTCCCTGGCACTCACACTTCTGTGCCTGGCTGCTACCTCCTGCCTGCAGCCTCGGGGAAGGGATTGCTGCATCCTGGCAAGCTCTTTGTATACTGCAGGCCATATAATAATAATATTAATAAAACCCATTGAAAAATGCCTGCTCACCCAGGGAAGGCTCTACACCGCGGAGGCCAACTCCTACCGCTGTGCTGACACAAAATCACTGAGATCAATGAGAGCGCTAACTACGTGCTGCGAGGACACGCTTCTCCCTTGCCTTTCACATGTCACCCCTGCAAAAACAGCTCGCTTCCAGGGGCAGGAGTAACCGTTCCTGATGGTTTGACAGCAAGAGCCAGGGACACACATGTTCACGCTGCCAGGGTGAGACACAGAGGGCTGTGGAACTGCGTGGATGCCTTTGCCCTGCACGACGGGAGGCACTGGCCCCACCAGGCTGCTCTGAAGCAGGGGTGATGCTGCCATTAACGCCCTCTTCTCTGCCACAAGGGACACTCCTGGAGTCCCACCTGGAGAGCAAGGACTGCTGAGCAGAGCCCTAAATCTACGTTCTCCCTCACAGGCACCAAAACAAGCTGCTCGCAAAAGCCGTCATTTATGGTGTCAATAAATTGCCTCTCCAAATCATGCCCAGATGTGCAATTTAGGGCCCAGTCACCTTGCCTTTTTATTCTTGCCTGCAAAGTGCTCTGCTCTCCTACAGCACTCCCTGCCTAGTAAATCATGCCAAAATACATTAAGAGCACCCATTATTGTTATTAATTACTATTATCGCATTAGCAGATTTTACTACTTCCTTCATCTCTCTGATGGCTGAAACTGTGGGCTCGCTGAGGGGGGCTGGCGGGTTGGGATGGGGAGCACCTTGGGATGGGACCCTGCCTTCAGCGCTGCCCCCCTCCAGGGCAGCCCCCAGCCCCCTGCCACAGTGGGCACCAACACACAGAGCTCCTCCACGGAGCCGGATTGATGGCACTGACAAACCTCCACCCTGGGCATTTCTGTGGGGTCCGAAAAGCCAGGTGAGGCAGGCCGGAGGGAAGAAAGAAAGCTCCCCAGCTTATCTGCGGGCTCGATAATGTCAAAACACTTGCGTGCCGTGAGCTGGGCAGCCCAGGACATGTTTATCATGCTGTCCTGATACTCTGCAAGCACACTTCTAGTCTCAGCACTGAAACTACCTGAAATGTCAACTCAAGCAGGCCAAAACATCCCTCGCTCTCAATTTTTTTTTTCCTGCCCTTTCTCTGCCTTGTTTACTTAACCCACATCCTCTTCAAGGTAGAAGGTGCCTCATACTGTTTTCCTACCTCAGAGGCTGGAGGGGGCCTCCGGCTTTCCACTCTGTAAGTCATGGTAACCGTAGCATCCTTAAGTTCTCTGCTTCTTCTGCACAATAGGCCGGAAACATGGGTGCACCTGATCATGAGCAACCTGGATGACGGGACAGAACAAAACCCCACCAATTTCAGGAATGAAACCAAATTCAGGGAAATGGCTGAATCAACGGAGGGGAGGGCTGCCATTCAAAGGACCTGGAGAAACTGGATGATGGGAGCCTCATGAAGTTCAACAAGGACAATTGCAAAGTCTTCCACCTGTTGAAATGTCCCCATGCAACACTACAGGATGAGGACTAACTGGCTAGGGAGCAGCTCTGCAGAAAAAGACCAGAGAGACCCAGTGAGAAAAAGTTGAACATCAGTCTGCAGCATGCTCTTGCAGCAAGGAAGGCTAAATGCATAGTTGGCTGCAATAATGAGAGCGTAGCCAGCAGGCCAAAGTAGATGATTATTCCCCTCTAATCAGCACTTCTGAGACTGCATCTGGAGCAATTCTGGGCTCCCAAAATATTTGGTTGGACATAAAGAAAAATATTTTAATAATGAGGATAGATCATCACTGGAGAGGTGCCAAGACAGGTTGAAGAATCACCAGCCTGGGAGATTTCCAAAATTTGACGCAGCAAGGTCCTGAGCAATCTGATCTAACATTGAAGATAGCCCTGCTTTGTGCAGGGAGTTGGACAAAAGACCACCAAAGCTCCCTTCCCAGTGAAATTATTCTATGATTTCAATGAGGATGTTGTAGCTCTTTCTTCTGTCTGGAACAGCAGTGGTTTGGAAGCTGAAATTTGAAGGGCTCAATGGGAGATTCACCCACACGAGCCCTCAAAAGCCGCTGGAAACAGTTCTGTCATCTGCCAGCACGGAGTGTGCAGGGGAACAATGCAAGGCCCACGCAGAGCTGGCTCCTTCCACCCTGGTGCTTTCCTTCTCCTCCACCACCCAATCTCACCAAGGGAGCTGTTGTAAATGGGCTGCAAACTCCCAGGTATGCATCTGTTTACTCCACCAAGGGCTTTCTGTGTACCTCTGAAGGCATGTATTGTTCTCAAACTGTGGAAGGATCCTCCCCTAACATGCAGGAATTTTCCTGGGAAGGAACTGGAATGGCGCACGGAAACTGTGGCGGGCGGAGACCCAAACCTGGAGAGGTCCATGTCACAGTTGTTTCACTTAGCACTAAGACAAAGCCATTTCTGCGTTAGATCACAGCAGTGGTACAACACAGTTTGGTTAAGAAAGTGAGACCCTACCGCCACCAGAACGGGACTGACAAGTAGGTCAGGCTGCAGTTATCCACTCGGAATTTAGACCTGACTCCTTGGATAACAATCTCTGATTTAAAACAAAATCAAATAGATCTTTAATAGCTGAGAGACGCGAGAATGTTGATTTTACATCTCCTTCAAAACACAGCTGTCTGTTATTTCTTCCTTCAAGTCATCATTCTCCTTTTATTCCCTTTCTCTCCCATTCACAAACCTGTACTACTCCTCCCTCCCTAATTTCCTCCGTACTGTCCCCTCTTCCAGCTGACTTCCGCAAGTCGCTTCCTCATTGCTTCATCCGTTGCCAACTTTTTGGCACTACCCTCACATCTCAGCAATGCCTGCAAACAATCATGAAGCTGCTTGCAGAGAGGCAGATTAAGAGGACTACTTGACAGAAGCTGGGCCGGCACTTTCCCCTGGCTGCAGGAGTGACATGTGGCTGGACTCTGTAATGTGATCAACAACATATGAAGTGTGGAGTGTCGGCCATATGTTGTAGTAATTCCTTTATACACGACGTACTCGGCAGAACAAACAGCCGTGATGTAGGGCACTGATAAAAGTGCAGGCTCACGGAGGGCTTGCATATGGGCACCCACTCTACGGTGATAGACGGCAGAGAAGGAGGAAGGCTAAGATTGCTCTTGGAAGTGATTTACAATCGTCTCTGGTTAGGTCAGTCTGCAGATGCATATGCTTAGTAAAGAAGAAAAGTAACTTCCAGGGAACACCTCCTGGTTGGGGCAGATAGGGAAGACCAGGTGACCCTCCAGAATCCCTGAGAAACTGCATTCCGTGACATTTCAAGGGCTCCTAAAAGCTCCCAGGCCCATGCCCACATTTTGGCACAGGTGCTATGAGTGACAATTACCTCTGCTGCTATTGGCTTGTGCATGACTGGCAGGGACCCAAAATTCTCCTGAGTCACCTTCCCCAGCAATTCAGCAAGCCAAGGACCAGAATAAGCACTTGATGTTGCTGGGATTTCTCTGGTGACAGCAGGCAAGGAGAGGAAAATTGAGATTCTAGGCAGATTTCACAGGCTGGACCAGCTCCAGTTCTGCTTAGAAGTGAAGGGTATTAGGGTACATCTTGTGTGCTGCACAAAAGAGAAGAGTCAGCACTTTCATCCAGATGCTCAGACCCCTGGGCCAGGCAGAGAGAAGACAGCTGCTCTGCTTCATACTTGGGCTTGCGCAGAGAATGAGAAAGGTAGAGAAATCCCTTGTTGAAGAACTGGCAAGGAAGGAGGGGAAGATGTGTCATATGAAAGAGAAAAGTAGACTGAGTGACTAATGGCACCATAGCTTAGTTGTCTCATGTGAGAGTCTTAAATTGCCCAAAGTGGGAGGAAAGTCACTTTAACCTCTCAATATGGCAAATAAAACTATTGTTGAAAGAAAAAAAATGGAATAGTGTTGAAACAGTGATGAAAATGAGACTGTTACAAAGCTGACTGTACCAAGTTGGAGTCTTCTGGTGAATGGTAGCTGTAGAGCCTCCCTACTATCTCATATACCAGGGTGGTGACTGAGGACCCCAGAGCAGAAAAGCACCCACCATCGTAGCTTGAATGCTTCACTCCAGATTGAAGGAAGCTCACATCCTCTGTGGAGAAGACACGAGAATGAAACACTAACGTGGTCCTTAGCCAGTTCTAGAGGAGGTATTGCAAGGAAGCAGAGCATACAGAGCCCACCTGGGAGGGTTTTCTTTGATCAGAGTTTTTGATGGCCCTAGGAAATCCACACCACCAAGGAAGAAGGGAGAATGAACATGGCAGGTTCTCACGGAACCAAGAAAACAGGAGTGGAAAGGACAATAGGATGCCAACAAATAAACTCCCCAACTCCACACCAGAATCCACTATGCATAAACAATCCTGGGGAAGAACTTTTCCTAACCTGTTCTCAAACATCACCTCTAAAGGAGGCTCTGCACCACCAGGAGTACTACACTCCCCTTCCACTACATGGCCTGGTATTTGAAGAGCTGATGTGCTCACTTCTTGAGGTCTGGGGGTAGGTGAGGCTGCTGCAGCAGTGGGTAATTTTAGGGAGATGTTACAGACTGCACGAGACCATCTGGAAAATGAACAGGAGAAACTGCGCAAGTAAAGATGCTTAAATGTTTTGTGCCTTCTCATTTTATGTGCTAGTAAGGATTCTGTGGTGAGTTGGCAAATAGATAAAGTTGTTGACAACAAAGCCTTCGGCTCAAAATTAAAGTTAATTCTGGAGTTGTAAAAAAAGAAAAAAATGTAAAATAAAAAGATGGCAGGTTAATTGTGATAACATCATTAAATTCCTACCCAGTCCTCAAAGCACATCATAGTTATTTAGAGGCAAGTGATCTGGGGAATCAGAAATGCAAGTGATTACGGCATTTCACCTCTTGGGGTCTGTTCTGCAATGAGACGCAAATAAACTAAGTTTGGCAGTCAGAAATATTCTCTGACAAAATATTCTCCTACATCCCCAAGCTGATTAAAGGAACGATCTGGAAGAGTTGGGTCAGTGGGTAGGCACACAGTTAAAGCAATAGATAAGATGAGAGAAGACAGTGCTTGAGTGTATGTAGTCAATATCCTGGAGCTAATAAAAGTTTCTTACTGCAAATAGCTTCCTCTGCACAGATTTTCACATCAAATCTCAGCAGCCAGTGCTTATCTTTGGCCACTTGTTAGATTAGGTCCTATAGCAGACAGTATGCAGAGTCTTGCATCTAATTCTCCATGTGGACCCAGATAGATTCCCTACAGCTCTGAGAAGGCAAGTGAGGGCAAGGGAAGATTTCTTCAGCCAGGTCTTCCCACTTTTCTCACAGCTGTCAAGGAGCAGTAACAAGATTTCTGGTGTAGAAGACGTGCTGAAACCTTTGTGCTGTCTGGACAGGTACAGGTTCAACCCTTGCCAGCAGCCCTATTAGTCTTACCAGGGTATACCTTAATGGGATCTGTCCCCAGGAAAGCCTAGGAAGAGGAAAATGTTTGATATAGTTGCAGCTTTTGACTCCCTTACGCAGTCTGGGGACATAAGCAACCCTCCCAAGGTGCACCTACACTAATATAACAACTTGCTCCTGACAATAGATTTCAACAGTGACTGCATCTAGGTCCAATTAACTGCTAATGAGAACGGGCTGCCAGCACAGGAGGGACTAAATTTTTTCTTACCATCATTAAACATGTAACAGATGATGTTCCACCAAGCATCAAGTTCGCGTTTGGCCCCATACCTACTCCTGCCATTCTGACCATTCCCAGCCGCAGCGGAGGGGCACAGCATGGGGTCTGCTGTTAACAACCAGTACCATGAGTAGGACATTTCTCTTGTGTGAATGGACTATATGTCTCTTCCTGGCTTGTACCACGTGAGTGCTTCCAGGCTAGTCGAGATGACATGAAAACGGAAGGGGGCACAGAGCCAAAGGCTGTGCTTTAGCAACTTGCCAGTTGCTAGGGCTCACGCTGACTGAGCACTACAAAAGTATTCTTTGGTTTGGTGGAGCTGCCAGCCATTAGCTTCTCTCTTAGGCACAGCAGACAGGGTGAGCACCGACACCAAACTCTGTGTCTGGAATCCCTTCCTTCTCCTGTTACTGGGACTGGGCAATACATATGGGGTCCCTAAAGAGGTCCTCATCCTGCTAGACTTTGCCATGTATGCTCCCACAAGCAAATAATGGGATGGGAAAAAAGTAGGAGGCTTATTAGAGGCAAAAGCCATCTCCAGTGTAGCAAAGGAAGCCTGAGCAGAGCTGGAGTGGTACTCAAAACATCTGAAGATGACGATTTTAAAACCCCTAAAATGAGTAGGGAAAGTTGAGCATGGACAATGTGTGGGAGACGGAAAGGTAGGCTCTGAATGTGGTCCCTGTGCACTGAATACAACGATGCCAGAGTCCACTGTAGGTCTTTAAGATCTAAAGCCAAGAACAGAGCCCTAGGTAAAGGGCTCTAGGTAGGCCCACGGACCTGCCAAACAAACTATACCTTAACTTCCTTCTGCCTTTCCATTGCCCTCCATGTCCTCTAGGGGACCAGCAGCTCCTTGCCAGCAAGCCTCACAGGGACTGGCTGCAAGCACCCTGGCGGAACGCAGCGAGAACAGTGCAAGATAGCCAATGTGCTGGCTCTACTGCTGCATCCCCTCTTGTTTTAAATCAATAGTTTATGACATGTACAAGGGGAAACTGTAAATTTAATTTTGTCCCCTGCAGTGCGATTCGTATCTTGTTTGCTGGTAAGATAATGAATGTGTTTGCCCTCCAGACCCCCTGCCCAGTAGAGCAATTTAAGGATAAAGGGAGAGAAAATAGCAAAGTACAATTAGGGAGGTCGATTAATGCTGGATTAATCAGTAGCTCAGCTAAAGATAGCTTTACAACATTTTTACATAGGGGGCAAGGGAGAGAGGGAGACAATAAGCCTGCAGAAGGAATAAAGAATCAGATAATTTTTCTCAGCATTAAAAACCTTACAGATGACTTGAAGGTGCACATGGCTTGCTAAATGACTGATGAAGCCTTGCATCGGCTGCCAGCATAAAGCCACAGGACCACAGATGCCTTGCCCCACTTGATGATCATCAGGGGTGATCTAGAGCACAAACCCAAACCGCCCCAAATTCTGGAGATACAGAAGTTAAACCTTGCTGAAACTTGTAGGCTTAATTGCTCCTGCAAAAGCTACCTGAGAATGTCTCTGTAGTAGTTAGAATGAGCATGGGCTTGGAATCGCTAAGGAAAGCTTGCTGAATATGCAAATGAAAACAAAACAGCACGGGTAGGAAATGTGACAGTATGCTGAAGCTAACAGAGAGGGGAGCACCGAGGAGCACTGAAGATGACCCAGCAGCTGGGAGCCCAGGGAGAGGGTTTCTCGCATCAGGGCACTCACTGAAACCAAGTTGGACTGCGTGCTCCCTGCTGCACAACAGAAACAAGACTTGATGCATTCTTGTGAACAGACAGGCCTTGCCAAAGAAACATGACTCCATTGCCAATTCCTTTTTCCAGCTGGCATAACTGACAAAACTCCAAATTAGTTTGGCTAGGTAGATAGGGCAAAAAGAAAAATAATGATTTTGGCCAAAATCTAGTGCCAAACTTTGTAGATAGGTCTTAGCCTTACAAAAAGCCGAAGCAAAAAAGAAACCCCAAAGAAACCAAAAAAGTGCCAACCCGCTAACCTGCAAAAACAAGATCCAAATGCCAAGGGATTTGGATCTATAAAGACACAGACTAGAGCTTTTTGTTCATGGGTCTCTACTTCGTAGTTACAAAGGAGCCAGTGAATACAGCGAATCTAGCAGAACTTTAGTGCTTCTGCTTTTTGAGTTAAAACCAAGGCGCGCAAAAACGTATGGTAATAAAAAAAAAATTCAGTCACGCTCTCAGCTCTCAGAGAAGGTGTAGGTGAAGGGCTGAGGACAGCCTTGCTGTTTTTGAATTGATGTGCCCCTCTCCAATTTAAAACAGTTTCTTTTCCTGCTCTAGCTACCTCTTTAAAACACTCTCCCACACTCAGCTGCAGAGGCAGCTCCCTCTGGATAGGCATTTTTAGATGGATACAGTGTGATCTTTACCAATTGCTGTAAATTGGCTCTGAGGGCACCTTTACACGTCAGTTCTGCCTATTTTCTCTACAAACAGAGAGACAAGGATGGAGAGGATGGAGGAAAAGGGCTTTACAAATAAAACAAACAATAGGAAAATGGAAAGCAAAGTCACAGCAGAGTCATTCATTCAGACCTGAAGCCAGGGCTCCTCATCCCAGCACCATAAACAATCTCCCTGACATCAATTATGGATGCTGATCAGACACGCGTGCAGGGAGCTATGTTCATACACGAATGTGCAGTTTGCACTGTACGGGAGCGACCACTTTGTAACACTCCCCTCAGATCATAACCGACAGCTAACAAGCTGTGGGGAGGCGGCACATAATTGACCACGCAAAAGACACGGGCGTCACTGGGTTTTACTTACACGTAAACTAGCAATGGGCAAAGCAGCTTAGGTTCACCCCCCTCGCCCTTCCATTCATCCTGGTGTCTTCAAATTCACCAAAGTTTAAAGACATCATACAAAATGAGTATATAAGGCCCTTTAATAGCACGACTTTCTGGGTACAGGTTATCTTAATCTGTGCTCTACTATATTGTTTAAGGCAAGACTAAAGACAAACATTGGGGTTAGCATTCGAGAGATGAGAGATGGAAAAACCTTATAAGCACATAGGGTTTGTAATGGCAAAACAAAGCTCATCATTACAGAGAAACTGCTTGGTTTCAGCTTGTTGAAAATGTCACACATCACAGTAGGCAATGGATGTAAACACTGTCTCGGACTGGAGCAAACATCGCTGTCGAAGATGGTGCTACAGCAAAGCTGGGAGGAAGGATTCAGCTCCAGGTGGTGCAGTGGTACTGCTGGCATCAGTGACAACAGCAATGAAGAAAAGGCCCCAAATTCTGTATCTGATAACTATGCAGTCAGAGCATACACTATTACTGCAATAAGCAGAGATAGCTTACTAATGGTTGTCTGCATGAGGAAATTTAATAGTATAATGCCTCTGCTGACCTTGTACCACACGTTAACGCCCTTATTCCCTTGTCCATCCATGGAACTATTCGACTATGTATTTACAGTGCTGTCACTACCCTGTCAGCATCGCCTGAACAGGCAGCTTCTGCTCTGTCCTCCATCTGTCTGTCCAACTCCTGTCCCTCCTGCACCCACCTTCCTCTGTCCTTACATTGCAATTATGTTTTGTAGAGTTTTGTCCTTCCAGGGCAATGTGTTTCCTGCCCCTTTTGAGAACAAGCCCAACACACTGATTAAACACTTTTTGGTCTTCACAGTCCCATACTTTCCAGCACTGACAGTTTAATTTCCAGACTCCACGTTTTTCAGATTCAAAAAATGCCAGATTGTGCATTGTCATGGCTAAAATCAAATTGTTCCCATTTATTTCCCAGAGCTGGACAGCTGTCTGAAGACTTTTTTTTATTATTATTATTAAGACCCAAAAGATTATTTCCTAGTATCTGAGGTTGCAGTTTGCAAGTACACTTGACATCAACAGATTCTCCAGAAGTAGCCATTAAAAAAATAAAAATAATAGTGATTTTTTTTGTTTGTTTTAAATATTTCTTTCCTGTCAAGAAGTATTCAAAATTACTTCCAAACGTAGCCTCTTCACATATGATTGATACACAGGCAGAACATGACCATCAGCCAAACAACATGTAATTACTAACATAATTACCAATGGTGATTCAGGTTAAGAACCAAAAGTACCAAAAAGAAGACACAACCAGCATATAAGCAAAATACAAACATTACTCTGACATCTTCACCCTTTTTGGAAGGTTTCTGAGAACTTGTAACAACTGCAGTTGGCTAGGGCTCCTACTTTACTTCTCTTCCAGTGGATCATACTGTATCTGCTAGTATTGGGTGAACAAAGCGCTAAAAGAAACTGCACCTGATTTGTTAGCAGTTTCCACAATAAAAGAGCTGGGTTTGAATGGATGTGATTCATGCACTCATGGCACTTGTTACTTGTGAGCCTTTGACAACTTGCTGGGTGTCAGTAAAAATTTGTGAACTGCCAAGGTTTCATGCTTTGTAACATGAAGGCTGATTCATACCAGACAGCAGCTATTTATTATTCACAGGAATGGCCAAAAAAAAATTAAAATAAATTAATTCCACTGCATGCAAAATTTTCAAGTTTTGGAACTTGTTCCAATGTTTTATTACAATCTTTTAAACTTTTTCTTTTTTTGCAAGAAAGCGCCATTCCGGAGTAGATAACAGTCTTGTCATTGAGTTGCTTGGTATATGCAAGATACCAGTAAAAGTCCCTTCCTGATTTCCATACAAAGGTTTGGATAGGATTTTCTGCATTCCATGCAAGATCCCTACCTGTTCAGTAACTGGCCATTTTGACCATTTCTCTCTCTCACTTTTTGACCAGAATTTACACACTGAGCCTGAAAAGCTGAAGATCACTGCATATAGAAACACACGTTTCTGTAAAATGTTTCCATTTTGATATATCTGTATTTCAGATGGAAAAAAATATCTCAACAAACTTAATTAAAAAAAAAAAACAACTGACCAATATTTTACTTACCCAGTTGAGAAAGACAACAATTACCATGATATTCAGTTAACCAATAAAAGAGTGCAAATACTGAGCAAGTAATGATTCATTGAAGCAAACATTTTGAAAAGAACAGCTGGAGGTCTAAAAATTACTCTTTTTAGTGAGCACTTATCAAGCACTAAAACACTGGAAGAAAATCTGAAGCCGTTTATAAACAAATTGCTTATCACACAGCAGCAATGCTCTAACATCCCTCTGCTTTTCTGCTATCCTTATTCTTTCCACTATCAACTCTGTATGAAAACTCCTTCTGGTATAAGGTGCTGCAACTGCAAGAATAGCAGAACCCAGTCCTGACAAATAATATTTGTAACTAATACTTCAGCCTTCTTTAACACTGGGCCAGGGGGTTAGCAGTGACTTGTAAGGACATGGTGACACTGCTGAATCAACCCACAAATTACCCTAGCTCCAGTGATCAAGTCTTGGAAGCAGCACTTCTCTCTCTGGAGTCTGCCCTAACAAATGTTCCCAATATTTGAAGAGAAAGAGACAAAATGATGTACGCTAAAATGGACCCACCAGTAAGCCCGTGGGCACAGGCCAAGGTATTTTATCATCCTGCCAAGAGCAGACGATTACCCCAGGCCCTGCTTCCAAAGCTGTGACTTCGCACCTTTGGAGCATGCACTAAAATGCCATAACCCCCCCAAACAAGCCACTACCCTGCCAGGGATGCCAGATAGGGTTTGTAGCACTTTGCACCTGAACTGTATAAAGTAAAATGAGCGGAGTACAGGAACAGTGGACAATCATCAACTCTCATGCAGTATGTAGGAAAAATGTGAAATATTCTCACTGTACTATGAGGCTACTCCAGGGTACTGAAGCAAAGGCTCAGACCTCCTACTATCTGTATGCAATAGACTTTGCTGTTTGTTATTTCATCCCAGCTGAAGGGAGTCAGGTCACTTGTTATCTAAGGCTAGCAAATCTTGATTCTCTACTCAGTCAAAGGAAACAAGAGTATGTCCCCAGAGCGCAATGAGATGGCCCAAGTGAAACACCTGATTCTCTGTGATGACTGTGTAGGAATCCAGGGCCAGGTTAAACCCTTCACTGACTAATCCTGTCCTGGATGCCCAGGCAGGCGGGCATCTGAGCAAGGCCCCTGGTCACACACGGTGCTTGGAAGAGCATGGAAATGAACTCAGATATCCCAGGTCTCAGAATAGCAGTACAATCACCACCCTTGAGAACATCTTCTCAAGGATGTTGGTCCTGTTCTGCAAGCCACAAAAAAGGTTTTGGCATCCTGCTCTCTAAGCCTAATTCAAAAACTGTTTTGGATGCTCAGTCTTCCCCATACAGTCTGAGCAAGGCAATAGCCCAGCAACCAAGAAGCCAAGCCACCCCCATGGCACCATACAGGCAGGACCTGTTCTCCAGAGGTACCCCCCGAGAGAAGAATTACAGTGGTCTAAACCCTGGATGGCTAAGACTCCAGCATCTGTGTGAGAGCTGCCTGGTGACTCAGAGGAAATACCCTGAAAGCATGAGCCTGAATGGAGAATGAATCAAGAAAAGCTGAGTTGCCGATGGAGTCTGTGTCCTGCTTTTCATATAGTACCCACATCAGCAAACTTGTGGGTTTACATCAAAAATTTCCCTGTGTTACAGGCTACTGTTTTCCCTTATTCTTAAGGTTGCCTGTACTTCCTCCCTGAGTCAGTGATTTATAGCACTCTGCTAGCACATCTATCTTACCCTTTATTCCTCTGTTGCTTTCCTGGTGTTTCACAACTTCTTCTCTGGCCTTGGAGGCTACTAAGCTTCACCTGCACCTGTCAGCAACCGAGCCAGTAGCACAGCTCTGCACTTCCACTGTTAGTGACTGAAACTGGCACTTTGGCAAGCCAGTTCTGGGACCAGAACTGCAGTGTGGAGAGGGAGGGAGAGGGAGGAAACCACACTCAGGTCCAGAAGGAGAAGGGAATGCCACTGAAGGTGATAATCACAGGTTAATGAGCAAATCAGATTTGTGCCTCTTACTGTGGGTTCAGGGCAATTTTGGCATCAAACACGAGAACAACCAGCTCATCTTTTCCTCCGCCTGAGCAAACTGGGATGGCAGCTAGCTGGGCTTTAATCTCTTGAGGCTCCAAATACAAGCCCAGCACCTCCAGCACAGGAGTGGACCAGTGAGCTCTGCCACATAAACAAAAGCTCTGTGTGGGAAGCAGCCTGCTCTTGCTTCCCGCAGCATGACCTCTGTGAGCAGCTCACAGCTCTGCGTGTCTCCTCAGGGGGCTTTTCAGAAGGGTGACAAAGAGGACATCAGAAATACCTCCCTCTGCAGTTGCTGTCACGCATGCAGGGACATGTAAGAACAGCTCATTTTAATAGCTGCAGGTTAATATTTGTCACATCCTCCTCAACTGGCCTGTTATCATGGCAAAGGCAAATGCAGAAGTAGGTCCCCAGGGATGGTCATCTTGCGCACACACAAACAAATACTGGGGAAGGGGAGAGGACAGTGTGCGTGACATTGTGTGGCAGAGCACTTGCGAGCAAGTGTAGGTGGGGGCATGGAGGCATGTCAGTAAATACAAACATCTTGAGCAGGCACAGCTGGGCGAGCTCAGGGGCAGTGATTGAAAGATGCCCACAGACAGGTCCGAAAGGTTGCAAGTCCATGCGAGGATGCTTCCGTGACTGGCATCAGGAATAAGAGCAGATGAGGGCAACGCGTGTAGGCTGGTGGCTGGGTAGGGTCAATTGCACAGAGTGAGGAGAGGCAAATGAGCACGGTGGTGTGACAGGGGAAGGTATGAACACGCAGAAGGATTTTTTTCTTATCCTTCCCCCCTTAAAATGCTGTAGTGAAGCAACAGGTTAACCTTGTTTGCTTGTGGACATAAGTTCCGAAAATGTACTTTCCCTTGAACATTTGCAGCACACAAAAGCTGATACTTTAGCCCATGTGGGAAGAGGAAAGAGGATGGGGAATAGTGACAGCCAGAGCTCCAAAACATGCTAATTCTGAGAGCAATGCAGAACCACAGGACAAAATTGTTATTTGCAAGATGGTACCCAGAATGTTTTGCTCTGTAACTTTGCTCTTAGATACTGTACTTTTAGAGGTCACCCTAATCTAATTAAGTCTCTGTTTCTGGTTAAGACAACAGCTGCACAATACATGCAAGTTCGGGGAAGGCTGAAACCAAGAAACGTGTCCTACATTTGTTTCTCTAGCCTTGACTGAGCGGGACACGGAGAGACTCTTGCTGGTGTTAGTTTGGACAATTGCTATGAAAACAGATTTTGTGTTTTGATATTGTTTGTGCAGTATGAAGTCAGTGTGGTTGAGAATGTGACATTTGCTGCTAACTCCCAGCATGCCAAACAGGTATGTTGGGCTGGCTTGTCCTGCTGGCTCGAAAAGGCAACACACAGTGGGGAGCCACAGAGAGGTGCACTGAATCATCCAGTTCTGGCCCTTTGGGGAATGACCTTGAACACGTGCCTTGTCATTGAGTTCCTGCAGTAACACACCACAGGCATGGAAACCCTTCCATGTCAACGTGCTTGCTAAGACAAGAGGTCCTGACAAGAGGAATTTCAATGTTCTCAGAAGAGCCCCTCTCCTTTCATGGCCAAGATTTTAGGAAGACCAACAGCACACGAGTCAGAGGATGTCAGAGTTAACTGTAATGCACTGCTTGACAAGCTAGCATTTGCAGGACATGCACAGAGCACAACAGTCATGTCAGGATATCCCATAAGAATCACTTACAGCAGTCAGCATGGATCAGATCTTGACTTCTATTTTGTCTCATCTGGTGCTGCTTTCTGCCCAAGACAAACAAGAAACCACCAATAGCTCAAGAAACCCTCTCAGCAACATTGCATAGCAACTGTGGGGCAGTAAACTGTGGGGAGAAAACAATGATATGACCACATTTGTAAGAGGCTCTGCATTAAGATGTACCAAAATTGTCCTGTCAGAAACATATGGATGATGCACTGAACCATCCTGGAAAAAGGAAATGGAGGGAATGGACAATTTCATGTAATCAGCTTCCTTGCAGCAGTTTCCTTCTCCTTATTTATAGTCACTCTGTGATTCACTCAGGCTGGAACTGAGAGTGCAAACACGTTTTTGTTGCTCCAGGCTCTCTCTGGACTTCGTTTGCACAGCAAAGCATCACCTAATGCCAGAGATTGATGATACGCTCAGAGCCCAAACAAGGCTGGATCTGAACAGCCACATATCCTCCAATTTCATGGTGGGAAATGTGCCCCCAGTGGGTTCCCAAACAGTCCACGGCAGGTTCATTGATCCCAACCGCAATTGTGCGTGTGCAGCCACAGCTCAGTCTGCTCTGAAGAGGCACAGACAGCAAACTTGAGTTAAGCTTCAAACCCAGGAAAAGCTCCTGGATAGATATAATCTGTTGTCAGCAAAACTCCTTGGCCTCGGAACTTCTAAACCTGCACAGACTTAGAGCCAGCACAACATTTTGTGAAACACCTCCCCACTGTCCATGTATGTAGCAGTGGGTTGAACCAAAAATCACAGTGGCCATCCTGTCTCCTCTTGAAGGCTTGGAAAATTCTTGTTTTGGACCGAAAGCTTCTTGTTTTGGACCGAAAGCTTCACAGTTCGTGTTGCTCTTCATCTGGATGAGCTTTGTTATGATGGTAGCACCTACAAGCTTCAGCTTGGACAATGAAGTTGTTTTCCTGGGGCTTGTATGAACAACTCAGCAAGGGGACATTTCCTTCCCAGAATCAGATGTGGTACTACCTTGCTGTAAGCTTTTAGTCTCTCTGGGTTCCCTATACTGCAGCCACAAGTCTCTCTTTCCTCAACTGCTCCCCACACATACCACAGCCCACAACTGATAAATCAGATAAATGAATATACAACGAATATATAAGAAGAGTCTGTCCATCTCTTTTTTTTTCTTTTTTTTTTCAAAGCAGCAAAGTAATGATCTTGTTCTGGAAGAAAATCAAAGGCTGCCGACAACAGCATGAAATGTCAGCTCTTTTAATTTCATTTATTTATTTATTTTATCCAGTTGCTTTAATCCTTGGAGTTTAAAGGCAAAGAATGAATGCAACGTGCTGGAAAATGAAGAACATGTGACAGTATCAAAGAAGTAAACCAAAGTAAAGTGTGTGTGTGTGTGTTGGGGGAGCCTTATTAGGAGACACATTAATGCGATCCAGCTGATAGATGAAGCCTTTAATAAACGAAGAGTAAAGTCTTCATGTCACACTCTATCTTTTTGTTTTTTAACTGTTGTGTCTCTCCTTAGCCTCCCCCTCCTTTCCCATCATTCCCCTCCTGTCATGGTGTCCCCCCTTGGGTCCCACCTGGCATTTGAACTGGAGGTCTGCTGTGGCTGTGACATTACAAAATCTCCCCCTGCCTCATTGAGGCAGGGCTAACAGCAGAGATGAACTGTGCTTCAGCAAGCCATGGTGGTCCTGCTGCTGTGAGACCATCCAGCGAGACTAAAATGCACCTTATTTCCATCAGGCACCTTATTCTCCATCAGAGATGCTGCTTCATCTCTGTCTCTCAGAGCTGTAAACAAGGCATGGAAGCTCAATCACAAACAAGAGAAGCCAGGCCTCCAGAGGATTTTGGCACCGGCGGGGAGGGACAAACGCAGCACAGAAAAGTCGCTGTGCTGTATGTAGAAGCTGTGACAGAGAGGCAGAAGAAGGGAAAGCAAGCCAGCACTGCTGTTTATCCTCAAGAAAGGAGCAGAAAGACAAGGAAACCAAATCACCAAATTCTTCTCTTTCTGTCACAGTTTTGACAGCCCCAGGAAACAATTCCAGTGGAGAAATTGCGGATGGGTACTGTTTACGATGAGATTCAGCATGAGTGACTCAGTGCTCATTGTTTCACACACAGAGCTTATTATCTGTGATATCTCTACCTATAGCACACAACTGTCAGGCCTGCCTCCTTTAAGGCCTCCGGAGCTTGGTCAAACAGGAGAATTTTATACAGACTCAATTTCCACCTGTAGCCTTCCTGCCTTGCTGCAGAAGCCCGTTCCTAAAGAGGCTGCATGGCACGGCCTCGCACACCAGCACGCACTTCTGGCTCTTGTGGTGTCTGGACAAGCAGTGCAGGCCCCAGCAGAGGCCAAGCTATGATCTCTCAATACTCTTGGGAAGGAGACTTGGAGAGGATTCACCTCTCTCTGCTTTCCAGATGTCACCCCTTCAAAACCCAGGAGTCCAAATTTCACGCTCTGCCAGCCTAAGGCTTATTTGACCCCTATCCCCAGCAATGTTCCTATGAGGTCCCAAGGCCACAGACCCGTAGAATGGAGGAAAAAACAGAGTCAAGTCTGTTGAGTGATTAAGCAAGCACATGACCCATGGCTGGCAGTGGCTGAGGTGGACACATTGCAATGAGACCCATGGGCAACCCCGACTCCTCTGTCTCCAGAGCAGCTCTTATGATGGGGACTGGCGAAGGCATGAGGTTTGGCACACAAAAGGCAAAGGTACCACCACTTCTGTCCACAACGGGCCTCTCGGTGAACTACTTCTAACCACCTCTCTGTCTCTCCTACAACATGGGAAAATGTGACCCTCTGGCAGGACAGATGGGAAAGACTGGGGTGCAATCAATGGATCAGCAGACTCTTTGTTGAGGCTACTGGGCTCAGACCAGTCTCTCTGGTTTTCTAGTTCTTGGGCTGCATTGCCTAGGATCTGTATGCAGGGTCTCCCAATCCTATAGGCAACAAAGTAGGCTTCGAAGAGACTGCTGTTTTCACTACAAGGATAATAAAACCAGAGATCCTCACAGAGGGAGAGTAATCCTTATAGTATTAACTCTTGCGAAGTACTCTGAGATCTTTGGATGAATGGAGGTGTAAGACACAGAACATTTATTATTCCAAGGTCCAGTTTGCCCTTCTTTCCCTAGTCCTAAAGAAACAGGAAGAAAGAAAGAGGAGAGACCTGAATACAAATGCCAGAGAGCAGGCACAAGTCAGGTTGGACTTAAGATGACAGAAAGTGCCACTGGAAGCAGAATGAAGGGAGGGATCTGTCCCGCCCCGAGACTGGAGTAGAAACACAGAGTGCACCAGAGGCATGCAAATGCAAATGCAAGCCAGCAGGACCTGGGTACAAGTCCTCGATCACAGGGTCACTCCAAGGCACAGAGAGAGGCACGGGACTGACACCATTAACATGTCAGACACTTTTTATCTTTCCAATTCCAATTAAAAAAAAAAAAAAGAGACAAAATTTTCAAAACTTGGTGACTGTCAAGCAGGAGTCTGGAACAATTAAATGTGATACTTAATTAAACATCTATACTCTCGTGGAATGCAAGATTTACCTCCTTTCTCCCTTTTAGTACAGGAAGCCCAGAGATAAAACCTTCAAGCTATGAATAATTATACCCTGCTGAGAAAAGTGATGGAGTGCTACGCTCCAAAGAACTTAACCAGGCCCCAGAAAATGTGGAGTTGTCACCTGGGGGGTATTATTATTATTATTATTATTATTATTACTATTTTCCCAGACACTAACACTCTTCTTGGCTTGTTCCCAGAGGGAGATAAACAAACATCATGTGCCTGCATTTTAATGGAGAAGAATGGAGCCAGTCTACTTTCCCGATGTGTTGGTTCAAACTCCTTATGCTAGAGCAAGTGTTGAAGGCAGGCATACTTCATTGTCTGAGCCAAGGGCTTGACAGTTTGGGGCAATTGTGATAAAACACAATTTCGTGACTTTATAGGCCAAGGTTTGCTCTCCACCTGCTTTCTGCTGTGGTTAGTAGAAAGGTAGCATAAAAGGCTCTCCTCATCTTATGGTGCTTCTCTACTGTTTTCAGCACCATTGTCATCTTTAGTAAAGACATCTTTTGTACGTTAACTAACTTCCCTGCCACTCACACCCTTTCCGATGCACAGGGCTTTGTAAATTATCTTGCACAGGAAATACTTCTGTACATGTACCTTATCCCTGTCGCAGACCTAAAGCCCTTGTAAGCTCTCTCAAAGTGCTGCCCATGACATACAAACAGTACAGAGGATGAACTTGGTAGGCTTTATTCCCCTTCTCCCCTTGTCTACTTGATTTCTGTCACTTTGCAGGCTGCAGCAGCCATAAGCCATTTACCCAGACTCAGCTGTGGGAGTTGGGGCATGGGATGAAGGAGAAGAAATCTCTCCTTCCTCCAGTCTGCAGCACAACCTCATAATCATTCTCAGCTCTTTGGAGGTCAGGAAGTCCATTGGGCTTGTCCTTGGACCTTGCCAGGATGACAGTGGTACTCAGGAGCATTCCCTGATACTGCCTTCTCCCAAAGCTGTTTGTGGGAGTGACTTCTGGTGTACACCAGGAGGGCACCCTTTGCCCAAATTCACCTTTGTGAGTGCACAGGCTCTGTGGCTACTGAAGCTGCAGAAGGACTGGATTGAGTTCCCCTGTTCTCTGAGACAGAAGAAGTCTCATCCGTCTATTGGGCTCCCCTGTCACATTCCATTAGATATCCACCGGCTTCTCCTCTTCAGTTTTTATGAAAGGAGAACCTTCTTCCTCATCTTGGAGACCCGCTCCATCACCAGGACTCAAGCCTGTCTCATCATCGGGGCACTTTAGTAGATCTTCTTCCTATAATGACACCTCATGTTTTCCAATTTCATAGCCTGGCACCCCCCATAAGAAACTCGTATCCTTCATGGTGTTTACCCTTCAAACGCTTACAGTCCCCAGTGGGAATCAGAGCACTCCGAGAAGATCTGCCAGGCATACAGAAGATGGCAAATGCTTTTCAGGAGAGTACAAAATGCAACTTTTGTAAGACAAATATACAAAGAAGGGAGTGGAGGAGAATATCTAGCGAACCAGCAGAAACAACAAGAACAACAAAAAAGCCTTCAGGGACTGCAATTGGAGTCACATTCTTCCCAGCATGCTTGTCTAATCCGTGCTGATGCTAGTTCAAAACACACAGCAGGCGCAATCCTCAGTGGTGCTGAGCAGACCCTGAGAGACGCCGAGCATCCTTTGCTCCCAAGGAACACGAAAGGTACTCAGCTTCTAATAGAAATTGCTCGTAATGACTGAGTCTCTGAAGTACACAAGCTGCTCTGATGGGAGGCAAAGCCATTTTCTTGCTGAGTTTGAAACTAAATGCTCTGTCTGCTTGGCAGCTGCCATTCAAGTCACGATCAGATCTGGCCTTTCAGGAAAATGCAAGCTCATTAAAACATCCGGCAGAATGTCCGGAGCTTCTCTGAGGAGGAAGAGAGGGAGGGGAGCGTGGTGAAACCCTCAGCTAGCAGAAGGAAAAGAGCAATTGCAGTCGAAACCAGGGCTTGGTACGCTGGTTAAATGGCAAATCAATAGGGAATAGCCACTGAGTGTGGCCACAGGGAGCAGTTGCAAGCCGAACAAGGGGAAGGGATGGAGGGTACCAAGACGAGGTATTGGCCACTAAGTATTTCCTCTAGCTATCCTGAATGAAAGCAGAAACAGGCATTTACCTTTTGTTGTTCTGGGATTTTTCCCTTTCTGTTTGTTTTTCCTGTCTCCACAAACACAGCTTGGCTGCTGAACTCCACAGCAGATAAATGATGTAGAGCTGGCGGGAACTCGTGGCCTTATTTAAACAAAGGCTAGATAGAGTTATCTGGATCGATTGAGCCAGTGCTTCCTTGAGCGCTAATTCAGGCCAAACAACTGCCACTGAGAATAAGCTCAGCTGACCTCTCTGGGAAGTGACCTGGAGAGATGGAGACGTAAAGAACAGCTTTGGACACTGGTGCCAATGGGGACAACTTTGCTGCCACATGAAAGCTGCTCCACATAAGAGGCGTGTGGTCTCAAGAATGGATGATTTAGTCAGTAAAGCCCTACCCACCAGATCAGCCCTGCTGGGTTGGAACAATTGTCCCCTTCATCCATAACCTTTTTCTGAAAATGGGCAGTAAAGTATTCTTAGGAAAAGGGTTTATCCATTCCCATAATATCCTCTCGGCTTCCCGCAATCTGCTCTGAGCAGTCCTTCCTTCATTTTAGCTCATGCAACCTGGGAAAGCGTTTAAGCTAAAGCAAATCCTCCCATGCGCTCCCATACTGGTATATGAGACTACTCAGTTACACAGCCCAGTCACCCAATTACCTCTCTCTGGTAATGCTTCCCTGCGCGCCTGCGTGAGCTGGGGAATAGACCCCATTAAGCCACACACTTTCTGAACTCCTCTCAGTCATTGGTGCCACTTGGGACTTGGCTTGCCACGTCTGCTGACTATTCAGAGAGCCTGAGTCACCACCTCTGATTCACTGTTTTATGCCAGAGTGACTCCCGGGGTGTAATGGAGCCGCGGTAAATCAGGCCCTCTGTATCTAGGCTGGCAACAGCTCAGTAATTCCCCACCCCCCTCTCCTTTCTCTACTGGGACCTGCAGGGAATGCAGAAAATGTGACACTCGAGTCGAGAGCTAAGTTCAAAGCGGGGGTGACCACCTACACTCCAAGGAAAGAAAGGACAACATGTGAAAAAACACAGGGTGAAGTTTATCTCAAATGATGCCATTCTGCAGATTCCTACATTTCTACCCCCAGGGTCCGATCCGTCGCATAATTATTGCTTCAAAGCAATTTTACATTTGATCAACTGCTTTCAACAGCACTGCCTCAAGTGCTGAACATAGAGAAAGTGCAAAGGCACCAGCGGCAGAAATCTCCAGAGGTCAGTCCAGCTCCTAGCACCTTGGTTTCAAAGACAATTGAGATCTGCAGCTCCAGTTTAGCCCGTCTTTGATTGCAACACAAAAATCACTGCTGTGGCAAAATGGTTCAATAGCAAACCCATGTCCTCTTTCCCAAATTCACTGCAAGTCGAAATAAAGGATTGGAAAGTCCCCTTTGAGAACAAGAGGACCTTTAGCTGTGGACAAGATGGGAAGAATTCACACAAACTGCTGGCAAAGTCACAAAGTCATAAAACTCCTGACAGCTCTCAACTTTTGTCTCCCCGCACCTGACAGCGACTTCATCCCTCCTCATGCCCACGTACCAGCTTTGCAAAACTGTGAAAGATCAACTGCTGGGTCAATGGCAAAAGCCCTTGTTCCTGAGTGCAGCATGGTATGGAGCTATACCCTTAAACATCTGTTTAAGATGCAAATGCAATGCAGGGCTATGGCAGCCCGTTCCTCAGCCTCCCATGTGCTGAGGGACAAGCAAGTAACCCCTCTGTCCCATGGCCTTGACAGTGTTATGGGACAGGCGAGAAGGAGGGATGCATGGGGTGGCTTGGTCACGAAGCTGCGGGGCATGTGTGTGTGGCCATGCCTGTCCACCTCCTTCTCGCTTTTGTTTTTAGGTAAATACGCAACCAAAAGCTTGTCTGAAATGCAGTCTGTGTTCCTTCTGCCTTGTCAAACTCTTCAAGGGAAACATTATCGCCTTAATTGCTTAATTCCAATTTGCATAATACGGCGCTCTGACAACTGCAAAACCAGGGATGCAAAAGGAAGATTAAGAGCGACATACACACGCTGCCAGCCTTTTGCAGTTGGGAAAGCAAAGCTGAGGACCAGCACTGGGATGAGCAGAATCGCTCACTCTGCCTCCCAGCTCCCAGGGAGTCTTTCCCACCCTTGCGGCCTGCAGAGACCTGCACCCACGGGGGTTTCGCTGCCCTCTTGTGGGGTTTCTAACCATGCTTCTCCACCCGGGGGATGGTTTATCCAGGGACTGTCTAGTCTAGAACCCTGAAAAGGATCCTGGATGGACAAGTTGTCATGAAAGGACAAGAACGCAAACAGGCTCGATATGCCACACAGAGACTCACCCTCTGCCATGCATTGAAACCAATAGAGGGGAGAGCAAGGCAAAAGCTAAGCCTGGGCAAACTGGTTAAAATAAAAGAGTGTTGTATCTCCTACTCTACAGACCAGTCCTGATATTTTACAGATTTGATTCATTTTTAATACCAGTTGTCAGTGCCTTTGTGAATCTATGAGGGAATATTAAATGTGGGACTTCCTAGGTACTCAGAAGAGACTGCTCTCTCAACACTTCTGTCTTGACTGGGAGCAGACATGGGGAATGTCATCGCAGAGCAACTAAGAGACCTTCAGAAACACAAGGTTCCCACAATTACAAGTACAGGAGACCTCCTGTGGGCCAAACGCCCCTCCTCTTCTGAAACAAAATAAAGTGCCTCACTTAGAGAAGGCAAAGAAACCATTTTCCTACCTCAGAAAACCAACAGCCCCAAAGACTTCCCCATCCAGCTGTGGCAAACATGCATCAGGCCAACGGGGATGTCTGAATCTCCAGCAAAGGAGATTTGGAGAGGAAATGTGGGATGGATACCTCTGCAGCTACAGAACTGGATAAAAAACATCCGTTGGACTGTGGTTCTGAGTGTGCATGCCTGCACTGGAGGCTGAATTTCACAGCACTTTGGTTTACACAGTGACTTTGGAGGTGGCCTCCTTCTAGACTTTGCACTAACTAAAGCAGCTTTGGATGGCTCAGAATAACCCTCAAATGCGGGCTCAGTGATACTCCTACGGATGTATTTGTAGCTTATTCCTCATATATTTATATAGTTGTGGTACAAAAAAGTGAGGCAGACAAGCCCTTGGGATACAAACATCCATGAATTTCTGATCTGAATTTGCAGCTTGTGCCTGTCTATACGCAATTGAGACACTAACTGAGATTGTAGCAATACGGAATAAAACTAAGAAAGGGAACACGTTCCCAGAGGCAGGATTTTGCTGCTTCTTGACACAGTTTGTTGAAAAGCTATGTAACAGCCAGAGGCTATTCTTGGTCCAGGCACCTTGGGAAAAATGAGCCATGTATCCTGACTGATAAATTGGGCTCAAAGTTAGGGAAACATCTCTAGCAAGAGTCAGCAGTAGTGGGACCTCTATACTGAAAATAAAGCAACCAGTACACAGGCAGAAGTAGGAAAAATCCGAAGCCTACTGGCTTTGCTGTCTGTAATGAGAATCCACAGTGTTTTAGTTGAAGTACAGAGGAGTTTACAGTAGCAACGGAGAAGATGCCTGTGGAAGAGGGGCAAACAGTGCTCATTTAACAGTTGGGTATGAAAAATCAATGAATGGAGACATGAACCAAGAGCAGATAAGTCAAGATATACAGAGCAGGTAAGCAGTGGAGTTTTAACAACAGCCAGCCCCAGAGGAAGGGAGAGGATCAGCAGACACTTGAGAATGAGCAAAAACAAATGGGAAGGAGATAATGAAAAGACCAAGCAGATAAATGTGAATGTCAAATGGCAGCAATCACTCCGTATCACAGCAAAGATACTTCATTTCTCTCTCTCTCACTCCAAAAGGCACAGGAAATGGAAGGGGAAATTGGACCCTTAATATCTGTGGGCAGAAGGGAAGAGCTGTCCTCGGTGGGTTACAGAAGCTGCAACATCAATCCCTGCCATGGCAGGGGGGGAAGGAGCTGCCTGTCATTGCCACTTCCAGGAGAACTCCTTGAGGATTCAGAAAGCATGCAGACCAGTCAGGTCAGGATCGGTAACTTGGGCGGGATGGTTATCGATGGTGGTAGCTCTTCCAAACACTACTCAAACTGCCCATAACGTGCAAACCTCCACAGCTGCCTCCAGCGTGCTCTCTCTCCTCCTCTCATTCCAGCAAAGGCTCAGAAGTGCAGGAGCAGTATCCAAATGGTGCTTCCTGCAGACAAGC
Organism: Chauna torquata; assembly: GCA_013399475.1. Taxonomy (NCBI): domain Eukaryota; kingdom Metazoa; phylum Chordata; class Aves; order Anseriformes; family Anhimidae; genus Chauna; species Chauna torquata. Next base: position 53,587 of record VXAL01001017.1, on the reverse strand, counting down.
ACAATGCATGCGCTAACAGCCAAAGCAAGGAAAGGAGGGCTTGGGTTTTGATTTGGCTCAGAGACAAAGCCCCCCAGTCCCTGCAGCGAGCAGCAATGGCCCTGGGAAAGAGCTCCTAGGAAAGTGTCTTTCAGCGACTGCAGTGGGCAAGGCCTGCAGCTCATACGCCGCTGGTTTGAAAATGAAATTCATGAGGTGTCCCGTGGGCTCTGGGTAATGAAGAGGCTTTGGCAGGCTGGAGCTAAGGTAGGGCACAAGTGGGGACGTGGTCTTTCACAGGCTGTGTTTAATTACAAAAAAAGGCTGCCAAGAAATGATTCCCACATTGGAATGAGAGCAGAATGGAGAAGGTGCACTGGAAAAACATTGCTCCAGAGTGAGACCTGATAATATATATATTCTCACCCCTTGTTCACAAAACTGCTTCTGGTCCTTATGTTTGCTCAGCATGCCTAGAGGGAAGATGGGTTTTACTCTTGAAGGACCTGTGCTCAGTCTACTGGATCTGTTATTTCAGGAAACTGCCAGAACACCCTGTGAACATCTGGGGCTGATGAGAAGTGGGCCCTAGCCAGACCACTGCGATCCAAACCTGCCTCTGAGGCTGGAGATTCTCAGCCCCCACTGCAAACTTTGACTTCACCCCGGCATTGTCAATAAGCAGAAACAGAGCTCCACAGCCCAACAACCGCTCTTTCTTATGCACGCTGACATGTACCTATCTATGGCTTTGATCAAGCTCAGAAAAGATGACTGCAGATCCTGCTTAACGCATGAGCTTATTTTATTCCTCTCTCTCCCCCCGACCCTCAGACACTCTGGAAGTGCTGCCCTCTCCTGCAGTATGGCAGATCTGCCAATACAAACCAGGCCGGGATGAAGCGGATGGCTCTCCCCCAGCCCTCTACCCTTCCTGGCCTGTTTTCTTTTCAGTTTTCATCTGCACAGTGCCCTCTCCAGATTGCTCTTCAAAGCAAAATGCTATCCTCCCTGCCTCTCTCCTGACGCAAAGTGTCTGAAATCCCTTTACAGACCTCGTGTGCAATGCCTGCTTGGTTGTAACTCACAGTGAAAAATGCCCCATCTCCAGCAAGAGTCTCCCTGAGCCTTTTACCTATCTCAATACACTGCATCTCCACCGCCCCCCTCCCTGCTTTCATTTTCAATTGCATGTAATCAGTTTTCAGCTCTTTAACCTTATTCTGAGTGCTCTCTTTTTTAACAATTTGCTATTCCACCCTAAAGCACTCGAAGGGAAAGAAACACACACATTTTAATTAAATTTCTCTCCGTTTTTTCCCTTTCATTTGCATATTTATTTTTATTTTTTCCCCATTTCCATCCCTGGGGAAGACAAATAAATAAATAAATGTAAAAGGGAGAAGGACGCGGAACAGAAGTGGGATGGTGACTGGGATGCAGATTACAGGCACAGGCCGGAGGTGGAGGGGAGGGTGGTGGAGGGGAAAGAGGGGAGGGACAATCTAGCAACTAAGCTGAAAGTAAGGTCAGGCTTGGGGGAAATGCAAGGGTGCTCATGAGAATACTTTTAGGAAAGGAAGAAATCGGTAGAGAAGAAAGATCTCTTTTGAAATGCAGAGAGTAATATGTTGATGTGATAGGAACAAACTCCTCAGACTCAAATCTCTAATGTATTTTCCTGACCAGTTTCTACTCCTCCTCTGGACTTGCAATCGGCACAGCCCCTGGCGTGCACTTGGGGATGCTGGGCCACGCTAGGCTCCTGGACGAGGGCGTGACAAAGCAATGCTCCTCATTTCAGTAATGCCAGAGGAAAAAAAACATTCAGCCCAAGTCGGATGTGTGTGACAAAACCACTTATTTCAGAACGGAGAGGACTAACAGAGGCAGATAAAGGGGAATACCAGAACTGATTAAGATTGTACAAATGAAGACTTGATCATTAATAACAGCAACAAAAAAAAGAATAGGGCACTCCATGCCCCCAGGAAACTCTTTTTTTTCTTTCTTTCTTGTTTTTATTGTTTGTTTTGTTTTGTTGGGTTTGTTTTTTTTTTTTTTTTGGATGTGCATAAATCCATGCAACTTGGCATTTAACAGCCCTTGTTTTTACTTCCTTTTTGCTTCCAGGTTTTGATTTTAATTTTAATCTACAGTTATGGTACTACCTCCTGTGAATCTAATAAGGGATGTCTTCTTATAGCAGTCTCCCCGCTGGTTCTACAGGTTCTAATTTCATACCTGCTCTTTTCAGGTTGTTTCTCCCCACAAAATATATGGTGGTACCAAGGTGAAGCCCAGGGGATACGAATTCCTCTGTGGAGAATAGCAAGTCAAATTTGGGACCTGTCGACATGGAATCCCTTTGGAATAACCTGGAAATCTGTTACAGTCCCATTTTACATGCAGTTTTGTTATTACTCACACATTACCCGAGGACAGTGTCATCTTCTTTCCGCTGCAAAATGTATACTGGGGCATTCAGGGTTCTCTTCTCCTCTTTAGTAATGACCAAGTCCTTCCTGCAATCGCTATCCATCCTGATTACCTCCTTAACTGACTCTCCCTGGGGCTTCCTACTCTTGGTATGTAAAGAATTTATTATTATTGGTTGTGTTATCTTTGGCTGCTTCTTCTTCAAATTTTTTTCTTAATCTCTATTTTACATCTCAGTACTGCATTTTATGTTCCATCCTATTAGCATCTCTTGGACAGAATATCCTATTTTTAAAGGATTCTTTCTATGACTTGAATAAACCCACATAACTTGCTATTTAAGTGCACCAGTTTCTCTTACCTTTTAGCTTCCAGGTTTTTGTTTTGATTTTCATTTGGGGGTATGGTGTTACCTCCTGTGACTCTAATAAGGGATTTTTAAAGCACTTTCCCTGCTGGTTCTCTGGATTTTAATTTCATAACTTTTTCCCTTCAGGATGTTTCTAAGTTCCTAAATTTTTTTACATTGATGTTCTGTGCCACAGAATTTCTGGCTGGGATAAGAAAATGATAGACATTGCTTTACTAGGGTCATTTTCACTCATTGTTACTGTTCTCCCACAGCCAGGCTCTGACTGTAGGTTACTGAAAAGCAAGGCCATATGAAGACCTCTCTTCTCATCTTTTCAGGGAGGGTTAGAATGAGCAGTCTTTCACAATTTAGTGGAGGCGTTTCACCGTGGCAGAAACAGCCAGTGTTTTATCCAGAAACAACCCAAAGCAAAGCATGGCTTGGGAATCCCATCTGAAGCCTTCAGTCTGGGGCCTGGCCCCCATGCTCCTCAGCACTTGCTGCTTCATTCCTAACATAATGGAAACAATGAAATAACAGAAGCAACCCTCCTCACCCACTGCATCACCTCCCCTGTCCCCTTTCAACTACCAAGGAGCCTTTACTGTACCATCCTTCCTTTCCTCCAAAGGTTGCTCATTGTCTGGTGAAGGCAAAGCCTCCTTCTTGTTGCACATAAAACTGTGTGGTCGCTAAGCTGTCCCCTCCCTTTCTCTTAACCAATTCTGCACCTCTTGGACCACGTGGAAGAAAATGAAAGGTACCAGGCCAGATGACTCCTAATAGCCCAACATGGAGAGCCAAGAGCCCCTCTCCAACGTTGTCACACCTCACCTTCCAAGCCCGGTTCTCTCAGAAAGCCCATTCGCTTGGCATCCGTTTTCCGAGCCAGAGTCCTTATGTCTGCACGCATTACAGACAGGCACAGCTATTTCTTCTCCTGACTGCCTTCCCCTGTCATCAAGCACTCCTTCGTATGGTACAAAAAAAAATCAAGAACGTTTTTTAAACTCTTTTTGAGAAATGAGCATGTTTTTAAGGTTAAAAAAATACATGCAATGATGTGGCGTCTACTTAATGAGGACTTCTTCCACATTCTCCTCCTGGATTTGACATTTTAGCTTCTTTCCTTAGTCAGAGGGGCTCCGCTTCTGAGTTTTCAGAATGGGAACACTGAATCAGATCTTGATTCCTTCCCCGTTTCTTAACCTCGTGTCAGGTGAAACAGGTTTTTACGTCACATCATGGGACTCCAACTCTGTGCTTTATCATACCCTGTGCTTTATCTCAGTAATGGACTGAACCACAATTTATCAGCCAGAACCAAACTTTGCAATTGAGGCCCATTTCCAACACAAAAATTCTCAGACAAATGAAGTGAGGTTAAGGCAAGCAATTCTAGGGCTTGAAAGCATTTCATCAATCAACACAGCCTCACCCTTACAGCATGTGACCACTTTTGTTTCTGCACATCTCCTCCCATACATGTGTGCAAGGATACTGAGGCAACACACACCTTGTCCTCACAAGAAGACTTTCACCTTAGCCCATTATCACAACCTGGATGACCTCTTGTGTGCCACCATGAATCTGAGAAGAAAATGCAACCTCTGTAGAATTGCCCACTTCTTTTTATCACAAAGTATTCGTGTTTATGCTTTTTGGTCTGTCCTCAGGGTCCAGGGCATTCAGAGCTGAAGCAAAGGGTCACTTTCACCTCCTGGAGGTGAGGCCATGTGCCCTGCTTGGACAGAGGTCAGCTCCCCACAGTCCTGTCCTAACTCATTTCCACTTCTCAGCCTGTCAAAGTTCTGCAAATACTCTGTGTCACAAGGATCCACTTATGAAACAACGGTGACATTAGTTTAAACTACCCAACCAGTTGGACTTGGGCTCTCTGTGCAGATTGGAGGGGCACACTCACCAGCAAAAACATACATTTCCTGAAGTCCATCAAAGTTGACTGATAAACATCCACCAGAATTGAAATAGGTTCAGCAGCATCTGCTCTGGGGCAAGGGATGGACCATAGGGTCTCTTCCTGACCCTTCCAACCTTATCATTGAAAGATTCACTGTTGCATCCTTTCCAGATGCTATATCCCAGTGGGTGGCTGGAGCTGACTTGTGTTTTAGAAACTTTCAGGATGTTTTCTTTCCAAAGTGAGGCTCTTCTGTGGTGAGGTTGTTAAACAGAAAAAAAAAAAGAAAGAAGAAAGAAGAAAAAACCCAAAGCCCTTTGCAGCTGTCACGGCTGCTCGCTGCCTCAGTGCCTCCGAACGCCACTTGGCTCCCATGCGTTGATGCATTTACTGTACTGGTAATTAATGCCGTTAGCTTTGTAATTAAAAAAAACAACTTTTTGCCTTTATACTTGGGGTGATAACGCTGCAAGTAAAAATTAATTAAAACGAGATGAATTGCCTTCAGTTAAACGAAACGGAAAGAGAGGGAAAGGAGGGGGCATGGAGGGGAGGGGGTCGTGGTGGCAGTGAAGAGAGAACGAGGCACGCAGGAGCCCTGCTAATGAAGTAAAATGATGCTGTCGGCATTTTTAAAGATTCTCCCCTTGGCTATGGTACCTTCTGCTGGGTTCTGGGTTAATGGAGCCTAAAGCTATACGTCTGGCAGGGAAACTCAGTGAGTCACCATCGCCCCATCTCTTTCACGAGGTCCACAAACACACCCGCCCATGTTTGTTCAAGTCCCTCCTCCTCATCACCTGCCTACCCTCCACCTGGCTACGAGGGGTAATGGGCTGTGAAATTGGCTTTTCTATTATTATTAATTAGATCTGATGTCAAGCTTTTTGTTTTGGTTTGTGTCTGTTTTTCTCTCCCTAGCTAAAGAAAAAGACCTAGATCCCTGAAAGAGATGGAGGACTCTTTACAAAACTGATGCTTGTAGCCAGTCCTAGCAAATGTGAGCACTTTGGCTACAGGATCGAAGTCCCCCTCCCGAGCTGCTAGCCAGGTGACTTCTCTGCTCACTGCTTAACTCTTTGTGACCCTCAAAAGAGTCCAACCTCTGTAGCCAGACTTCAAAGTGAGAGCTAACTGTTAGCAGGAAGGATGAGAAGTAAGTCTGTATAAGAGAAGGAGAAAGCCCCTGGCAGCAGAGGAAGCAGACGGCTTTGCTGAAGGCAAAGGAAGAGAAACTGAAAGGCTGGTGTGAGGCAGCAGAAACCCAAGCGTTTTGGAAAGCCCTGGACAATAGAGAAAAACTTTCTTTGAACAGACCCAAATGTTTCAGATTAAAATCAAAATCCATGTCTGGAAATTAGTTAGAATTCCATCACTGTCACACACATCTCAATTCCTTACTCTTAATGTGGAGAATTTTAGCAGATGAGGGAAAAGGAAATGAGCAACCTGAATGTCTCTGATTTGAACTGCTGTCCAAAAACATGGGGTTAAGAAGACCTACTACCCACCCACCTATCCTGTACCACTCATTGCTTTTCAACCATTTCAGTTTGGGAACTTTAGAAGCTTCCCGTGTACGGACTGCCTCATTGTAGACAGCAACCTACTTTTCCATCCATCACTGCCCCCTAAGAGTAAATACACGGATACCCAAGGGGCCTGCTGACTCTAGATAGCAAATAACAAATCTCCTTCCCCAGGTAAACTATCTCTCTACAAATATTTGTCTACTCTAGAGTTAATATTACAGTATTTAAGTGCCCTGCGTCAGGTGGAAATGCTATTGCTATGAGAAAGCATCAGTGCCTGGAAAGTTCTCCTAAGGCCTGAAATAACTATGACCTGATATAATTTTAATGTTACTATGGCCTGAATTCAAAACTCATGATCTGTAAAACTCTGCAGCTTTCCACGCCAGCACTGCCCCTCCATTCTCCTGTTTCCCCTCTGGAGCACCTTGACACTGTGACTTTTCACAAACGCACTAAGCACCCAAGTCCTTAGGACTGGTCCTCCCAGCCAGCCTCCATAAGGTCAAAGCAACACGGTTTCACAGTGAAACAAAGTCAGACAGGCCCTGTGGCAAAAATCAAGAATGAAGTCCTTTGCCCAGAAAAACCTCTACTGTCGTCAGTTTGAAATTCAGTGAGCAGTGGGACCACCTATCCCCTGCGGCGGGAAGAAGTATGTTGTTCCCACATAACCTTCACCTCTGAATTCTGGGGTTGTAGTGGCAAAATCCACCATGAAGATGCTACCGATTCTGCCATGGCTGATGGGCAAGCTGCACTTTGCATGCCTGTTCATGGCAGCGATTCCCTCCCTTAAAAACAGCACCAGACACTGGGGAGAGATGGATGAACATGCGTTTTGTCCCCACTCTCGGAAGGATGCTAGAGCTGCTGTATGCACAGCGCTGCTGTGACTGAGGACGAGTGAGACCATCTCCTCTCCGTGAAACCTTTCTCCACCTTCTGTTTCCTATTCTCTCACTTATCCAGAAGCACGGTGTGGCCACTGCCATGGTGCAAAGGGACAGACTGCTGATCAGTCCTCCCAGCAAGATTTCAGAGCCAGGTGCTCAGGCTGGAGTACTACATTCTTAGCCTAAAGCCTGCTGGGTCCAGCCCCTGGGGGCATCTAGGCAGCTCTGCAGGACACACTGTGCTGCCGTGGCAGCTCCTTCCCATCAACGTGACTCAATTTTTATAACTGTACACCATGGATAATGATGCTCGCTGTGCTTTTGTAGGACACCTGGAGCTCTGATGGTGAAAAGCAATATCCTGGAGAGCTCAATGCAAACTCTGCTCCCTCTCATGAATCACTGTCTCAGTTTCCCTGCCTACAACAGCAGGATGGTAGCATGCACCCTCTCTGCAAAGGTAAACCTAGATTATTGGATTGAGAAGGTGGAGCCACAACCTTAAGCCAAATTCATCCTGGTGTAATGTTACCGAATCAACTGAGTGAAACAGTGAGTGACTTTGGCCCTTCACCAGCACTGAGCCATTGCCTTGACCTTTGCAGGCTATTCAGGCTGTTCATTTCAGGCTATTTCAGAAACTCGGGTAAGACCTTAGCCTGGCTGACAGCTTTGAAAAGACAGTCAAGCAAGCGGAGCAGATCCATGGTGCAGGGGGAAAGCGAGAGCTGAGAACATTGTTCTTGACCTTTTAAATGTGACTTTGCAGCCATGGTTTGGCTGAACACATACCTGGAGCCTGACGGTGCCTGCTGTAGCACCACAGACTCCTGTCAAGTTACTTCTGAGGTGCTGTGGTATGAATGAGAGCCAACACCAGCGGACCCCTCTCTCCTCCACCCCCCTGTATGTACAACCCAATGTAGAGATGGCCCCAGTGCGGCACACACAAACTCAGAAGAGACGGACATGTGCAGCACAGCAGGGGATTTGCAGGCACAAGGCAGGGAAGGAGGGTGGAGGAGTGAGTTGTGGGTTTTGGAGTACAGAGAGTCCATGGGAAAGGGCAGTGCCTTTCACCGGAGTAAGTCTCTCACGCAACTCTGTGACATCCTCCACTTCAGACGGGTTTCATTTTACAGAGCTAAAGGAAATAAATAAAGTAACAGTGATGCTTTTCTGGCTGTCATGGTAAATCAGGCATCACTTCATTATGATCAACGGACTTCCACCAGTGGAAAGTTGATGTGAAAGAGATGACTATTAGCCCCAGTGTATCTAACCTGCCAGCCATCTCAAATCCCTCCTGGATCCGAAAATCAGCGGTTCTTTTCTGGTTCTTAGAGAAAACCTGGGAAGAAAAAGCCTGCAGTCAGACTATAGCTGCTGAAGCATGACGCAAATTAGATGCCAATCTCACTTCTCCATAGCTGTGTCAGCTCCTGCAGGGCTGAGCATAAGACACTGAAAAAGCATGGGGAGCGGAGGTACTGAGCCAAGCCCTGTCCCAGCTACAGTTCTTATGCTTTGCCCCAGGAGCAAAAAGGTGCTATAAAGCCAAACAACCCAGTTACCTGGAGACTCCTCCCATGCAAACTGGAATTACTGCAGGTCTTTTGCAGCCTTGGTGTAGAGGGAATGAGAGAAAAACAGAGACAAGGAAAAGGCCTGCAGCCTGCTAGTGTACCTGTGTCACAAATCCTTGTTAGCAAGCCCTGAGTTTGCTTAGGGAAAAGCTCATGTCCATGCCAACACGGCTCCCCATTAGTGGCATCAAGCAATGCATGACTGTAGCCACGGATGGAGCTCCTTAAACGAAGAAACCAGATTTCTGCTGACTGCAGCCATCTGCTGTACTTCACAGGTGACCTATGGAAATTTTCCTTGGGAAAGCAAACAGTTGCTGGAGGAGTTCAAGGTCCACCATCATTTCACAGCATGGGAAAATATTACCAATAAATAGACTTTTAAACAAGACTGTCTGCAGAAATCTCCTCTGTCTGCACCAGGCAGTGAGATGGGTCCACTCAGGCAATTGAGTCCTCCCCTTCTTTTCCGAATACTGGTGAGCAACTTGTCTGCCCCACAGAGGTGAGCTTCCACGCAGCAAGCTGGTGCTGGGGACAGTCTGAATGCAGCTTCTGTCTCAGGGTTTTAATCACTAACACTGAGATGGTGCTGATAAGGGTGTGCAGGGCCCTCCTCCATTTCTGCCACAGCTTTCCAGAGCCCTCAGCGGGCTCATGAAGGCAGCCACCTCAGGGCTAAATACAGTGGCTGCTTAGAAACAGGAGGCACAGCTGCATGGTACAGAGGGAGGGAGGGAAGGAATCACAGAATCATAGAACATCCTGAGTTGGATGGGACCCACAAGGATCATCGAGTCCAATTCCTCGCTCCACACAGGACCTCCCAAAAATCAGACCCTAGGTCTGAGAGCGTTGTCCAAACGCTTCTTGAACTCTGGCAGGTTTGGTGCCGTGACCACTGCCCTGGGGAGCCTGTTTCAGTGCCCAACCACTCTCTCAGTGAAGAACCTTTTCCCAACACCCAGCCTGAACCTCCCCTGTCACAGCTCCATGCCATTCCCTCGGGTCCTGTCGCTGTCACCAGAGAGAAGAGATCAGCCCTGCCCCTCCACTCCCCTCGTGAGGAAGCTCCAGGCCGCCATGAGGCCTCCCCTCAGTCTCCTCTTCTCTGGGCTGAACAAACCAAGTGACCTCAGCCGCTCCTCATACGTCTTCCCCTCTGGACCCTTCACTATCTTCATAGCCCTCCTTTGGACACTTTCTAGTAGTTTCATGTCCTCCTTATGCTGTGGTGCCTAAACCTGCACCCAGTGCTCGAGGTGAGGCCACACCAGCGCAGAGCAGAGCGGGACAACCCCTTCCCTCGCCCGGTCAGCAGTGCTGTGCCTGATGCACCCCAGGGCACGGCTGGCCCTCCTGGCTGCCAGGGCACGCTGCTGGCTCATGTGCAACTTGCCCTCAACCAGAAGCCCCTTTCCATGGGGCTGCTCTCCAGCCTCTCATCCCCCAGTCTGTACGTACAGTCAGGGTTGCCCTGTTCCAAGTGCAAAATCCAGCGCTAGCTCTTGTTGAACTTCACACAGCTGTTGATTGCCCAGACCTCTAGATTGTCAAGATCTCTCTGCAAGGCCTCTCTGCCTTTGAGGAAGTCAACAGCTCCTCCTAATTTAGTGTCATCAGCAAACTTACTTAGTATACCTTCAAGTCCTGTGTCCAAGTCATTTATGAAAATATTAAAGAGAACTGTTCCCAAAATGGAGCCCTGGGGAACCCCACTAGTGACTGGTCACTAGCCTGATGTAACCCCAGTTATTATACCCCTTTGAGCCCAAACCATCATCCAATTGTTCACCCACTCTATTATGTATTTGTCTAGCTGTATGCTGGACATTTTGTCCAGAAGAAGGATATTGTGAGAAAGAGTATTGAAAGCTTTGCTGAAATCCCAAAAGATTACATCAACTGGCTTCCCAAGGGAGGGAGGGAGGGAGGTAGCAGGTGCTTTATTTAAGACCATTGAGGGGACACTAAGGGAGACAGAAAACAGCTCCTTGCTCTGGAATTTTCCGAATGTACAAACTTTGAGAGCTGTAACATCTCTATGTGGTCAGGCCCTCTGCATCTTGCCATAAAAGCAGCCCTCCCCACCATTCAGCGCAGCTGATCCTTTGCTGGGATCTCGACTTACTGCTACAGGAGAGGAATGGCCCCTGACGTTGCATGACAGATCTGCCATCCATACATGCTCCTGGCCAATGCTGTTTAGACCACAGGAGATGGCTGCCCCAGGAGGTACATCTCCTGGAGACCAGGGAGCCAACACACCGCTGCTCTGCTCCCTTGCCAGCAGCCATAAACAGAAGACAGTGCCTTAAGGAACAACAAATTCATACTGTTTTTCATCTTGTACTAAATACCTAAGCCTCCACCTGCCTGAATCCTCTGCCACCCTTGCCAGGAAGCTGCTGGAGAGGAAACTAGAAAAAGGAAGATGAGGCAAAATAAAGCAAACTGCCAGGCAAAAATGTCCAAAAAGCTAGCCCAGAGGACAGGGGAGAATCGAGGTCTCCACAGATGAGTGCTTTTAATTAGGAAGAGGGCTGAATGGCAAGGAGCTTATGCTAATGAGTAGTCTCTTTTAATCAGCTTATTTAAAAAAATAAAAAAATGTAACAGTCAAAATAGTTCTGAAAAATGGTAATTATCAGAAACGCATTAATATGGAGTGGGTGGGCCAGCAAGCTGACAAGAGACTCCTGTGTGACCAAAGGGAATGGCACCGTCACACGGGACGCCGCAGGGATGGGGCGGTAGGGCTCCCTGGCTGCAGCCCTGGAAGGTGCCGGGAGAGGAGACGGCTCATGCCCTTGACATCCCAGAGCTGCGAACCTTCCCTCTCCTCCCTGGTCAAATGAATCCCTTCTCTTCCCCCACATGGTTCATCCATCTCTCCCTCTTCCCTCCTCCCAGTGCATCTGTTTCACACGCAGCGACGACCCTACCCCTCACTGGTCTCTCCTTCCCTACCACTCCTCCTAACGCCTTTGTGCTCCTGCTCCTCCTTGGGCTGCCCCGTGGGCAGGTGGTGCAGAGGCCTTTTCCTGCCAGTGCTACAAATGCTGCCGTGGTGCATCCTCCACTGAATGTATGCACTGATCAGCTGGAGAGAGCACTCACTGCATGCTTCCACTCCTCAACATCCTCAGCTGAAACTGAGCCTTGGCAGCCTCACTTCAGATGTTTGAGTTGAGTCCATCTGTGACCTCTCCCTTTATTCTTGGCCACCACTCATGGAGACGGGCACACTTTTGCATGCAATGGGGTGTGGAGAAATCCCCCTCTCCTTATGACCTCTTTCTTTTTGGCATCCTGTCCTTTCCTCTGAAAACCAACACTCCACCAGAAACATGCAGGACTCCTAACCCCTACATGCCCTCACTGCACCCTGCCTACATCAGCCTTTGTAACAGCCTGCCTGCTTCTCCAGACTGCATGGGACCCACCGATATGTCAAGTAGATATTACTGTGTGAAGTGAACACTAGTTTGCAGTATCCTACTTTGACTGAGGAAACAGAGCCAGGCATGAGATGCCATCTGCTCCTGTAGGGCTGCCATCCTCATATTGCTCTGCACCGTGTGCAATAAAAAGCACCACCAGACACTGCTCTCCAGCTCACAACAACCTTGGGGCAGAAAACAGGAGGGGGATACAGCACATCCAATGTGCCACACATGGTGGGGTGAAGGGAGAGAGACAGAGAAAACATACTCTGAAGGGTTGACAGAGCGATAGGTTGCCTGACTCTTTGACGTGAGGTGAAAGGCTGTGATTTTCCCATGTGTTGGCTGGTTTAATGCTAAATGGTTTTCCAAGATTTCTTCTGTTCTCCAGTCTTGACACCAGAATACAGAGTGGAGATTCTGCAGCTGCCCCTGTCCCATACGGGCAGGGCTTCAAGCCAGCAGGTACAACAGCACCAAGCCTCCTTGGTGCCATTAGATTCAGCCTATGCCCAAGGACCAAACACACAGAGGAAGTCTCCTCCCGACTGAGCAAAAGCCACTTGATGGCAGGGCAGCACCAGTGCCACTCAGCACGGCTTCTGTGCCAGGGCCTCAGCTCTGCTCACCCTCTCCTGCTTCTCAGATGCAGGCTTCCAAATGACAGCACCTAAGGGTGTCTAACCAGCCAACACGGCTGTGCTTTGAGGAGCTCCCACCTCTATGGAAAGCAAGGTGTGAGCTACAGATCTCGAGGCAGTCAGGTATCAGGCTGGGTTTATAACTCTAGTTTCACAAGATAAGCCCTATGAGAAAACAATCATGCACATTTTTGACCCACTCCTAAAAGACACTGCCTTTCCAAACAGTCTCTGCACCAATGTGCATGGCATTAGCATAATAATTTGGTGTCAAAGCCTGGGGCCGTCGATGTATATTTGTGCATGGCATATCATCTTCCCATGTAATCCCCTGCTCTACTTTCTCGCCCCTGTGTTTGAGGGCAGGCATTTCTTTGGTGAAAGGAAGCAACTATAAAGCTGATTATTTTAAAGCTGCATCTGTAAGTTTTGGTGTCCAAGGCTAGCTAACAAAAAACGACAACTTGAGGCATCACAGATTTGAAAGGCAAGTTCATACAGACCTACAGTAACAACTTGAGTCAGGAGATATCCAAAGAAAAAGGCATTGTACCACCAGACCACATTCTTCTTCCATCGAGGCCACAATACTGCTGATCCCCCCCGCTATGTGAGGAGCATGTGATTTAAGGGCATGAGGAGCTGGAGAAGTGAGGAAGGTAAGTGCAATGTAAAACCAATACTATGATCTCTGTGACTGTTAAAGACCCCATATTGTGTTGTATTTTTCTTCTTCACAAGATTTCTAAACGCCTATCATTTTTCCATACTGTATTAGGTGCATTAGTAGTAATAGCTATTTATATAGCTGTGGGTTTGGATCAGGCTGCTGTACAAAAAGAAAAGGAAGACCACCATGCTGAAAGGCTACAATCTAAAGAGTACACTAAATGCCAGAGCATATAAGGTTAAACAGCCTAAATGTCTGCCTCCCATTGACAGGCGATGAGATTTCTATTAATTCAGTGTAGAGATAGAAAGCGTTAAAATAAATGTTAAAATAAATTCTATGTTAAAATAAATTACTCCAACTGAGCACATTAATATGCACTAATAGAGACCGTTGCTAAAACAGGATTCTTTGTTCTGGAGCAAAATGCTTGAATATTACAGGCAGGCCAAAACAAAAGTCCCCGCTGCTATAGTGAAAGCTGGACTGGTATTATAAACAAGATTTTCAAAGCCAAGGAAGACGTGTCTTTCCAACAAAACCGCACTGCTGAGACCAGTTGGACTGGCGTCCCAAGACTGAGCTACTCTCCGCTTCGAATAGATGGACAAAAGCATCATGTAGAGCTGCTGCCTCAGTATTATCTGATGGGCGTGCAGGCACCGGCTGCCTGCCTCGGGCAATGGTGCAGGCTGAGCGTGAAGCAGCACCATCTGGTTTGGACTGCCAGCTCATGCCCCGGCACTGCAGCGGGGCTTCGCATGCACCAGGAAGGGAAAGGCAACCTCATTGCTTCCTGCGGGATGGGGAATCAGCAGCTGTGCTCAAAGCCAGCGGCAAGGAAACGCCCCTTGAAAGTGAATTAAACTGCAGCACTTCACCAGCAATGGCAGCACACCTCCTTCCCTGCCTCTGCCTCCGCTCTGGGCTCTGCTCTGGAAGCACAACGTGCAGGGGTCAGGGAAGCACCCAGCACCCGCAGGTCCGAGGTGCCTCTGGCCTCTCTGATGAGCTGCTGGCAAGAGTCCCACCCCCTGCACCAGGCATGGAGGTGGCCTGTGCGGGGCCATGACTCCCACCTGGAGCTGAAGCGAAAGCTGAGGAGAGAAGCAGGAAGCCTGCATGGTCCAAGATGCTTCATTAGCTCTGTTGCTTACTGTCTATGTCCAAGAGACACAGGAGTGAATCCAGCTTCCCACCACACCAGGCTACCGACCCCAGGTCTCCGCAGTCCACAGAGAGAAAGAGCTGCGAAGGCTCAAAAACAGCTCAGATGCTATTTGTTGGCACTGTAGAAACTGGTGGGGTTAATCAAGTGGGAGTACAGCAACATAACAGCATCCCTGTAAAGTTTTATTTCTGAACATTTGAAGAGTGTAAACATGTCTTTTTATCCCTTCTTTTAGAGTAAAGGGAGACGATCTCGCATAATATAAAACAAAGATGAAACCAGTAAGGGTAACCACACATTTCTGCAACCACAGGCAAGGGTCTCTTGGTCTCCTCAGCAGCCTCCCCTTCCTCCAACTCCCAATTAACCATCCTCACAAGGTCTGCTCTGTTCCATAATCGTCCCCTTTGCAACACTCCACCCTGCATACTTGTGCGAGATCTAAGCAGAGAATTAACAAGGTGCCTGCTGCAAAGCAAGCAGGGATTCTGGCCCCGCTGCTGTACCACCGAACAAATAGTGTCAGTGATAAATAAATAAAACCATTCAAGCAGAATCCGCAGTACAGTTTAGTTGTGCTTTCACCCTATCTACAAACCTGCCATTGTTCCAGATATTTGGAAATGCTGCTATTAGCACTCTCATCTATTTCCCCTTTTCAAGAAAAGTAGCATTTATTTGTTAAAATTTTATAACTCATAGCTCACATCTCCTTATTCTGGCTTTAAAAGCACCCAGCCCTTGGTAAGAAATGACCAGCTGCAGGCAGCCTGAACAGGCCAATGTTCATTAAATGTCTTATTCAACCCCAAACCTCATGAATTGTTTAATGTGCAACGGAGACAAAAGCCTTATTTCTTCATGTGTCAGTTCTTGTTAAGCAGCTCCCTGCCCATCTTGCTGCTGGCTATAAACAGGATTAACAATCCCCGTAGTTAGATACTGGCAACGCGTGCACGCTGCACACGCAGGCAGACACAGGCAAAGGACACAGTGGCACGCCCCGAACGTGGCCCCACACGTGGGGACCCCGACAGGCGCATCCCCCCAGGCTGATTTTCCCCCTGGAGGAGGCAGATGTGCAGATCCAGGCATGCCAGCACCGAGCGCCAAGGGTGACCGTGCACGGCAGGTGACAACCACGCTCATCCCAACTGCTGCGTGACGCTTGTCCGCATTGTATCACTTCTCCTGAGCTTGTGCGTATGTAAAGGAAACAGCACTAGCTCCCTCAGGGAGGGGGAAAGCATACCTTCCTCTTGGTTGCACAGAGGGAGAGGGAGATGAGTGCTCTCGTTGACTTACTGATGATCTCACCAGCTCTCACGCTCGATGTCCAACGTGAGATGGCTTGAACCTGATGTCTGCAAGGAGCAGGGCACCACCTTGCAGACGGGAGCCCGCAGAGGCAGCACACGCACGCAGGGCGGACGCATCTTCCTGACTGCAAGCTGCCTTCGAGGCACCTCCTCCTCTGGGGAGCACCACGAGCCACCGGCTTCAAGGACACGGTGGCTGCCTCAGCTGGCAGCCCAGGAGGCTGCCAACCACCCCAGCTGGCAGAGAGAGTGGGGAGGAAGGTTTGATGGCTTGGGGCTGGCTGAGCCCACATCCAGCTTTCGGTGGAGCTCATGTGGTTTCCTCACTGTTCCCAGAAGCGGCAGCAGGGCCTGGGAGCACTTCCAACACAAATGATGCCGCTGACTTCAAAACGCTGACCAGCTGGTGGGGCAACGTCAGGGCCCAGGCCCATGGAGAGGTGGGCAGCATGCAGGGAGGGGAAGCAGAGGACGGGAGGATGTCCTTGGGCACGAAACACTCACTGCAGGGGCAGCCTCTCAGTGCACGGAGCAGGAACGTCCCTAACGTGACTTTCTGCCAGGACAGGGGAGATGCCAAGTCCTTCCTCCCTGCCTGTCCCCATAGATGAAGAAATCATGTCTACAGCAAGTGGATGCTATCCTCTGGAAATGCCATCTGGACAACATTATGGGGCTTCCTGGACAGACATCACAGGACTCTGCAAAACCTGGAGCTAAACAGCACTTGAAACTCTTGTCAAATGGTTCCTTAAGAGGCAATAGCTTGCAGGGCAAGCCTGGATCCAGTTGTTTTTTTTTTTTTCCTCATTAAAATCAGGAGAAAGCTGTACTGCTGACCAAACACACTTATGAGTTACAAAGTGAGTGAGAAAATAAAAGTGTCTGATAAAAGCTATAGCATTTTTGTAATAGCAAAGGAAATCTCCAACTCCCAGGTTCATTTATTACTCAGGATTATTGATATATTTTCTGGCAGCGAATAATCTTTTCCTGACACATTACACATATTGTGAGCATTACCGTCAGCTGTAAAATCCACCATTCTCTCCTATATACTACAGGACTGTAACACCCGCATCACTAACAAAATCAACACGACACAAGCCAGGTACACTACAGAAATGTTGGAAAATTTACAAGTGTATCTACAGACCAAACACAAGCTTACGAGAGGGCTCCATCAGCACCAGCCAGCGCTGCTCAGCCCAGGGTGGCACGCCAGGCAGCTGGACCGTCGACCCAGCCAGACCGGAGCGGTGGCACCTATGGCGGGTGGGCCACTCCAGCACTTAGGCAGGGAGGGCAGCACGTGATTTATCCAGCTTGACCCAGCTAAAGAAGGACCAGGAAAAAAACAAAACCTATGACTTGGACAAAAGCTGGCAGCACAAATGCAGATTTCACCATCCAACAGACCATTTCAAAACTGCCTTTGATGGAAATATTCATAGTAGGAATATTCATTTTCATGAGTATTTTTTCTACCCAAGCTGCAACGCTTGCGGAGATGGAGGGCAGAAGGCTTGCAAACATCATCAAGTCAAGTTCTGCTTTTGAATCAGAACAAAATATTTGTGAATCTCCCCACAGACACACATCCCACCTTGGTGGTCCCTCAGCTCTCTCAGGGACCATCAGTCCTGGTCCCTGCGCTGCCTGCACCCGAGCTTCTCTGCTGTCCTACCCCACATCCCCATCCCCACCTCTCACACGCCTTCCCAGCTTCATGAGTCTGGTTACCCTCCTGGCCTCCTCCCAGCACAAACAACCCGGGTCTCTACCAGCGCCACTCCCATGTCATTTTTGGCTCCCTCCAGCCCCCAACATACTTGAGTGTGGTGCAAACCAGATCGCTATACCCCTTTCCAAGTGATAGGAACCACAGCCCTGCGAGTACAATAAATATATTCCCAGCGCTGTATGCATCTCCATCGTGCTATATACCATAATGTGCCAGCTCCATACATTTCCACCACCCCTTAAGGCTGTGTCTCACAAAGCCTTACTTGCACAAGTAATCCCATTAAACTCAATGGGCTAGTTGCCTAAGTACAGATTTACAAGCTCATGCTCTTAAATGTTAAGCTCTTCAGTGAAGGGACCTGAAGAGTCTCTCGCAAATTGTCCGCAACGCCCTACATCCACCACTGGCCTGCAGAAACCTGGTGTTATTTTCAGGAGATCAAAGTCCTGTCAGGTCATGTTGACTTCTATTAATGGAAGCTGAGATGCTCAGCTGCACTTCTGGACATCAGGCCTGTAAATAAATAACTCTTACTGATGTGCTTCATCTGCTGGGTTTTTCAGGGAGCTGTCAAAAGGCACAGCTCAGAATTCAAAATAAAGCCCGATTTGCCCAACAGCCTGAGGACACCAAGTTTTCATGCTTTGCTCAGATGCAACCTGCAGCACCAGCAAAGGCTGAGCTCTCAGGACCAGGGTATTTTGGGTATGCTGGGCCTGGCATACACATTTTTGAAGGCTCCCGACTGGCTATTCTTCCTTCTCTTTCAAAACATTTCTGCACTTATATATGCCTTTTCAGATGACAGAAAGAAGACATAGGGAAATGGGAACAAAATGTACACGCTATTCATATTGAAGACGACCTAGTATAATGGTATAATTAATAAACCTTAGCAGTCCTCTATTAATAGCTCCTGATACCTGAGCAAGGAATGCAGCCAGGCTTTTACCAGGGCCCACGATGCTGCAAGGGTGAAAATTTCTTGCTTGCTGTGCTCATATTTGCCATCAGACATTGCCATGCTCCATCAGGCTTCACAATTTAGAGGCAGGGAAGGAGAGCAGGGGACCTGGGGGGAGAGGAGATGGGGAAATCCCGGCCCATGGCTGAACGTGTTGTGATGGCTTTACAAGGATAAAGGCCAGATGAAGTCATGTTGCAAAATTATTTGTGCATTCATGCATAGATCTGAGAAGGAATCCTATACAACTAAATTAAATTTAAATTATCACACGCCAAATTGACATTAATATTCAGGGCAAAGGATCCTTTTTTGCAGGCAGTGCATTGATTTAGTTTTAAATACTAATAAATTCCTCCTGCCTCACCGAACACCGATGGCACGTTCCTCGTGGCCCATAACCCTGCGCAATGCCAGCCGCCCGACAGAGCCGTGCCAGGGTGAGCCGCCCGCATCCACCGGCACCCCCAGGCTGCTTGGACTCAAAGCCCTCACCCTACACAGGCAACAGCCTCGACGTGAGCGCAGGACGGGGTGGGGAAGAGAGGGCACAGACTTAAACCCCAAAGATCAGGCTTGGCAAGCCAAGGGCAAGCATCCCGGGAAGGGCTCATCCAGCCTGGAAAGCCATACAGACTCCACAGTGGGAAGGCTCATTCCTCCTCTCCCTTTTTTCTCACTGCATCTCTTCCCTGCCCGACTTGGCCTGGCCGAGAGGGGCCGTGGGGCCCTGCGTGGGCAGCCCGTGGGGCCACACAGCCCCGGGGACGGGCTAGGGGCTGCCACCAGGCTCCTCGCCTCTCGCTCCGTCCCCCTCCCCAGCTCTCCCTGTAGATTACATTTCTAAATGCCTCAGCCCCTGGAGTACCACAGTAATTTGGCACTGATGCCTCAGTCATTTAATTATTATTTTCAAAGGCGCCTCTGAATTTCTTCTCCCCCACTTTGCCTTCTTTCCTCTCCCTCCCTTCTCCCTCTACACATTTTGACTCAATAGTTTTCCTTGAAATTGTCTAAACTTGCTGTTTATTTCTTGCCGTCTAGCACGCTGTGATCTATCTTTTATTGTTAATATTTTTTTCTCTGCAGCGTCCCTGTTGCCTGTCTCTGAGTTCATTCCGTTCCCTCTTTCAGCAGCACTATATTTTTCCTCTCAGTATTTTTGCTTAGCTCTATTAACTTTTATTTATTTTTCTTTCACTCCTTCACCATGTTTCTTTTCTTAGTTGCTGTTCACCATCTGTATATCTGTTTCTGCCTCTCTTATGCTCCCACAACTAGATTACTCTCCAATTGCCTTTCATCACCACAGCCCCATGACTCCCCCACCCAGTAAAAGCTATCGAGGACTGGCCATACCCCTGCCAGGGGTCCTCTTTCCAGTTCCCAGCTGCCACCTGTGAAAAATACCTGTGTGGGAGCATGACACTGTGAGCTCTGGCAAACCAAAGCGACTGAGAGCGCCTGAGCCAAAAAGTGTCGAGATGCAATAAGAGATGATACAGTCAATGTATGATGCGGCAAATTGTGAACATTTTTAAGTCTTCATTTGGTGAGAGAGAAAAAAGAACAGGAAAAAAGTCCCTCCTCCCCTTGACATCCTCTATCTGGTTTTGAACATCTCACTTTGCAAACAAATTACTTTCTCCTAATACAGGTAGAAAGCTAAAAATAAGCCTAAAAATGGAAGCACAAACTTAGCCTTAACTGCAGAATCGCAACCAATGCCTCCAAAGTAAAGGAAATTCACCATCGAAGGAGAGAGGTACTCCAAGGAGACATCAATGACTTCTCTGTCCCCGTGGTCCTTCTTTCCCCTGCACCTTGCTCCTCCCCTCTGCCTACTGCAACAAGGGGAGCAGCACAAACCGAGCCCCCAGCTGCTGCACTTGCAAAGCCCGGAGAAGAGATGCCAGAAGAGCATCGTGCTCCCGAGCTGTGGCCACTGGCTACACCTGTGTGCACCAGGGAGGGTGGCAGCAGGGGGAGGACACGGATGATGTGCCTGAGGAGCCCAGTGCCGCTGGGGCTGCCGAGGAACTGCAAGGGCTGAAACCCAGGCTGTGGCTTCTCCTCAATCCTGAGGCTGCTCCTGCACTCGCTGGGGAAATAAGGGAGGGCTCCAACTGGCCTGAATTGTCCCTATTTCTGGCGCATGGGCTTTGCTGTCCATGCACCAGAAATACGGATGTGTGTGTGCCCAGCACACCCCCAGTGACCCGCTCCTCTCAAACCCTAATCCTGAGCGAGGGCTCTCCAGCTGACGAGGCTGGCAGTGGGGACCTGCACTTGCCTGGCCCACCTATGGAAAATGAGGCAGCAGCAAAAAATGAAGTTCATGTTCTTCCCGTTGCCTTTTCCAGATTCAGACAGAAGCTCATCAGGGTCACAACAGTATGGATCATGGCCAAGGAGAAAGGTTATTGGTGTGCCTCTAAGAAATGAAAGCAAAGCTGTGAGAAAAACAAGCCAACACGCAGGCAGCAACGCAGCAAGGATGGAGAAATGCCATCCATGCGTTCCAGGTTAACAGGAATGGGCCCAAATCTCCCTCCAAATGTCAGCAAGGTTCAAACCAGGACCCAGTAGAAAAACTCCACCAGAAACCCAGAAGTCTGCTGATGCAGTTCTGAGTCTGAACATCCTTAAAGCTTGCTTACGGACAGGTATGGTACGTTAGGATGGTAAATAAAAAGAATCTGCCATTTTGATTTATCTACCCCTTTCTTTTTTTCCTGGACTATCTTTGACAAACCATTAATTGTTTCTGAATTTCACAACAGAGAATTTGGGAACATATTTGTATCTTCATGCATATACGCGTGTACATGTATCTATGCACCCTCATATACGTGCACATTTATATGCATACACAAATATAAAAACCAGCAGTTCTCTCACTAGGTATACATACTACTTGCAGGGCTTCCCCATGTCCCAGTCTGCCCATTTGTGCCCCACAATGCTTCCCTGCTCCTGTACTTCACTGTTTGCTCAGACATCTCCTGTTCTCATTATCCTCAGCCTCACGGAGCCCGGCTATCCCCCCTGGAGGCTGTTCAGCACAGAAATTTGTGCTTAGCTAAATTTTCACCATAGCTTTGCAATTCACCTTTACAAAAATAAACTCTCCTACATGGAACTTTTGCAATCAGCAAAGAGAACAGAACAAACAAACAGGAAAACAGTCCTGTCAGCAATTCTCTCACCATGTAAATTGCACGGTTGGAGTTGGTGTAAAAAAAGGGCCACCAATCCAAAAAGTGGCTGCGTTGGGCCTTGTGCTGATGCTCCTCTCCTGCTCAGCCGGCGCTCCCCTGTTTATCCGATCTTATGCAATAAAATGCGTAATTAATTTCTAAACGCTTCCGTTGAACGGTGCAATTTGTCAAGTCGAGTTGTTAATAGAATTAAGCTTTTTATCAGCGATTAGCAAAAGAAGGTAAAAAAAAAAAATTAATTACGGAATTGTATGCCTCCCTGCTTCAAAGCCAGGTTTGGGATTAAATGTTTGATAAAGGTTCCCTGGCACATTATAAAACATTTAGCAAAAGCCGCTTTCCCCATGGTGTTTTCTGCAAAATAGACCGTGCAAAGGAGGGGCCGGGGGTGGGAGGGTGCGGCCAGTGTACTTGATCACATGCGTGGTGGGGGGCTCAGCTTTAAATCGTGCAGAACTTACTGTACGGGAACACCCCCGTATTGTGCTCTGCTGGCACCGCACCCTGCCTGCCTCCACCGCTGCGGCCTCTCTTTGTGGTCTGGCGGGTTGAATTTGCGGACCCCCAGATGGCACCAAGAGACGAAGCCAGTGCCTTCCCCTGCGGCACAGCTGGTGCCGGCCGCGCCTGTGCGAGAGGGACGTGCCTGCGCCCGCAAACCTTGCATCGCAGTGAGAAAAGGTGAGGTGAGGCGAGGCGAGGAAAGCGGAGGCCCCATCTCTGCAGCGCGGAAAGGAGGGCTTGGCATTGTGCCCTCCAAGGGGCCCGCCTGCACAAGAGTGGGGCCAGGGCAGGACTGCTAGCCCAAACGTAGCACCAGGAATTTATAAAAAAGCGCCAGGGTTTTATACCCGACCTCCACAGACACTCCTGAAAGCTGCATGCAATGGTCTTGTTCGGGAATATCGTCCAGGCCAGACATCTCCCTGACAGGGTCCAGATCTCCGGCACTCTTCCAAAACACAGAGACTCAGTTTCTCCATGGACTCACCTGGGGCTTGCTGGCAGCAAAACGAGGGGCCCCTCCAGAAGTCGGCTTTGCTGGGGGCAGCAGGGCAGGAGGGGAGAGCTACCTCAACAGAGCTTTAAGGCGTGGTACAGAGTTAAATACTGACAACAGTTAGGTTTCCACACACTGCAGCTTAATTAGTGGCACAAATCCTTCTGACACCTCCATTTCACGCTGTTGATATAGCAAATTTCACAATACGCAGAATTTCTGGCAGTTCAGCACACGTGCTGTGCCATGGCTATGTGATGTGCAGGAAGGAAATGAGACAGAGACAAAATCTTGAACCCAATGTCTGATCCCATCAGCAAGATGCACTTAAAAAGATAATTGTACCTTTAGGTGCTTCAGATCCCCAAAAGGAGACAGAAAGGGAACACGAGGTGCTCTCACACACCCTCCCCGTCCCACGTCATCATTCCCATTCCTGGCTGATCTGGCCTTGGCATGGGAGGCTGTGGATGGCCCAGCGTGAACCTCTCACTCCTGTGCTTACGTGTGTTAGCAGCCACGAGGCAAGGAGGAATAATTACTGACTGACCTAGAAAGGACAGTAGTACTGATGAGCTACTGCCAAGAAATAGCAGACTGCCCAAACACAGGGTCTGGTTCATACTACAGATGTCTATTTAAACGCAACTTACAGTTTACTGTCTATTATTTCCTTGAAGAGACTCATCAGCTATCTGGACTTTTGGTTGGGATTTTTTGTTTGTTGGTTATTCAATCTAAATTATCATACACTCAGTGAGTTACTGTTTACCCCTTGAACCAGAGTTGTCAATTCCTCCCTGCTTCTCCCTTTCCTAGCTGTTCACATCCTTCATAAGCTGGTGGATTGTTATCATTCACGTCCCGTCTTAAGTTGCCATTTAGCCAACCTAGACATATTTAGTTCCTTTAATCTTCTTCCCTAATAAGTCAATCCTTCAGCCCTTTAATCATCCTAGCTGCTGTTCTCCGGATTCTCTCCGATTTGTCTGCATCATCCTGGTGTTGAGGTGCCTAGAAGGCAGAGCAGTGTTGTGAGCTGCACCGAGCCATCCATTTCCAATGGACGTGATGACAAGAGGCCACAGCCCTGTTTCTTTAGGGTTTGCTTTTTTCCCCACTGCTATGCCCCATTTCCCCCACTGCTGCATCCTGCAGCTCCTTGAGGGATGCTCTTGACTTCGCATGCTGGTTACTGGAGCCTGATATTTTCCTTTCACCTGCACCCCTTTGAGGATGCACTCCGTTCTGGCAGTGCATTGCAGCTGATTCGCCCTGTTTTCCATGAGAAAACTAGCCTGCAAACCCTTTCTGGTTCTGCATCTTTCCATTCAGAAGAGCTCCATGATGGCTGCAAAAGGGTTGTGTGAGGAAAAAGGCAGACCCACCATTCCCCCCGCTAACGACTTGTGCTATCCCCAGGCATGCTTTTCTTTCATATCGCATGAGTGTCATGCTGACATTTCACCTGTTTGGGGTCTTGATACGGAAACAGGTGAATGTTGTGACAGGGAGGGAATAGGAGAAGAATTAGGAGCCTCAGGCTGGATACTGGCCTGTGGAGTGAGCTTGTGAAAATCCTTCCCTTCCTCTGCGCTTCTGCTCCAAGGAAGTGGAGTGATACTTCCTTTCCATGCAAACACTTGAAGAAATCAAGTATTAGAAAATGTAGTCAGCTTTTATTTAACAGCTACACATACATGAATAATTTGATTCATAGATTTCTGCCAAATGTAGCTGGCATTTTGATTCAAAGCTGCTAAGTGGTTTTATTTTACTTCTGCTTCCATCAGAAGAACGCCACAACCAAGTTCAAGGATCCTCAGCAATTCTGAGTTCCCTTGCTTAAACTGCCATTTTTCTCAAGGAGATACCATAGACAGTACCTTATTTTGCTTTCCTTTAAGCCTTTAAATTCTTTCACAGCAGTAAACACATGTTGCAAGTGTCTCTACATGAAAGCTTATTATTCTCATTAGCAAAAGAAGAAGTGCTTGCAGAGCCAATAGACATTTTGGGAAGCGAATGTAAAAGTAAGCTTCCTCAGGGAAGTTTCATTTTCAGGCCCCCTGAGCCCTCTCAGCCACACAGACGGGTATGCCAGCCCGTACACATAACAAGGACAGAACTATATTTTCTTGTTGATTTATACTAGAAAACATACTAGTGTGTGTCACATTGATTTAAACTAAATTATCCAAAAGAGAATAAATAAATAAATACACACTGCTCTGACAGCTCTGCGTGGGAGGTCTCTGCCCATTGTCATTTAAGCTGGGTAGGACGCTCACACAGGTGCACAGCTTTGCAAAACGTGACTCACATACTCGCACAGGTTGGGCACTCCTCAGCCCTCAGCTCTCTCTGGAGAGAGGAAAGGACAGAGTGGGACGTGCAGAACCATGGGGTTCACGTCCCTGTTCTGTTAACGACCCCGTGCTGAGGTTTAGTGCTGAGTGACGCTGCTACGGTGCTTCCCGATGGCATGTGAGGGCAACCAGCTGCCTTCTTCCCAGGGATGCCAGGGTGAGGGATATGGCAAAAGTCTGTGCTTTGCTCAAACGCCAGCACCAGAGACCAGGTGAAAAACAAAATAAAGCACAGAAAAAAAATCCTCTTCTTAGGCAGATAATCTTCCGGCATTTCTGTCATTTTATTTTGGGCAAGCAATTTTATGCCTTGGCTATTGAACATTCAATCATTTCGCAAGGCAGTTCCAGTAGCCAGTGTCAGCACCATAGAAAAAGATGTGGGTGTTCAATTCATGTCGCTTCAAATATTTAGGACACGGTTTCAGCTTGAATCACGTAAGTTTTTCTCATACAAAAGCCCTTTCCCTAGCAGCTGGGGAGGGCCAAGGGTGGCTGAAAAAAGCTCTAATCAAATGTTTCAAGAGAAACTGGCTGATAGGCACTATGGTACAATTTATAGCTGTCTGGATGCAGGTACTGTAGTTTTGCAATCATGCTAGCTATCAATCAAGCTCTATTCTACTGGTCTTTTATGTCCTGTATTCCAAACTCCAAACCTAGCTTCGTCAATGGAAAAAAGTGTTTTGGTAATTGCAGACGATTATCCTACTGGACACTTTCATATATCATCACACATTTGGGCAGGAATGATAGGCTTGATGTAAAATAGGTCCAGGACTGGGAGAGCAGGGCAGCAGTGAGAGGTACTGACTCAGCTGGGAGGCAGCTGGGAGAGCAGGAAGGGGGCAAAGCACCGGTCTCATGCTCAGAGTTGCCCAACAACAGGGATGTGAGCTGCTAGGAAAGCAAAAGGCCTCCCGTTTTTCACTGGCAGAACTTCACAGCCCTTTTCCCTGACACCCTAAGCTCAAAGATGCATAATAGCTGTGCCACTTTTTATTCAACACCCTCGGCCATCCGTAGAGTTTCATGGATACTCAGTGCCTCTGTCCCTTTGTTCACAATGACCAAATGCCAGTGACAGGAGACCTGACACTTCACTTTTGCATCAACCTTTGTAAAGCTGCCTCCTAGAAAACCTCTCCACGGCATGGAGAACATCCCTCTAGAACAGCCGTTGGCCGTTTCCATGGACAGGCTGCTTTCCCCCGCGGCAGCAAAGACGCAGCTGCCAGAACTGTGCCACTTAGGATACACGTCCTGCTCCCGCTTTGAGCTGCCCTGGAGGAGACATCCCCTTGTCCTGTGTGGAAGGGGCTGAAGTGAAAATGAGAAGTTCAGCAGCACTCACTTCATGCATATCTTAAGAGCAGATAAGCCCACCATATTTTAGGGTTCATTATCATTTGAATTTCTGACTGGGAAGTGGGGAGATGTTTAACGCAGACAATTCTGAACTGGCTAAGGGATGGTATGGCTGCCGAGTTCATTATGAAATTGTGTTTTGTTTTATATCCTAACAAACTTGCATCTGCCTCTTCCATGATGCAGTAACTCTTAGAATCTACATGTGTGCCAGGATGTGCGGGGCTCACAGAATTACCATCTGTTTCCCTGTCATAAGCAGCCCAATGGCGTGCACAACACTGAAACAACAGGCCGCTTTGGTAATAGGCTTTATTTTATTTCTGCCACTGCTTTGCATGGATCAATTATACCTGTTCCGCACTCCGAGAAGAGATTCCCTGCTGAGAAGGCCACGCTTGCCCTGCTGCAGCTGGGCACGGACCCTTGCTGTTCCTGACAGCTGGGAAGCTACTTTCCCTTCCCACACATGTTGCAGAGCCAAATACAACACTGACTTCATTGCGCGCTGCTCCTCACCGTGCTCTGACCCTGCCCCTCTCCTGCCCCACCGCCCCCCAGCCCTCCCAACCCCACTCTGCCAGTGTCCTATTCCCCACGTCACCATGAAACACCTTTGTTACTGCTCCGGCTTGGCTCTGTGCACAGCTCCCCAGCTCTGGAAAAGCTGGTGGTTCTCCCGATCCCACGCTTCCTACTTCAGCCCCTTCCCTTTCCCTGTGGCAGTCCTGTAAGAACAGGCAGCTGTCAATCTGGGCTGGATGCTAGCTCTTCCTTGGCCCCCCAGGAAGCAAAGGTGCATACGTTCAGGGCCAGGGGAGGTGTCCTTATCCACCCAGCACTTCGTGGGGAGAAGGAGGGGAAGCCTGCACCAGTGGGCGCAGGAAAGGAGGTGGGAGCCAGCCTCTCACAGTGCTTCCACCCAGCTTCTCCCTGGGAGAGTTTGCATCTTGCTTCGCCTTCTCCTTGGGGTCGCAATTACTCACAGTGTTAAAACAACCTCAACCCCCATCCCCAACAGGCGCCGTCCCCCTCCCCTCTGCTCCACACAAGAGGAAAATTGTGGAGAAATGCTGCTTAATTATCACACCACGTAACTAATTAAAAGCTGAATGCTTGTGTGTGGTATGCTAATGGGGCATTAGAGAGCTAGCCTGCTTTGGTAAAGAGACATGAGCCCCCTCTTTCCCCCTTCACCTTAGTGCAGGAGCTTCAGGCTGACAGGCACCTGGGATGAGGTGGGAATTTATTATGCTGCGTTCAAGTTCACAGCTTCACAGAGGGCGCCAAGGTCGAGCAACACGATCGGTACAAAGGGAGAAATCACCTGGGCAAGAGTGGGCTGCATAGTGCAGGTGGCTTGTTATGGAAGTCACAAGCACAGTGGGGCTCCATGTGCACCCAAAAGTCTCTCTTTTTTTCCTTTATGGGGTGCTTGGTAGGAAACAGGAGAGTCTCTAAAAGAAGATGTGTATGTTGAACATCACCCTTACATACAAGCACATTCCAATAACCATTCTCCCACTATGTCAATACACCACCTAGCAATTAGCCAGCCCTCTCTCCTCATTTGATGCTGTGTTACAAAACCACACTTGCTCGTCCATTTACAGCCTGGACCATTGAACTATATTCATTAAGCAGGAAGCTATTTTGTTTATTTTGTTGCTTTTTTCTTACCCACCATGGTACTTGCACACCCACCTGGAGATCTGTCCCAGCAGCTGTGCAGTCTGGGCAGAGGCTGTGTGATCTGGGGTGGCTGGGTAGCCACCCCACCATGGTTTGGGGACAGAGGGATGCTAAGGGGTAGCTGTAGCGGCACGTTGAAGCAATTCACCCAAAGGACTCAGGGGCATCTCATTCAGCCCAGGAGAGTACCAGGGCTGAGCCGAGATTGTTCCCCAGCGCATCCCTGGCTCTGGGCCTGTGTGCTGGGCCTGCTGTGGGGTCTTACCCTGCTGCCACTGGCCAGCCAAAGGCAGTCCCAGCCACCTCCCACCTTCACCCACGGAGAGCATCTGTGAGGAAGGCATGCACTCTGGGAGCACACAGAGGTTTCTGTGGTTTTCCCTCCCTTGAAAGGCACTGGGTGAAGACCTGGCCAAAACTATAGCCCTAGAAGGAACAGAAAGTGCCGCAGGAACAGAAAGTGCCGCCAGCGTCAGCAATGACAAGCATGGATTTATCACAGATTATAAGGGGACCGTTGTCCCCGTTACCACAGCCTGCTAAACTGCACACGTGCATCTTGCCACATGTCCCGTCACCCGCAGACCCGCTTCGTGGGGGCCGCGATGGCTGGAGGCACGGGCAGGGCCGCAGCCATGCATCACGCAGCCAGAAGCACCGTGAGGCCCCAGCCCGGGCCTGGCAGTCAGCACAGCCCCGCCGCAGAGGGGCTTTCACCTGACTGCCCTGCTTGCCCACGCCACAGGGGAGCCAGAGGGGCTGCCCAGCCCTGCCTGCGAGCCTCAGAGCTGACTTTGCCTGTGCTTTCCTCCTGCAGGTTTCCTGCTGCACGTTCATCCTCTGGGTGCCTGCCGGCTGTGTTTGCCAAATCCAGGGGTGCCCAGATGCTCCCCTTTACAACTCCTGCGAGTCATGCGATGAGCCACGTTCCTCCACACGATACATCCCAGTCTACTGCTTACCAAGGTTTTTGGCAAGTAAAGGCAGCATAAGCCCCTTGCCAAGCAACCACAAATCATTTCTTCCTGGCTATAACCTGATCACAAACTCAGTTCCTCCTCTCCCATCTCCACCAGAAGAGGCTTCTAGAAGCTTCTTTTCCAATCGCTAGCCCAGCGCCCTGTCCCAGGCTGGCGTGACACTGTGCCGGGTGCCAGTGGCCCCAGTGTGGCAGGAGGGTGCTTCTGCTTTGCGTGTTGGCTCTGCTGCTGGTTCCTCGACACCAAAGCTACGGAGACACCCCATCCCAGCAGAGACAGGGGACAACCAGAGGTGGTGGAGAAGGCAAGAGCTCAGTCACAGCACTCAAGAATGATGGAGCTGAGGCTGAGCTCTTCCACCAAACTCATGCTGTTTCCTCACAGTTGGTCCATCCTTGCCCATCACGTCCTCTCCAGGAAAGGGTCTGTTCCTCCTCACCTCCATTTAGTCCCAGCAGCTTCTGTTGGCAAGCTTTCTCCAGCCACCTGCGTCCCCACTGTGCACAGCAGAGTGATCTTCTCATCCCCTTGCTGTTACTCTGCCATCTCTGTCATTTCAGAGCTGATTCGTGACCACTCAGGTTTGGCACAGCACGCTCACAGTGTGCCTCTGCCGATGCCTGACCCTCTCTCCTCCACCACCCAATTTGGTCCCAAACCATCAGCCTTACTTTATGGATCACCCCAAAGCCCCAGACTGTCAGAACAACTTCAATTACAGCAGCGATGGGCCCCGTGCCACCAGCAGCATCCACGGCCTTCCAGCTGCTGACAAGGACTAATTAGGAAATGAAACATTAGTTAAGTCGCTCTCAATTAGGGCCAGGATAACGTTTTCCTGGCAGCACTGGGGCGCTTTAACTGCTGGTCCCATGATGACTGTGAGCACATCAGACTTGCTGAAGGAGCTTTAATGTTTAACATATGTTGGAGGATTACAGAAACCCTCTCAGCTGTGACATTTCTGTGTGCTCCCTGCTCTTCCTTTCCCCTGTAGCAAACAGTGAATGCCGCAGCACAGGAAAGCAAGAAAGATGCTCAAATACCAGCAAGACACGTACACGCGCACACATATATATACATATGTACAGATGATATACACACCTCTGAATACATACGCTGCACATTTTAATTTAACTATCACCGCACTCCATCCTCATTCTTCACTCCTCTAAAAACACAGTCAGAAATGATAGACCATTGTCCCATGTTGAAAGGCATCAAAGAAGCCCAAGAGCTTCCTAGCTACCAGAAGCACAAACAAAAGCAGTGAGAGAGAGAGAACCCAGCAGTGAGGTCAAGAGAGAAGCAAGCTTGGACTTTCTTCAAATAAAAGCCAGATGCGGCTAAGTCTTGTACGGGAACCTCAGAGGGACAGAAAGCAATAAACAAAACTGTAATCTACCAAAACAAAATGAAAACCCAAAATTAAAAAGGCTCATGTTCCCTTGGAGGAAAGCATGGAAGGAAGGGGAGGGTGTGAGGGGGTATTAAAGAAAATATTATATTAAAGAAGTACACAGCATATCAGTAAATTTTGCGCATAGTCGTTTTATGTGGTGCAGCAATCTTCAGGAAGCAGCTGCAGCACAAACAACTTTTGCTGGGATTAAGGAACAGGGCTGGACTCTCAGGTGCTCTCTCCTGGGGGGAGATGTAGGGCAGAGAGAGTGGGAAGCCAACTGCAACTGTAGATGAGTGTGTGCCACAGTCTGGATTTGAGAAAGAACGGATCTGCATCTGCTTGAAAATCATCTTTTGAAACACTTTTTAAATGGAAATTTTGGTTCCTGAATAAATAACAAAACTGTTTTTTCTCAAAAGAAAAGGAAGAGACTCTTCACATGAAGAAATATCTTCCGGCTAAGAAATGAAGAACCTTTTGACTATTTGAAATTTGCTAATGGAAACCTTTTGCAAGATCATCACTTTGCCGTTTGGGGAAAAAATATCCAGTTTTTCAACTGGTTTTAATGTAGCCTTTTCTGTGATCCCATCTCTTCAAAGCCCACTGGGAAACTTCCCATTGAACCTACAAGGTCAGAGCCTTGTTGCCCAGCAGAAACACAAAGCCCTGTCCAGAAATGGAACATCTGAGAGTTCTTCTGGCCCATGTAATCGGGATCCTTAAATGGCTGCACCAAACCCCAACCGTCAGCTAAGCCTTTTGGATCACCATTTGATGAAATACACCCTTGGCAGGACTGCTCTTTCTAGACCTCACCATATGCTCCTAATGCATCACAATTTCAGCTCACACAGGCACATGTGAAAAGCCTGAGGTGAATTTAAATGGACCTGTGTCCATTATGGTTGCACCAAAGCATTTATCCTGAACCAGAATGAGCTACTACCGAGACATCACAAGAAAGTGCTCTCTGCCAGTCCATACACTTCTGCAAAACCCATGCCTGTGTTAGCAGGCATGGATCCCTTCAGCAAAAGACCAGAGTCCGACTGAGCTATGCCAGAGGTGAACTCAGAAGCTACAATAACTGTTTTCATGTTATTACAGCTTTAGGCCAGTGTCAGTGAGATCATAACCTGGCTTTCTGTCTTGCTTGAGGTCCTAGATCTCCACCAGCTTTTACCTTGTGTTGTCATTTACTGCTTTGCTGCATAAAAACTCCCAAACAAGCACAATGGCAGGATTTCTCTTAGTGTGCCCACACACGAACAGTGACACACACTGCTAAGCTGTACTGAACCTCATTCAGCAGGGATACCGTGGGAGGCCCTGGAAGAAGGCGACTTACACCTTCCTAATCAGGCTACTATGTGATTTTGCCTAATTTGGTTATAGCTACTTCCATGCTGTTTAAACAAAGGCTGCTTAAAAGACCAGGCAGAATAAAAGGAAAGCACTGGGATGTTCTCTTTTTTGATCTTACAAAATCAAAACTTTGTCTTTACTGATTCTGCTTTTGAGGTGGTAACATCTGAATGTAAACATGCTTCCCACTGTGCCCCTGTTCTGGCTGGAACTAACGACTATAGGGGGTAATTCCTTTTGATGGAAACACCTTGCAGGAAAGTGTACATGCATACATGCAACTTGCTGATCTATATTCGCAGAGGATTTGAAGGCCCGTGGCTCATTAGTTAATGCAACAACAGCTAAATGCTTTGAATTTTGAGCAAGCCCCCTTGACCATTACATTAGCCAAAATGGTGGTTGCCTCTAAGACCGTCCTCTCACACGAACAGTACCATCTAATTAGAAATCCAATGAAAAAATGGTTTTGGATCTCTGTAAGGATTTCAGCACGTGCTAGAAAGTGTTACTGAGGAGGAGATAAGGAGGGGTGACAGCAGGAGTAAGGAAAGCAAAGGACAGATCCAGTCCAGCAGTCTTCACTCTTATAGAGTCTTCACTGGTATGATGAGAAAGCCGAGTCTTTCACATCAGTCAAATTTGGGGTTGTCATTTCAATATAGTCATCTGTGAGAATTGTCAGCAATTGCAGTGAGACTAATCACAGTACAGAAAACTAAATAGGTGCTTAAGTGTTTGTAGGATTGAGGCTTGTGTGTCATTTGCTACGTGGAACTCGCCTTCCATTCAGTGACGACAATCTCAACTATTAGCCTGCTTGAAAAATTATGGGAAAGCAATTTGGAAGTGTGACCCAACCTTTGCCCAGAGGCTGATGTTGCTTTAGGCAAGAATCTATCTAGCAGTCTATCTACCTAAATTAATTTGTGTTGGGAAAAGAAAAAAAGCAGAGACACATGGAAATGATGGTATCTGATATCCACACACAGCAAGACACAGCAGCTCTACGAGGCACTTTTCCTTGGAAGCAAATTTCAGAACTCTGAAACCTTGAGATAGTCTTTTCATGTGCAAATATTTAACAGAGTTTGTTCCATAATAAAATTTCTAGGGGACAACCTTGCCACCCTTGCCAGCCGAGGAATACATTACCTGGTGGGGTTAACAGGGTTCCCTGCTGCAGAAATAAATACATTAGGAGATGAGACACAAAAGGTTTCACAGCTCCTGATTTTCCTTTAATAATATTCCATTAAAAATGACTGAAAGGCAACTCTCCTCCTATAAATCAGTTACATCACTGATGTCTTTTAGTCCTGAGATGGGCCTTCCTTGGTTTTAATAGCTTCCCTTCCTTCCCTGTCTGTCTGTCTGTCTCTAGATATGGCTGATTTACCTGGATTAGCAGAGACATTGGCTCCCCATTCTTCAAAAAGTGCTGATCAGCCTGAGTTGCCAAAAGATTAAAAGTCACACAAATTGCTTCTGCCACTGAAAGGGTCTAATTGATTTGGGGAAAAAATCTAAATCATGATTCGCTCTCTGCTGGTCAGAGCCTATCTAGAGGAGTGCATTGTTTTTGATGGGCAGGAAGAGAAGTATCTCCCTGGACCCCAGCAGTTTTCTGCCTTTGCAGCAGGAGAGGCGTCTCTCTGCTTTCCTTCCCGTGCTTAGTTTTTTTTATATCCTACTTGGTGATGGAAGTTGCTACTTGCTAGTAAAAGGCAGCCGGTCCTCCTGAACTGGGAATGAAAGCACCAGTAGGTGCAGTCCTGATACAAACTCATCACTGTATACCCTCTCCCTCCGTTTCTGTACCTGGAAACTGGGGGGGTTTACTGCTCATTCAGTTTATGAGGCTATTAAGAGGGCATCAGAAATGAATAATGCAGCAATCTGCCCTCTCTGGTCATGAACAGGGGAGCTGGAGTAGCTGAAGACACCCTAGAAGACAGGGTAGTGGAGCTGGCTTTTTAGTTCTGAGAATGAAGGCTCTTGCTTCTAGGATCAGAGAGCTGATGTTCAACTCCTGGTGCAAACAACCAAGCAAGAGGTGTGCTGCTACCTGAGGATTCATTGATATTTGTAGAGCACTTAGGAAATATAAAGTACCAACTAAGTGCTAGCTAGGATTATTTCATAGTAAGGAGATGACTAAACATTCCTCTATCACTTGGGGCAGATTTCAACCACAACCATTTATTCAAATACTTACACTGTTTTTTAGACCAAGCTTGCCTGATGTAAATTGTAAATGTGTGCTCCATAGCAGCCACAAACCTGGCCAGATGGGACACCAGGGAACGACATGAACATGCACTCACAGAAACATGTGCGTCATCATGTGGAGAAAGCACAGCTGCAGTGAAAAAAAGGATGTATACGTTTGTGTGTCCTGGCACAGTATATTGCACAGCTGACACCCAGGTGGGCTGGGGTGGAGGTACCTAGGTTTCAGGTATGCAGTTGATGCTTTTCTGTCCTCACTCTATTAAAATAGCGAACTCTGTGAAAGTTTCAGGTGAGGAAAAAAAAAAACTCCAAAACATGTGTTTGCCTCTCCTGAAAAATAAGGGCAACCTTTCCTAGCCTATTCCCAAATCATGAACTACAAGGCGGGAGCTGCATTTGACTCAGTACGTGACAAAAGACAGGAGACGACGGGGTTCATCTTGCAACATGGACACAATGAAATTGCCCTAAATTCAGACTAACACAGACAGGAAAGGCAAGACAGCACTGCAGGCACAAGAGTATGTTTGAACATGGTTGGTATCAGTGCTTATCAAGATTGATTTGGAGAAGGAAGGATACTGGCGCACATAAAATGGGGAGCTAAAGCTAAGAGAGCGGCCAGGGGAAGACATCACATTTTAAATCTGTGTTTTTATAATGTCTTGCAAAGAGGATCCTGATCCATATAGCCAGAAGACCACAGATATAGCCATAAGACCACAGGGTGGTATGAAGAAGGGGACTGCATCCCTGGCTGGAGATACAAGAGTCTCTTTCAAGGGCCAGCCACATTTAAAATAATGCAGAAACACTGTGACACCATAGCCTATCATACTGCCAGTATTTTTTCATTAAACAGGAATAATTAGCATACACATCTCAGCATGTTAAAGCAACTAACAACCATGAATTGATTAAGCCTCAGAAGTCTCCTGACTGACAAGGCTGCACCAATGCAGCTACCCTATGTACAGATAAGAAAACTGAGGCAGAAGACAGGATGTGAAATATCCAAAAACGATTCAGTGGTAGAATCAGAACTAGGTGCCAGCTGCTCTCTTGCCAAACTCTTCAAACGCCATTGTTCAAAAGACAGATACTACAAAAGTAACAATTCACCCCTTCCACATCCCATCTTTACAAAAGGTTTGTACTAGAAAAAGTTACCAAAATGGCCCCACAGTGGCCACACGTGCAGCAATGTGTTGCAAAGGAAGACTCCCTCCCGCTCTCAAGCCTCTTGTTTGTTTGTTTTTTGTTACCATGGAACAGGAAGATTCAAGACCCCTTGCAGCCTTCTACTTCCCTTAATTCCTCATCCAGTGTTTCGTATCTTCACAGCCTCCCTGTTGTGCCTGTGGATCTTACCAGTATCCAGTATCTTACCAGTAGGAGTCTGTTTTGAACCCCATTGAGCTCTTACTTGGTTTCTGATTTCAGTGGTATCTTGTGGCAGTAAGTTCCATATGTTAATTAGGCATTTTGTAAAAGAGTATTTCCTCTTCATGAGTTTAAAGTGTTTTCTTTTTCATGTAATTGCTTCCCCTATTGTTCTTCTAATAAAAGGGAAAGTAAATAGGAATGGCTGAGTGAACTTCCTTTTTGTGGTGACTATTTCTATACCTTTGTCACAATGCTTCTTATTTGTCTTTTCTCAAGAAAACAGTGTTGCTCTTTTTAATCATTCTTTATGAAGAAGCTATTAAAAGACTCCAGTCATTTTTGTTCCCTTTCTCCGGTCATTCCTCTATTTCTGTTATTTCCTTTTGTGTGACGAGGTGAGCAAACTGAATAGAGTGTACAAGGAGAGCACGTACCATCAATTTATATAATGGTACTGTATTATTTTATCTATTATTCTCTACCCCTTTCTTAATGCACTCTCTCATCTTGCATGCTTTTATTTCACCATCACTACAGACCGAACAAATGTTTTCACCGAGTTGCTCACAGATGTGTCTTTTTTTTTTTTGTTCTTTTCTTTTGAGTGGTTACAATTATTTTAGAACCCAGAAATGAGCATGACTAATTCTAATGTGTTGTTTCCTGAGTGCATCACCTTGCCTCTGCTATACTGAATTTCATTTACTCTCATGACGCTTGTAAACCACCTCAGCTAGCTCTTTGCCAGAGCTCCTCAGTGTCTTTTCTAGGCTTGGGTAACCAAAACATTGCTGTATTATCTACACATTTCTCCTTCCAAGCATTCTTCCCCTTTTGGGGTTATTAATCCATATTAAACACCAGTCATAATACTGTTCAGTGACACATCCACTGAGCTGAGACATCTTTTCATGCTGAGAACCAGCTATATATTCCCTCTCTGTTTATTCAGTAAATTTTGTTTTTCTTATTACTTTATTTATGATACAGCTTTATCTCTTATCCAGTGACAAGTTTGTTCCTTAATAATCTCCTATAAGAGATTGAGTGGGGAAAAAAAAAAACAACAACAAGCATTTAGAAAAGTTTGCCTACATGAAATTTACTCATTTCCTGGTATCTCATCTGTTTCAGACTGGAGTAATTTTAGTAAGGTGAAGAAAAGACAGCCTGTTTATATGGAAGTCAGATGGGTTTGACCATATTGAATCACAGAAATCACAGTAAAGTAGAACCAGCCAGGACCTCAAGAATATCATTTGGTCTAGCCCACCACACCAAGACAGGATCAAATGTACCTTCAAGTCCATTCCTGGAGAATATCTGCCTACATGATTTGAAGAAGTGCCAATGAAAAAGGCTCCTCATCCTCCCACCTATACTAACCCTTTCCAGTACTTTGCTATTGCCATAGTTAGAAAGTCTTCTTACTATTTAACCTATTACTTCTCATCTTGAGATTCGCAGCACAACAGATCAATACCACCTTTAAAAGAACAATTTATAGGAACAAAGACTCTTACATTTCTCTTTGCCTTCCCCATTTAGAGAAACAAAACTTTTATGATTCTAGTCCTTTTAACCTTCCTGTACAGGTCATGTTTTCAAAGCCTCTTGGAAAGCCTGCTGTTTCCCTCTGGGCTCTCTCCTCCTTGTTTGTAACTTCCGTAAAGCATGTAGCCCAAAACTGCATGCAGCATGTCAGCAAAGAGAACATCAGTGCTGGGTACAGCTGAATATTTCCCTGCTGCACCCTGCACACAGCACGCCTGTCAGTGTGGCTCAGAATGACAGGGGGACTTTTTTTGTTCATCTTCAACTTGATGCTTTCAGTACTATTGGTGTTTTTAAAACTATTTTAAATTAATGTTTCAACCAGCTTGTACAATGCCAAAAAGGAGGACTGTCCCCAGTCCTTAATTCCCACAATCCTGACCTTACATCTTTAAAATTTTACAAAACTCTTACACTGATTAGAATGCTTGTCTACAAATATTTGCCAGCAACTGATTCCTTTCATTCTCTGACCCTTTCAAAAGCCCTTGCTCATCCTGCTAATATATTGCAATCGAGGGGTCTGACTCTCCACGCCTCAATGTAAATCTGCTTGAACTGACTGAAAATTACCAGGCATCATTTTTCTAGTCACTCAAGAGAGTGCCGAGGGTCTGAGATTCATTTACTCAGAGAGAGCTAACCACACACAGTAGAAGATTAAAATTAGTCCATTTGTGACCTGTTTGTTCCAGTACCTTTGCTCT
Organism: Chauna torquata; assembly: GCA_013399475.1. Classification (NCBI taxonomy): domain Eukaryota; kingdom Metazoa; phylum Chordata; class Aves; order Anseriformes; family Anhimidae; genus Chauna; species Chauna torquata. The sequence goes on along the minus strand of VXAL01001017.1, from coordinate 15,639 downwards.
TGACCCTGCATGAAAATCATGGACCTGGGACAGGTGAGGTGCCACCCAAACATCCACCATAGAAATGATAAATGAAGTGGAGTTGCTTTGCCTTCCCACCATGCCCTCAACCTTCTGTCATCTATATCCATATTTATGATTAATCTATGGAGAGAGGTAGATACGAGTTCACAGTTAAGGGACAGAGATGTGCAGATATATTTAGCAAGAGGAGAAGAGGGAAAAGCAAGGCAAGATTATCAATCTAGCGTTTAGTTTATCAAATTAAGAGCGATAGTCTGATGTGCATTACGTGGGTCAAAGCTGCTTAGTGTGGGACATGAGATGCTTTGACCTGCCCCACTTATAGGATGACCCTCTTATATAAAAAGATGCACTCCCCAAGCATGAGTCTTAATTTACTGCACACAACCCCCTGCATCAAACAAAAGGAATGGAGAGCACGCTGAGGACTCCTCTTCCCACTTGCTGTGTGCATGCCCACATGCTATTATAAAAAGAAAGCTTCCAGGTCACAGCAGGGATGTTTATTCCCGAGTCTCCACGTGTGCGTACAAAGGATATGTGGCATCATCAGCCTGCTCAGCTTAGGGCCCTAACATTTTCCAAAGACAAAGAGGGAGTGAAAGAGTGAAAGGGAGATTCATTTGAAGTAGAGCAAAACACAAATGATGCCCTTAAACTGCAGCAGCACACACAAAGAGCACAGGAGCTTTCAGAGCAAAAGAGGTTGTGTCTCTGTGTGTGTGGCTTCTCTTAATAGTTTCATCCCGGACAGAATGAAATCTCACAGCAAGCAGTTCTATCATCAACACACTTCTGTGAAAATGAAAAAGCATTCCCAGCCCGTTTCTTTGTTACACTCTCATGTTATTCCAAAAGCGAGTTTCTACACGACTCTTATAACTGTTACCCACCTATAGACTGTATTCTCCAAATGCAGGAAAAAAGTCTAAAAATATCATCATTTTCCTACCCAAAGGGAATTCCCTCCTTGCTTCAGCTGGGCTTGAGTCACTCCTTGGGGACAAGGTGGGAGTACGGTAGAGGAGGAGTTCCTCAGTGACCATATAATCAAAATCCAGGCTTACTGAAATCATCCTAAATTCACCTGAACCTCGCACTTAGCCCTGAGTTTCACAAAGTCTTGCCACTGCTCCATGTAGGAGGTGCCAGCTGCCTGAATTTCAGCTCCAGCAGGGTCCCTAGCAGGGCCGCTGGAAAGCCTTGTCTGCAGATGAAGGATGTTTAATTCACAGCCTAATCTAGGGCTCGGCAGGCCAGTGGCAAGGGGGAGCACTGTCAGAAATATGCTGGCCCACTGCCCTCCATGGGAGGGGAGATGCCTCTTAACACTCTGCAGAACAGGGGGCTGGTGTCAGCATCCTGACCTTTCACTGCTCCAGGGAGGAAAGCAGCAGGAAGAGTTTGAACAGGCTGAGGAAATATGGAAGGTGGAAGTACATTGCTCATCTCGAGTTCTACCTTTCTGCCACTGGAGGCTTTTTCAATGGTGAAAATACATCCCCATCATGTGTTTTACGAAGACCAAGATAATCCATTATAAGGACAAGAATGGTATACAATGCAGTATAAGACTCTGGGCAAGGAATCTAGTAAATATTCTCTTAAATTATTTATTTAGTTGACTCCAGCCATGTCCCTTTCTGGGACTATTCTACTGAATAAGTTCACTGGCCAGAACGTTCACATAAACAGTCAATGTTAAGTGAATGGAAGAGGATATTTGCTGAAAGTACCTTCTAAGCCTGGAAACAAGAATAGATGCCCTGGAAAACCAGCTTTGAGTTTGTAAATGCACATTAAGATGTCCCTGTGCTGCTCTGCTAATCTCCTAGATGAAAATTGGTCTGAAAAAGGTGATGTAGTGCAGGTTTTCCTCAAAGTGAATGTGCCTTTACATGCCCAGAAATTTTCAGGCCTGCTTAGGAATAAAAACAAGAAGTGTAGTGAGAGAGCCATTTAGCAGCAGTTCGCTTAGAAACAGCACAACTTATTGATCTTAGGTCACGAGAAAAAAGAAACAGCCCAGACGCTCCACAGGCTCCTGGTAACAGCTTAGGGAGCTGGGAAGCATCTTCCCTGACATCCCAAAACGCTGTGCACAGGGCAAGAGCAGCCAGCAAAAGAAGACAAGAAAGCTTCAAGCCAAATCACAGTGATCTGAGAGTTCTCACCTGCTCCTCTGTAGCTCACTGTTAGAAATGACGTTGGGTCCAAAGACCCCATGGGAGAAAAAACACAGATTCTAGAACAATTAATCCACATTACCTGTTCAGGCATCATGCCCTGCAACTTGAGGCAGAAGAAGAGTGCACTGAGTCAGGCCTTTCCAGCCTGCACTGGGGCTCACGGCACGCACAAGGTGGCTTTGCAGAGCCCACTGTGGACAGAAGTGTGGAAGACAAGCGGATTATATTGGGGTTAATAGCTGCCACCTCGTCTTTCAGGATTTTTGGACCAAGCATCCCCATCTCTGCTATGTTCGTCACTATTATGAGGAGAAGCGACACCAGGATGCCCACGCACACCCACACCTGCAGGGAGGATGTACCTGTTTGTAGGGCAGGCTGCAGAAGCTTCCCTAATCCCCAGTTCTTTTTGGGAAATGAAAGTCCTTGACTCAAGCATGAATGATACTGGCAAAGATCCCATTACTGTAAAGCTCTCTGCCAGCCAGCCACCTCCCCTCCTCCCCCTTTTTATATCTCTAAGGTCACTAAACTGCGATTTAGTCATCATTCTTTATAGAGCATGAGCAGATATGAAACATCTGGAAACTGTTGTAGTTACACTTTGAGATACACATCCTGAGGGAATTTAACTGCATAGGAATGGGATGAAGTACTTTTTACCTCCAGGTCACTGCAGCTTGAATGCATCCTCGGTAGCTAGTTACTTGCTGGGTACTAATGCCTCTTAGAGGGCCAGCTATGAAATGAGTTAGAAGGTCTCAGTACAATCCCCTGTGTGATGAAAACCTCAGCCCAAAGATAACCTCAAAAAGTCCATTAAACATCCTTCTTTCTGGCAGTATCAGTGAGGAAAAGAGGGCCATAAACATTTCTCTCCTTGTTTAATTCCTAATGTGGTCCCTCTAGAGATGAACTGTGGCCTGCTGGTAGGGAAGAAATTTGCCCTGCTGCTACTTGTGCTTTGTAAGTAGGTAACAGCAGTCCCCAAACACATACAGAAATATTCCCAAACTGACATAAAAATGTATTTATGTAAAAAAGGAGCAGAGGACTTTTTCCAAAACCCCGTAAAAGCCAGCACCAGCATCATTCAATTACAGGAGGCTGAATTTTCTTACCTGACCCACAATATAGAAAGTTAATTTAAATGTTATCTTTAGCAATCTTGCTCCTTTTTATTCACTTCGTTTAGAGGGTGGAGGGTTAATCATGAGCTGTTTTTGAATAATTAAATGAAGGAGGAAACATTCTGTTACTGACAAAGCTCCTAATCTTCCTTATTTATTAATAGGAGCTGCGTTAAGACTGCCTGTCCTTAATCCCAGCTCTCACCACGCAAATTCAGAGCATTAGAAATAGAAGAGGCTAATTGAGGCCTTAATGCCGGGAAGAGAGACCCTTGCCAGTGTCAAAAGCTAAGGCAGGCCAGATCCCACCAGTGCCTGGGCACGCAGCTGCCAAGGGAAGCCCTGTGGGCAGGGGAAGGGAGGGACACTGGTGCTTCGGCTCTGCGTGCCACATTGGGATTCAAGCCGTGCCCCATGCTGGGACCTGCGCTCCTTGAGAGCCTACTCACCTGCCCAGGTCTGCACATAAGGTCTGACGCCTCTGGAAACCCTGCTGCAGGTATTGGCGAGCTCAAGCCTTCGCTATTAAAGAGCCCAGGCTCTTCACCCGCATCCTCCCCAAAGACCCAGCTGCCTGATCAAACTCTTTGGTTCAGCTTATGAGCTCTGACAAGATCACAGCCCAAGGAGGCTTGGCTACAGACTCAGCAATCCCGACTCCATCCAAGCCAATTTAGCCATGCTTTCAGTGTCTCACACATGCAGTGAAGGCCTAATCTAAAGGTAATCATTAGTTCGTTACTGCCACAGGATACGGCAATTGGCAATAGGCTGCTGATTGTTTGGGGGATCAAGTAACTGATCATTCATAATGGATTTCTCTTCTTTTTAAACGTTAACCATCCTTCTCAGATGTAATCTCTTTACGACATACTGTAGAGCTAACGACAAAAGTGCTTTTTGTCTAAAGACAATGCTTTTTTCATATTGCGTGAAATCAACTTTTGGAACTTACTGCTGCGTATTAAAAAAGAAGATTTAAAAATAGGGAAAAAATTGAGCAAAGCTCAACAACAGAGTCATCATCTACTTTTCATAAAGGACTATACACCTCCATGCTGGCAGGCATAAGATGTTCATTAACCTCATTCAGCCAGAAAGAAAATGTCTGCAGTGAACAGGTAATTCAGCCACGGTACAGTACAGGCTTTCTTGCACCTTTCTGAATCATTTGGCAATGCTGGAGACCAGGAATTACAGCTGTCAAACCCAGACCAGCAACTCAGAAGCTGCTACGTGCAGCAAATCCCAGAAGAGCTGGACCAAGGACTGAGCAGTGCCAGTGGCTCTGCTGCGACCTCTGCCCAGGCTCTGTCTCTCACCCTGCCCAAACCCCCTGTGTTCAGGACATGGTGGGTTTCCTGGGAGTACAGAAAGGGGACAGCAGAAATAAATCCGTACCAAACTGGCCTTCTGCATTCCCTCCTGCCTCACAGGAACGTAAGCTGCAGAGTTTACTTTGAGGATTAGTACAGTTTAGCCTGTGCAGAAGATGACCTCAAAAAACAATGTAATTGAGGAAGTAGCACAGGGAAAGTCAGGTACTGGGCCTTTCTCCTCAACTCCACCACGCTAGAAAAGCAGAACAAGCCTGTAACTCTTCGGTTTGTAACAAATTTTCCTCTTTACTCCTGTCTCCCTGGATAGCATTTCACCCAGACCTACATTTTCCCTCAAAATTATCTCACAGCTGCCTTTCTCCAGAGTACTGAGCCACACATATCTAACACAAATATCACTTCAGAAAACAGAAATGATCCATAGGAAAATTTTTACCCCAGCTGTACCACCCTTTTCAGCTACCCCTCACATAACACCAGTTCATGTGGAAAGCCAGTGCAATACAGCAACGAGCCCTCTCTGACTGTCAGCAAAAAAGTAGTCCCCAAACCATTCCTTCCATTTCTCAGCTCCTTTAGGACAGGGCTGACATTGTATTTGCTCTGTTTTAACCAGCTCCTCTTCAGGGCTAGCTGGATAAACCCAGCATTGACCTCTGGTAGCTGATCTGTGTTCCTAGCGTTGGTGAGCATCACAGGGATCACCAGCTGCATTTGGGAAAGTGCTGAAAAAAACGTAAATCTTACTGTAGACTATCTCAAACTTCAACTCTGCCAATCTTGAGCTATAAATTCTTAGGAGATTGGGTTTCCTGCTGGGCTGGAAATATCCTCAGAGCAGTCTCTCACAGTGTATTCTGGCACATTTGCTTCTGATATTGTTTTTTTCAGGTGATCCATCAATGCAGTTATGATGGGGGGTAGGTGGGAGGGAAGAGTAAATATGTGATATCCTCCAGTTTGGGCCAGTACAAGAGAGAAGTAGGCATCTGCAGAGCTAAAGCCATGAGCAGCGAGAGCTTAAGACAGATAGCTGGGACTCCCTGCGGATGGCTGCATTAGGTTCAGATCTCTGTGGACTGGGCACGACACGGGACCGATGAGACGTAGCTGCCACTAGGCTCTCTAAAACTGCTGACAGATGTGACGGATAGCAGCTTGAGCCGGTCTCTCCTTGGGCATTGCTGCCACTCCAGAGAAATGCAGAGAGCGCAGAGAGAGGTAGCAATAAAGTCGAACGGAGGTGAGCGTTTTGCAGGGGGATCAGCTACGTTACTTCCCTGCTGACCTCCAAATTTTGCTTACTGGCCAGGCGGAATTTGACAGTGTTTCGCGTCTGATTTTTCTCTAGGAAGGGGTCCTCGAGGGCTGTTTCCAGTTCGGTCTCTCTCGCTCCCCTCTCAGCCCGCACCACCTCATCCCCTAGCCACGCACAGCTGCCAGAAGCCAGCAGGCTGCTGCACTCACAGCATCCTCTCTCTGGCAAGAGCTGGGGCCTGACAGCCCAGCAAAATGACCCACTTCTTGCCGACTCAGACAAAAAAGCTCCACTTAGGCCCCAGGAAAGTGTCTCTAATAAGGCCATCCGTTAGCCGTGTCGCCCAGACCCCTCTCAGCTATCCTTCATCCCTGCCCTCCCTCCCTGCAGCCAGCCATTAATGCAGTCAGCGCCAAGGAGAATGAAGCCGTTGGGCTCAGTAAATATTACCGAGCTCCACACGGGGAGCACAAGACCATTATTTAGACTCCCAGGTCCTGGGTATGTTTTGATCACACCAATTTAGCAAAGAGAGGTAAAAGAAAACAAGTGGCTAGTGGCTGGCCTGCACACCTGTGTGTGTCCTGGCCTAAGAAATCCCAAATCCCTCTGGATCAGCCAAACAGTCACACACCCAAGGACTGGGCAGGACACAGGAGCACTGCTGGCAAGCCCTGGTGTCAGTGGCCCCAGCAGGGAACAGATCAGGATCAGTCCCCACCAAAGGGCACTGGAAACACATCAGGCCAAGCGTTGCCCCTGCTGTGCCACTGAAAGCAGTTATCCCAAATCTTTTGCATTGTGCAGTTGTTGGGAGGAAACGTCTTTTCTTCCTCTGAAACTTGGCTCTCCAGGTTCCCCCATGTGTGTCTATACATGTCTACTTACATCTCTCCATATCAGAAATCACATGATGCTGCTCAAAAACCCCTACTCGAACAACGTGCACTTCTCAAAACCATCTGCTCCCTGTTCCAAAATCTTCCCAGTGGTCACCCCAGCTGACTTCCCTGCCATCTCCTCTCGCCTTTCTCCCACACCCAGCTCTTCTTCCTCCCTCTGCGCGTGTCTTGGTTCAGCAGCCGGCTCCTCCTCCACTCCCGCTGTGCACAGCAGCCCTCCTGCCAGCTCAGCCATCGCCGCTGCTTTCCCTCGCAGCTCACATCTCACCGTCCTCATCCCCCGGGTCCCACTTGGTCCCCTCTCCCTGCTGCTTTGCTCTTGGCCCCTGTGACTACAGTCTCTCATCTACTTATTTACCACTGTTGTGAAATGTTTTGCTTTGTAAGGACTTGAGATACAATTTGTGAAAAAAATCCCCAAGAGAATAAACTTGTGCTATATGGTGTTTTGAGAGAAAGAGAGGCAAGCAGGTCTCCTGAGAACTCGGTATGAATTTACACCTTGCTCATCCCCACAGGCACAGAAAAGTGCAGGCTGATAAATCCCTTTTATTACCTGCACTGGTATCTGAAGGCAGGAGAGGATTTTTAAAGTCTGGCCAGTCCCCCAAGTGTCAAGTCCAAGGGCGACATTTGAAATTCAGCGGTGACAGAATGATGCAGAGACGGAGAATGGCGACCATGTGTCATCAGCCCAGAGCATGTGCCAAAGCCAGAGAGACAACACATCAAAATAGCTCATGGAGCTCCCAGTATAATTAAAGAGTCACTAACATCTCATGGAGCACTCCAAAAAAAAAAAAGGAGAAAAAAAAAAACCTCTGCTCGGCACAAGCGAATGGCATGAATGCTGAGGCAGCAGCACGAAGCTTAGTTCCTCCCACACCAGGCAGAGCTCTGCATCCTCAAAATGCAGCTCTGGTCTGAAAAGTGACTATGCAAGAACGCTGGGTTTTCTGCACATTCAATCTCTCCCTTGGGCTGCTCCAGGAGAACACCACTCATTTTCTTGACTAAAATAAGCATTTGCTACTTTTTTCTCCTGACACTCCTGACAGAGCCAGCGCAGCTCCCATAGCAGGAGCTGGAGCCTCCTCTGTTTTGTCAGCAGTACCAGTGTTAGAGAAGCTCCAGCTGCAGCACCTTTGCAAACAGCCAGCCTGGCTCTCAGGTTTAATAATCTCCAGCAATGGCTTTGGCTGGGAGAAAGAGCTGACAGACAGGTTGGACTGAGGCAGACCCACACACAGGACTCCCAGGCACCGCATGGACGAGGCAACACGTGTTAGGGTGCATTATTACGAGTACACCCTGTAACCCTGGCTCGTGTCACTGTCCCTTAACCAGCAGCGATCTTTCGACCTGATCTCAGCACCCCCCCCATTACTGGCTCACCCTTTTCACTCACATGGACATTGTCACAAGGTGCAGAGCAGGACTTGCATCGTTTCAAAGCACCTTCTCTTTCCAGGGAAAGGGAGCAAGACCGTGACTGAATTGCAGAGCTGGGCCCAGCTCCCGCTTTGAGCAAACAGGCTGTGCTGCCTCCGGCCATGGAAAAAGGGTGGGACACAGACATTCTCCTCCTCGCTAGGGCATGCAGCACCTTCATTTCTCCTGCCCTACCACCTCCCTAGTCTACAGGCTCCTCCTTGAGGATTACCCTATCTCCTTGTCTGATAACACAGATCTTACTTTTATCAGCCAGAGGACCTGTGGAAAAGGGGCAGCAGGGAAAAAGCATTTATTTTAACCTTTTGATAAGGGAAAAGAAAATCCTCGGTCCATCTAGAAGCATCTGCTCTTTCCTCAGATGCACTGGCAACAACATCTTAAGGTCAAACTGTAAAACATGTAAAACATCTTTATCTCCTCAAACTGGTCTTTATCCCTTTTTCTCTTCTTTTGTTTTTAGAAGCAAGGGCATCTGGGGACATTGAACTCCACTGCTGCAAGTTTCCTACTTTAGTGAGGAAATGTTTCTTCTAGTCAGGTTAAGCACCTGGCATCGAGGAGCTGCAGGAAGGGCATCATGCAGCGGGCTTGTTCCCTGCAGAAAGCATCCAACTGCACCAGCCTATCCGAGGCTCATGGCCTGCAGGTCTCCTCCTCTGGGAAGTGAATTCGACTGTCACAGCAGCAAGGTAGGATTTGTGCTGAACATGTATGGTAGAAGCATGAAGGACTAAGGAGATAGTTATGCCAACATACCTCAACTTTGGTTTGCAAAACTGACTCCCAACCTCACCCGCCTTAGCCACAATTTGCCACATCATCAGCTAGACACTCTTCCTACATTAACTTATTGGGCCCTGAATTCCCACAGGGCAAAGCCTCTGCAATATCTCTGCAGTCTCACCCACTCTAGAAATGAGTATCTGCACTGCAATGAGCGCCAACCATGCAGTCATGCAGCGAGCTGTATTTGCAGTAAGCAGTTAGCAAGAGACATTAGGAATGGCTTGCAATGAAGCAAAACTGAAGACTATTTCTCAGCTAATTTACACTGCAATAGCCGAAACGTGAGATCGGAGCAGGCCTGTGTTCAAACAGGGTCACTAGTGCATACTGACATGACGCAAGCATGCTGGTGTCTGCATATGCATCTGTATGAGTGCATGCTATGCACTCTGCTATCCTCCTACGGACACAAAAAAAGAAAAACCCACTCCTGATGTCACAGCTGGACAAGAGTAGCCAGGACTTTGGCTGAAGCAACGCAGTTTCTTTTGCTGTTTTTAGTTGGGATGCGAGGCAGTGGGATGGGAAACTGTCAACAGACTCTGTCAATAACCCGTAGAAAGCCTCTCCGCGGCTCTCATCTGACATGCTTTAATAATTCAGCAAGGCAGTGACAAGGACATAGGCTGCCGGGGCCAGTCAGTAGCACAAATTGGCCAGGACAGGCTGAATTGATCTACAAGGAGGAAATGAAGACACAGCAGAAACTTTGGGCTGTAGGTAGCAATGGGGCAGGCTGTGGAGGGGAAGCGGAGGAGGAAGAGAGCGAAGCATGATGAGGCACACTGATAAAGAGGAACAAAGCAAGGACAACACTGCAGGAGGGAAATTACTGGCATTTGGGCAGCCACGGGAGTTTAGTGCCCAGTACCCCATACTCAAAGAAAGCTGGCTGTATTGTACCCAGACTGTACGGATTTCATTGCTGGCATCTGACTTTGCTATCACTAGCAGCACCAGCATCCATGCACCCCAAGCCTGTCTGAATGCCCTGCTCGTGCACACAGGCTGAAGGCCATGTTGTGAATGTGTTTGCCCCAGCGACAAGAGCAGATTTTTTTTCAGAATGACAGTATGCTTCTTGAAAAAAACCTTGTCAACAAGCACAAAAAGTGCCCAACCACCCAATCCAACCACTTGGGCCAGCTGCTGAGAACACTTAATGAGTATGCTGGTTGATGCTTTAATTATTCAACAAGTAGTACATTACTTAATTGGCATTTTTCAGTGGTAGCTGTATACACAGCCCTTTCTGCCAATTCATGTCAGACAGACAAGAAAATTCAACACTGTTCTGTAAGTGTGGAAAAAATCCAAAATTTGCCGTATCCTTTCTAGCAAATTGCTCTGGAGAACACTGAAAGTTTCCAAAACTTAAGAAAAAATAGAATTATTTTAACATGGACACTTTGTCATCAGTTTTATCCTTATTTTGACCAGTTCTGTCTAGTATTAAGGATTAGTAGAACTTTGTTATTGCCATGTGTAATGTTTGCAAAAAAAAAATGCAAAACCAGGCATAAGCTGACTGAATACATCTGTCTGTCACTAGGCTGAAACTCCACTCATATTCATTAGAAGGCTTTCAAAAATTTTGAATGAATCTTATCCCCAGTTTGAAGCAAAACTGTATCAATAAAGCTTCCATGTTACGACTTGATGAAAATGTTGGTACAATCTGAGAATCAGAATATAATAATGTAATAAGCAGAATGCAATCCTTGAAAATAAATGCTGTTGAGTAATGTGAAAGCTATGCCATTTAGAAACAAGAACAAAACAGGATTAGTAATACAGCAGTAAGACTGAAATCATTCAAAAATTGCTGTGGAAATGCCCCTTTATTTGTATTTTGTGAGAAGAAATAACAGTACTCTGAAGGCAAGGTGGCAGAATCCATGGTCTTCTTCGTGCCCAATGGTAAATGGAGGCAGCAGTTATTGTACTCTACGCTACAAGAAATAATTTATTTTACCACACATGCTGCTCTTAACCAAGAGGGGAAGCCTCCGTATGGAAAGTGAAGCATAAACTCTTACTGAGCGTTAGCAATATCAAAGCTTGCAGTCATTCACCACAAGAAATAAATAACCCCTCTCATCTTTACAAATATACCACACGACCATAATTATAAAGCACCTTGCTATGTTTGGTCTCTGTTTTTTCTCACTTCCCTTGCAGAATTCAAGGATTCATATAAGCAGTATGTACACATTGCGATGGGAGACAGGACTGCAATTTATCTGACACGGCTACAAAGGTATTAAACTAGCTGGAGTCATTTCCAACAGCAGTACTAAAGGCACAATGGCACAGACTTCTACAACAATTAGCCACTATGGACACTTTCACAGTCTGGTTCGCAGCCCATGCCAATGCCTTCCATGCTGACACGTCACCACTATCAGTATCTCTGAAGTTAAAATTACATCAGGTACAGATATCCAGGCTTCAGTCACACATCTGTGGACAAAGACTCCTCAGCCACTTCGATGCTTTTGACAATTCCACCCACCAAATATAACAGGCCCAATATAGTCTGCTTTTGATATGCAAAACTGGTATGGGTGAAAGCTTTGTATGGGTGGAAGCAAGTGGCTAGAAACATCAGTGAAACATGAGCAACATCAGCAGAATTTTCCCTCTCCATAATAGAATCAAGAACACAATTTAGTCACAAGATAATATAAGCTTCACCTGTAGTCTAGAAAAACCTGTAAGCCTTAGATTAGGCATCAGAGGCCTTCCTTATTGCTCCATCATAGCAGAAAATCCACGAAAAACCGTAAATACACTGGGGAGAACAAAAGACTACACAAAGGCCCTGGTTTCCCATTCAGTTACCCCAGCTGCTGTTACTTCACTGACTTGGGTAAGTTACATCAGTCAAAAATGGGTTTAGGGGCAGCAGAGCTCACACCCTTGACACAGAAAGGCAGCCCACTGTTCGTGCCTGGTTCTGCCAGCCTTTAAAAAAACAATTTTGTCCTGCACAGGGCCACAGTCCCTAAGGCGACGGCACAGCCCTGTATGGGGCAGGCAGCCCGCACCCGCTCTGGCTTCAGCAGGTCTGGGGACATTTTGAGAAATGGGGCCCTGCATCATGTTGTGCTCCTGGAAGAGCTATTTAAATATTTTCATTAGAGGCAGGGTATTTTTGGATGATAGAGATAATTAAGTGCTGAAAGTATAGTGATCCATTTGACACCAAGAAGAAAAGATATGAACTATTTCTAATAAAAACAGAACCCCTGGTGGGATTTGAACTCACTGTGTGTCTTTACAATTTGAGGCAAGCACTTGCATTCACGACGAGGCTCACACAGTCCGCTTGCCAGGTCTACAATTTACCGCTCTTATATTGCCTACAGAGGGTCTCCCCTGGTGTTCCCAAAGGCAAAAATTATGTACTACAGAATGCTGCATGCAAACATAAATTAACTTGTTTAAATGAACACAAGAGTTATAAAGTTCAGAAAACTGTTTCCTAGTTTGCCACCATCTATTACACGTTCTTGCATTCATTATCCCTGCTCCCAATTTCCGGTGCGTTTTGCTTCATCAGTAGGTTAAAAAAGCAGCTAAACAATCATGATGATGACGATGGTGGCGGTGAAGAAAGCAGCTCCTGCTCTTTGGATGTCTGCTTCCCCATACATACTGTCAGAACGATTAGAGCATCTCATGTGATGAGAGTGATTAGATCCGTGCAAACACACACAGAGGAGGCACGAGGTTGGCTTTGACAAAGCACTCGATTACCCAGGTTCTCCCACCACGTCTGGTCCTATCACAACGGCAACAAAGCTCCCTCTGTTCTCCTGGGAGGGAATCACTGCCGTGCCTTTCCGCGCTACCACTGTAAATCATGCCATACACTTCTGTGCCACACAGCTATACTTTGATAAATACCAGAATGAGTCAAGGCAATAAATCTGTTGGGTTTTAATTATAAGTGTGCTTTTCGGTGCAGAGGGGGCTGGGTTGTTTTTCAGCTTCTGCCAATACAAATAATGTACATTTGCTTCTTCGGCCCCGCCTCTATTATTCTTTCTTGGAAAATCCTCCTCTACTGCCTTACTACCAGGATTGTACTGGCACAGTGACAGCTGTCACAGGAGCATAAATATTCAGTGAAAAGGAGAGGTTTTTTTTCCCTTCCTGCTGCTGGGTCAGGAAGCACTACTCTGACCAGGGTCAGAAAACACAATGGGAAGAGCACCAGCGTGGAGATTCCGTGGCCATCTCTCCTGTAATCTCGGTTTCCATTGATATTGCCTATATTTGAATTTTATCAGTGCTCTCTGACTACATGAGTACATTTTTTTCCCCTAAGTCCCAACTTCTAAAGCTGGATGGCCAACCAGAAAGCTTTCAGCTTTTCTCTCAAATACAAATACTAAGTTTCCAGCTGTTATGGTTTCAAATGAAAGCTTGTAAATGCACGCTTTCAAAGTAGGGAGCAAAAAGATAGACCTCAAACATATTCTTGCTTTTACTATTTTAAAAATCACTCTCACGGATCCTGTTCCCGCTTTTGACTAGCTGAGTACAACTCCATGGATTATATGCAAGAGTATGCTTGCTATAAGAAAAGGGGATGGAGGTGTGTACATGTATGCAGTTGGAAGAGAAAAAGAACGAAGCAGTCACAAGCGCATCTTCATACGAGGTCACCTGTGAGAAACCACGTGTGACAGCACATAGCAAGACAGGCACGTATATGCACCTTGGCATGCACACAGCACAGTGTGTGTGCCAGCAAAAGCAGCGGGCAAGAAAAAGAGAGACTGGGTGAATCTGTGTGTGCGTGAACATGCTTGTGCTCCCAGAGGTCAGCCTGCTCTCCTCAGATTTAATTCCCTTTCTTGCTGCTACTGTTGAGAAGTAAATGTTCACTTCTTATTAAAAATCAAAAGTGGAGGTGCTTGTAAACCTGACTCCAGTTTTTCTCATAGAAATGGGAAGTTTAGCTTAGAGCAATAGCAGGTAAAATCAGGTTGAAAGCAGCAGCTAATTCCCAGGAGATGTGCAACAGCTAAACAGCATTTGAGGATTGGTTTGTTTTTTTGTTTGTTTTTGTATGTCTACATTTTTCATTAGCTAAATACTTTATTCTTACTATTCTTTTCTAAACAGAAAATTTGGCAAATCCTTGCACAATGCATCACATTTTTGGAAATCATTTTTCAGTGATATTGCAAACCAACTGTATTCTCCCTCTGTAAAATAGAAACTGTTCTCATCATGGCAAAGAGATGGCACTGCACTAATTCCTCAGATCTCACTTACTATGGTCCCTGTTTCCTCAGATCCCCCCCCACCCCCCCGTAGCCCTCTCCCCTCCTCATTCTCACTGCTAATATTAAAAATCTTCCCTTTGAAACATTATGCTGGTTGTAATGATATTTAAGTGTAACCTTCAAAGCAGGAACCATGTTAAAAAAATGTTATCAGCAATACTGCCAGCTTGGACTACCAAAAAATACAAGTGGGGAAGGTGGGAATAAGGAGGAGAAAGAAATGAAGAGGAAAATGTTTCTGAGCCTTTAGGTTACTTTTGGTGATGTTTCCAAGTTTTTTTCTGCAAACACAGACAAAAGAAACTTAGAGATGGAGATTCCTTCCTAAGACATATTTGTCATGTTCAGGCTTTATTTAAAACATCAAATAAGATCCACTGTAATACTGACAGTAGTCAATACTCTCATCCTCACTCTTTTTCCTCCTTTTCCTCTCCTGCCTGTCATATACAGCGCACTGAGGCCCTGCCCCAAATCCCCGTGTGTCAGATAAACCACAGGCTGGGATGGCATCATGGAGCAAAGTTCAATTTGTCTTGAGGTTTCAGTTTTTCTAAGCCCATGTTTTGGAGTGTCTCTACTTTGGGGTCAAAATACAGAGGAAGAAGCATTCAGGGAAGAGAGTACTTCCAAAGTTAGAGAGGTCCAGGTTCAAGTGAGAATCTGGAGCGAAAGGTGCCAGTGCCTGTATCACAGACCTCTTGCTCCTGACAGCCAAGTCCTTACTATAAGGAGGCTAGTAGGGTAGAGCTGAAATCAGGTCAGTGGCCTTCTATCAGACACCTCTGCAAGGAGGATTAAAACATTTGTTTCTTTCCACACTACTTCTGGATATTTCTCAAAGCTATGGTAAACACAGTGCCAGAAAGGGTTACTGACCACAGAGGCCTTGAATTTATTAACTGCTTCTTCCCCTGTTCCTGGCAAAGCATTTGGAAAGATGAGCAGAGGCAATCCCAGGACAGGTTTCTGGCATGAGATGTGGCACACACTTTAAGAGGTAAGGAGGAATCATTTTGTTCTGTTTCATGCAGCAAATGGGATTCTCCTGCAAACTCATTATGGAGCAATGGACTGGTCAAGTCCTTTCCCTGTGCCTCATTTTCTCTGTCTGTGACTCTGAGAACACTTGCCACTGCTCTTGAGGGGCATTGGGAATATCAGATTTTGTACTCTGAACATTAGAGTACTTAAGAGAACTAAAATTCATAATCATAGAATCATTTAGAATGGAAAAGACCTCTAAGATCAT
>VXAL01001016.1:127815-144412 GCA_013399475.1 Chauna torquata | reverse complement strand
TCCTCCCAATTTTGTATCATCTGTGAACTTGCCAACGGTGTGTCTACCCCATTATCCAGATCATTAATGAAAATGTTCAACAGTATTGGCCCCAGTGTTGACCCCTGGATTACTTCACTAGTGACTTCCCTCCAACGGGACTCTGTGCCACTGATCACCACCCTCTGGACCTGGCTGTTCTCTGAGTTTTTGATCCACCTCACAGTACACTTATCTAACCAGTCAGTCAGTTTGTCTATTATGAAGTTCTGGTAGACAGTGTCAAAAGCTTTACTAAAGTTGAGGTAAACAACATACTTTCCTCTCATCCACCAAGCTAGTAATCTCATTGCAAGCTATCGTAGAATCATTTAGGTTGGAAAAGACCTTTAAGATCATCAAGTCCAACTATCCACCTAACACTACAAGTCCACCGCTAAACCATGTCCACACATCTGCCACATCTACACGTTTCTTAAATACCTCCAAGTATTGCAACTCCACCACCTCCCTGGGCAGCCTGTCCCAATGCCTAACCACCCTTTCCATGAAGAAATTCTTCCAGATATGCAATCTAAACCTCCCCTGGTGCAACTTGAGGCCATTGCCTCACATCCTATCACTTGTCACCTGAAAAAAGAGACCGGCACCCTCCTGGCTGCAACCTCCTTTCAGCTAGTTGTAGAGAGCAACAAGGTCTCCCCTCAGCCTCCTTTCATCCAGACTAAACAGGTTGGTTAAGCATTATTTCTGCTTCATAAGCCAATGTTGACTACTCCCTATTACCTGCTTGTCCTTTGTGTGTTTATACGTGGTTTCCATGATTAGTTGTTGCATTGCTTTCCCAGGGACTGAGGTGAGACTGACTGGCCTGTAGTTCCCCAGGTCTTCTTTCATGGCCTTTCAGAATACAGCAATGACATTTACTTTCTTCCAGTCTTCAGAGACCTCTCCTGATCACCATGAGCTTCCAAAGATATTTGAGAGTGGCTTCACAATGACATCATCCAGCTCCCTCTGCACTCATTGGTGCAACCATCAGGCCTCCTGGACTTAGGTATATACAGTTTGCTTATATGCTCCCTATCCTAGTCCTCCTCCACTGTGGCTGTCTTCCATGCTCCAGACTGGTTTCAGCAGCTTGGGTTTCTGAATGCTGATCTTATCAGCAAAGACTGAGGCAAAGAAGTATTAAGTATCTTAGCCTTACACAGGGTACAAAGCTTTCTTCCTTTCATATTCCAAGTTTTGGCCATAGTCAGACAAACTCCTATTTGTGCATAAAATTTTTATTTTAGTTTTTTGAAGGCAGAAGGTTTTTTGGTTTGTTTTTGCTCACTTCTACCAGGCTTCTCAGGAAGCTACAGGGTTGCAATCTTAAAAGAAGTACAATGCTCCCTTAAACAATGTTCAAAGAACACAATGCTGAATATATTTTGTAGTGTAACATGGAAATCCAAATGGAATAAATACATGTAAAATCATGGGAAAGAGAAACACAGGTCTGAATAATTAGAATATGAACAATATTTGACTAAAGACATTGTAATTACCATTTTTCTGATAAAGACAGCAAATGGATTTTGCTTATTATAATAGTTTTGAAACTCTGCACTCTTCCTTACAATAACACCTTGCCAGTGGAACGGAAATTAGACTTTTGCATGAGGTTGGGTTTTGTTTGTTTGTTGGTATTTAGACTTGTAGCACTACCTGAGTGGATTGTTTACAGAACTGCACCCAATACTGTTTCCTTTCAACAAAAATATTCAAAGACAAGATGGAAAATAATTTATTTGTATGAAATTCCAGAAATAATAGAGAATAACTGCTTTGCTCTTTCATGAAAGCATGCATTTATTCATGCTAAAATACATCCTTACAAACATCTATAGATAGATAGGCAGATATAAGCTATTTCTTTGTAAAGGATTATTTGGATACAAACCAGAAATGGTAATAGTAAAATGAAGACTAAACATTTCTAACAAAAAGAACTCAAGCTAGAATGACAGAGATAAGAAAACTTTTGCATTTACTAGAAATACAGCATTGGTGTATGTTCACATATAGTGAAATAGTTAGAGATAGAAGAGAAAATTTCTTTTTTTATGGACCAGAAAAGTAAGTGGAATGAGGCTCCATTCAGTGTCTGATACAGTTCTAGTGTGCATGTTTATCAATTTTACTTGAATAGATTTGTTTCCTGATCTGGTATCTTGATATGGGCATTGGGACTTCACAACTGTTTTTGCAGCAAATTAAAATAATACCAAGTTTAACATTTTCTAGGGGAAGGCAGCGGGATGGGAAGCAAACAGAGCTTCAACAACTGCAGAAGTAGCAGAAAAATATCTGAACGCATATACTAAATTTAACTGGTTTAATGTGTTTTCTCCAGTGTTACAACTAAAAATGCCACCGTCAGCAGGTGAGGATCAGTTAATCTACTGCTTTAACTCTTTCACTCTGTGATCTTTTCTAAAATAAAGCATTTATTACATTAAAAGAGAGCCCTGACATAGAAAATTTTAAAATCCTACTTGCTTTTGAAGGCATATGAGGAACACCCTTATCCTTCCCTGTTCCCAACCACAGAGTCAGGATTACATCATTCAAGCACCTATAAATAAAGGAAAGAGACTGAAAACATCTTTTTATTTCTCCTATAATGTTTGGGGTTTAACTAGGTTGATAACTTCATGATATCAAGTCACAAAGAAAATTCTCTTTACCAATAATTAAAAGAGTCCCTGTCCGAGTCACAGATTGCAACGGGATGATGATTACATCCAGTAAATTCCATTTACAGCACTTATTGAGCTGTAATTTCATGCTGGAGATTACTCAAGCAGAACGTTTCCAAATATAAAAGTCAAAACTAACGTTTTAGCAAGTGTTGGGCATTCCTTCCTTCTTCTGTGATGTGCCTTCTCCCCCTCCAAAATCTAGTGCTTTCATAGCTCACCCCATCCTTTTCTTCTTTTTCCCTTTCACTCCTGGCACTTCCCCTGCTTCTCTTCTACCTTGCCTTCTCTTTCCTTCTCTAACACATCTTACGTGTAACTTCCTTTGAGGCAATAATAAAAGCCAGCTACAAGAGACAGAACAGATATGTGTCATGTGAATACACGTCCCTATAGCATGATAGAAAGCGGGCTCCAAGAACAGCTAAAAATTATATTTGACTGAGTACAGCACACTAGCCAACAAACGAGCAGCTGAGAATAAGTACTGCAATAAGGAAAAGCCTTTTTAAATTGAGTAAGAAAAGATATGTAAATCACAGGATGTCAGTGGCAATTGCTAAACTAAACTCCACATGAAGTGACTGACAAAGTTAATAAAGGTGCTTCTTGCAGCAACATATTCAGTTTTGATTTCCCTTCACAAACATCACTCCTGTGAACCTTAACTACATAGACTCGTGACAGTGATGTGAATAATGCTACCATCTCTCAGAACACAAGAAACAGAGAACCGGATATCAAGAAGATTTGCCAAAAATTTTAAGAAACAAGACAGCATTTAGAAAGAACTCTCAAGGCAAGCAGTCTTATCCTCAAATCCAAGTGTAAGCTCATAAATACCCAAAGTGAGAAAGCATGTGCATTTTTAGCAGTTAAGTCTCCCAAGTGCCTCTGCACTCATATAGAATTACCTCAATTGCTCTGGACCACTTAGTGTCAATCTTCATCTAAAAACTCCTTGAGAAGATTAGATTTACTCATATTTAGAGAATGAGCTCTATACAAACATAGCAGTGATGCCAGCTTTCATTTAGAGTCATTGTCACAAGAACAAAAGTACTGCTGCCCTTCTGTATACTAAGTTAATGGATAAAGAATTTGCATGAGAAATGGGAAAGATGGGTTTAATAGCTTTTGCCTGAGAGGTTTCAGACCAGCAGAATGTCTCATACTCAGGCTATAGGATATACTATAAAAAAAGCTTTCAAGTGTTCTTGGAGTTTATATTCTACGAAATAACTTAAGTTTATTTATCCATTAAGAGAGAGATAAAGAAAAAGGATGACTTAAGGAAGCACTTACAATAATGGAAACCTGTCTTCTAAGGGCTGTTTATGTGGTAACATAAAATATTTGGTAAAATTACTGGACTTGGGCATAGAGTGGTATTTATACTTACTCCGCATTTCTCTAGTCTTCCATAGGAATTAGGGAAAAAAATCTCAGAAAGAAAATACTCAGTTTGCCAGTACAATTGTAGATAGCAAACAGTAAGCTGTCTACTTTTAAAATATCTTTTCTGAAAACACTTTCATGAAAAGACTGTACCAAATAAAAGATTTAAAATTGTATTACCAATTACTTGCATATAATTTTATTTCCAGACCTTCATAACTCAGTGTAGTCTCCTTATGCCTATGCTAGCTCAGTGAGCTGCATAATTATTTTCTTTGATACCAGATTTTGACAACCAAGGAGCTATTCTCAGAAAAGTGAGCAATATACAGACAGCATACCTTCCCCCATGTCTAACAGCCACCCCACATCACCCACAAAAGATTTTGCTGGATGGTACTGACCTTTTGCCTATTTTTTTTCTTATTATTATACAACACGACATACAGATTTCACATAAAGAGAGAGACTTCTATACTTTCCTTTTCCTCCCCTAGCTTTTCTCCTCTCCAGCATATGTGGGCTTAGAATTTGAGAAGTCTTTAATTATTTAACAGTGGGACTTCTTTTTACCTCATTCTAGAACACCTATCCTGGTCATACTGAACTTAAGAAATAAATACAATAATTGTAAGAAATATTTCTTCCAGTATCAACATGGGCTTACTTAGCTCCCTTCCCTCCAAAATATCCTCCTGCACTCTTCCTCTATGCCAACATTAAAATCAATGAAAAAGAATCTCTCTCTCTCCAAAAGGGTGAAAGACGCTTACACTGCATTGAAATGATTGTCAAATTACGGCATGAGAATCTGTGTTTTTAAATCTATTCCTCTCTTCCTTCTCCATATAATAAACAGCTTCATCAGAACATTGTTGTAGGAGGATGCCAAAACTCTTCACTTAAGAAAAAAATCTCGTTTCTTTTACACAGAAGCATGGAAGCAAAGTAAACTACTGTTGAACACCACAAAGCAGCACAACTACTAGTTGAACTTTCAATTGGTATAGAACATATGAAAAAATGTAGTCATTAAAAAAGAAATAAAAAGAAGGCTGGAGAACAGATTTATCCAAGGCTTCGCTAAATAGAACAAACATAAAACATGAGATCATATTTATGATTTGATTCTTCCTGTGCACTCTGGGTGTCTGTTTTACAATTGTAATCCACATATGGAAAGTGGCATATGAAGAACATTTTTTGATTAGTTCCATAATCAATTACATGGACAGAAAATACTTGTAGAAAATGCAACAGCATATTTTAATGGAAAGATTCTGTGAGCACTATGTGGAGATCATGTTGTTTGAATATGTATCAATCCAGTTTATTCTGGTAGAGACTGGTATTCTGGTAGAGTTCATGCCTGGAAGCCTTACCAGACCTATCCTAAAATTTTAATCCAGGCTTTGTGAATAAAGCAGGATTTCAGCTCTTGCTTTTTGTGTTGATGGTATTTTTTAAGCTAATGAGGAAACTGTATAGGGTATTTTCAGAGTCATGCAATGGAAGAGGAAGAAAAAGGCTTCCCTTGGAACTTGTTATAGGATGAGGTTTTAAAAGAAAAGCAGTTCATTGAAAAAAATTATATGGGGGTCTCATTTGGACATCACAAAAAATGCTACATGTAATCTAAAGAATGTGGTCAGAATGAGAGAAAAAGACAAGACAGAAATCACTGACAAGTCAGTTTTGCTGAACTCTTTTTTCATTTATCTGAGCTACCTCTAGTATCTGAGTTTACACCCTGTGTACCTGCAACCTGGTAAGAATGGGACATATTCTATTGATCAACACTTGGCTGCACAGCTGATGCTGCTGTTACAGTTTCAACTTACACAAACACGGGATCTTCCTCACAGAGCAAGGACTGCTAGGGAGAAATGGAAGCCGCATATTGGAAAGAGGCAAAGGCATCTTTGCCAGCAAGGCATGGAGGTAAAAGCACATGTGGCAGTGAAGGTGGCTCTCACACTACCCATGCAAACACAAGAACTAAAAGCAGTTGCAGAGTTATGCCCTCACTGAAGTTACAACTCACACTGCAGGACTGCCCACACAACTGTAAAGCTGTGATGGATGGACAAGAACTCTTAGCAAATACAGGCAGGAAGGAAAAGGAGGAGACTGTGCTCTGCTTGTGGATATGTCTGCATGTAGGGGGAAGCAGCTGAAAAAAATGCACAGAGCCCAGCTGTGGGGGAAGTGGCAGACCCAGGGAGCCCTAGTGTGCCAGGATCAGGAGGATGGGCCAGCAAAAGATGACACTGTGGTTGGCACATGCTGTAGACTGTATGATTAATAAGAGCAGGTGGCCAAAGCCTTCATCAGACACCTGGAAGAAACTTTACAATTGCAGGTGCTAAGGGATTTTGACTACCAACATCTGCTAGGAGTGCAATGTGATGGGCCCCAGACAATTGAAGAGATTTCTGGAGAGTGTTGAAGACTTTTTTTTTTTCCCCCTCCTAGGGGTGCTGGATGGGACAACTAAAAGAGACAGTCTGTTGGGCCCAGTACTCGCAAATAAAGAACTAGTCAGGGATATGAAAGCCACAGAAGACTAGACAGCAGCAACGATGAGATGGTGGAGTTTAAGGTTCTGAGAGGTTTAGGTTCTAAGGTTCTTAAGTGCGCAAGGTAAACAGAAACAGCCCTGGACTTCAGAACAGAAAACTTCAGCCTGATTAAGAAACTGATAATCAGGTTCACAAATGGAGACCATCATGAGGGTTGGAGGAACACATACAACCTGATTGTTTTTCAAGGATATCCTTCTCAAAGCACAAGAACTTGCAAGAATATGAGCAGGCATGACAAGAAGTCAGCTTGCCTGAACTCCTGACTAAGCTTAAACACAAAAGAAAGCATATACAAACTGGAACCTGAGACAGAGAACTCATGAGGAATACCCATGCATTGCTTGGTCAGAGTGTGAATTAGGATAGTTAAAACTTGCTGAAGTTGAAATTGGCAAGGGACGAAAAAAGCAACAAGATAGACTTGTACAGGTGAATCAGCAGAAAAAGACAAGGAAATTGCAGGCCTTATGCTGAATGGGCCAGATGATCCTGTGAGGAAGGACTTGGAAAAGGGTGAGGTATTCAATGCCTTCTTCACCTCAAACTTTACTGGCAAATCTCATGTCTTGTAGACCCCTGTGTCCAATGGTAAAGTCTTGGAGGAAAGAATTATTGTTCTCAGCAGAGAAGGATCAAGTTAGAGACTACTTAGATAAGCTGGACAGAGAAATTGCTGGGACTGGACTTTCCAGAGTGTTGAGGGAGGAAGCCTACATCACAGCAAGGCTGCAGTTTATCATCTTTGAAAACTTGTCAAAGGAAGGCACTCCTTGATGACTGAAAAAGGTTGTGCCTAACTTTAGAAAAGGCACAAGGAACAATCTTAGGAAATCCAGGTTTCTTGGGCTCCCCTCACTCTTGGAAAATTAAGGAGCAAATACTCCAGAAAACTACTTCCGGAAGTATGAATCCATGCTGGCTTGTCTCAAGGTGAACTCTGCTTCACCAAGGTGATTGCCTTTCATAATGAAATCACTGGCAGAAAGCCAGGAAGAGGAAAACAGTGATGTAATTTGCCTCGACTTTAACAAGGTTTTCAACACAGATTGTCATAGCATCCTTTGAAGTTATCTCTGTTTTGAGCAGGAGATTGGTCTAAGTGACTTCCACAGGCCCCTTCCTACTTTTATCTTTTTATGAATCTATGATGTGAAATGTAAGTTTAATACATATGCAGATGTAAATTAAAACCACATGATACTGCATATATTTACATGTTTCAGCTGCTACTTAGATACAAAAGTGAAATCTGAACTGTACTTCCAAGATTCCTGACTGAAGGCACTTTCTACAGTCAGCCTTATGGTATTTAATTCTAGCTATGAGTCAAGATGACTTTATCCTATAATTTTAGCAGGTACTAAATACTGACTGCATATTCTGGAACCTATTGTCATCACATACTGAGAAAAAATACAGTGACGATCTAAGTATTACTTATGCAAATTTAACATATCAGTTTCTTTCTTTACACGTGTCATGATAATGACAATGATGGTAACAAAACCATTGAAAAGAAAATAACTTGGCACTCCATAGATTGTCTAGAGAAATGATTTTGCCTTATGTAGCAGTAATTGCAACAAAACTCGTGCTTTGTGTAGTAGTAGCTTTTCAGCTCCTTACAGTAGACTGATAGGTGTAAAAAGTCATGTTAACGCAACAGATACAAAAAACTTCCACCATAGCTTTAAGAAATGCTTGAAAAATATTATGATTTGCAAGCAGAAAAAACAAGCTTGCTGCTACAAAAACAGTGAAAGTGCAGCATAATAATATCCACCGTTAATTATATAGATGATTAATTAACTTTCTATTACCAAATAATGCTTCACTGTTGGCCAAAAAATCCCACGCGTGGACAATATAGTTACCTTTCAATCAAGAGAATAATTACAATCTTGGTCAGAAGAGTCATTTTTCACTGTAACCTCTGCCTCCTTAAAGCATGGGGAAACTGAATAGTTTCTGGCAGTTGTTCACTGCTCCACAAGCTAAAAGACTTTTTTTTTTTATTGTCTACATGATTATTTTCAGGATGACATTGGAACTGTATTTCAAAATGAATACTCTATGCATTGCATCTTGCTTGAATTTTGACAACATATAATCATTTACAACTGTTAATGCAAGTGTTAATTTGTAGAGACATCACTTTGCCTGCACAATTAATAGAAAAATGAGAATAAATACTCACTTCTAGCCAATTCCCCAGTTCACTTACTAGATAACATAGCAAACAACAACATTGGTAAGTCACTATGTGACCTTGAAACTCATGAGAGATGGCTTTTTAACTCTTTTCATAACCAACTGCCAAAAGATATCTCTAATTTAGAGGAAATATTTCAATTTGTCTTGAATATATATTAAAATGTTAGCTTATGTTTATAGCCTGTAGCTGAAAGGAGTTGTTCACATAGGCTAGCTACAGATCGTCCCGCTGCAGCATTAAAGCCCTTTAAAGACATCAAAGAAGCGATGATGACTGCACAGCACCGAGGGCCCTGCCAGCCCCGCCCGTCCCTGCCCAGGTCCCGCGGCACCTCAGGGCCGCCAGCCCCTGCCCCAGCGAGGCCGCAGCAGGGCCAGGCTCCAGCTCCCCACAGCCCTGCCCTGCCCGGCCACGGCCCCCGCCCAGCAGGGCCCACCCGCGGGCCCACGGCCCTGCCCCATCCCCAGGGAGGTGCCCGGTGCCGCCCGGTGCCCTGCTCCTGGCGGGGCTCTGGGCCGGGCCCTGCCTGCCGGGCCCACCCAGGGACACCCCGTGCTCCCGGCCCCGGGGAGCTATCAGACCCCACAGTGCCCCCAAAAGCATCAACAATTTATGTATCACACTCTTAAACACAAAACAACACTACAAAATATGTGGGAAATTTTGGCATATGTTCTATGAAGGACCAATTATAATAATGAATTTATCAACTGATAAGAAACATGGCTCGCCTGAAATACATCATATCAAAAATATAAGAAGGTAAAGACTTCGCATAGTAGCACCATAAGCTGTCAGAACTGTACCTCGTGTTTTGATTTCAAGGAAGAAGCTTACCTTAATTTCATTACTTTCTTCCAAAAATAAATAAATAAATAGAGTTTTCAAAGAAACTAGCTTGAAAAAAAAGCTTGAAAATTCACAGAATGCTTTCACAGAGATCACTTGTAAAAGCGTTCACAGATTCAGCAAGATGTGCAGACGCTCCAGAAACCCACAGTAAACAAGTCCTGTGATACCTGTTTTCAAATCCCAGTTATTTCAATTACTTAAAACTTGTGCAAACTTATTATCTCCATTGCTACCACAAATGAATCAGGAGCAAAAATACTTTCTTTGCATAAATAGTTGAACACCCTACAAACAAAATATGAAAGTTAATAAACTTATGAAAAACTATATTGAAATATATCAAAAGCTGAACTGTAAGCTCGAAGCTTCTTATAACTGATCTGTACATGTGTGTGGGGAGGACAAGAGGAATGTACATTTGAGAGAAAAATAGATAATACTGTAAAAGGAGTGCTGCTTCTCTAAAACTGAGAATAAGGCATTGCTATTGCAGGCTATCATAAGGCTTAATTTTCATGTGTGATATCCCATTTCCATCCAAAGAGGCTTATTAATACTGACAGTTGATTCAGAAGTAGGCACAACTTTTCCTAAAGCTTAATGACGTGTTTGTTCCCAGAACTTTTTAAGCTTCTTACCAATCCACCTGGTAGGATCCAGAAATAGACCCAGAATTGGCATTTATCATATCATTTATTTAATATGTGCTTTTTTCATTCAGATTTCCTCATAGTGCTTCCTCCTCAGAGTATTAGTCCTTTCAGATAATTCAATATTTATCTTTTTTAGCCCACTCCTTGCCTCAGTCACAGAAGAACTTTCATGCTGCATAGAAAATAACTCTGTGGCAGGAACATGCTATGTATCATATTACTTGTTCATAGTGCCTCACCAGCACACTCCTTGTAGCCAGCTAAGGGGCTGCTGGGGTAATTGAATGCTATTGTAGCACTTAGCACTCCTACATTCTACTTTCCAATTTCATCAGAAAATTCATTGTTTATTTCAGTATCAGTCATTACATTATTGTTTGAGTGCCCCTGAAAGACGATGGCACTGTGGAGGTGCACGAGACTCGATGCAGACTCCAAAAAGATTAATTTTCCTACTGTGACAATTTTGATTTATTCAAGATTTTCCCTCCTAGTCTGATCTGCAATCTCGAAATTGTAGGGGACTTCTGAATTTAAATAACATTTTACTCCTCCCCCAAATTCAAGGCACTTTATATGATTCTACACAGACATTTTGTACAAGATATTTCCACCTAAGGTATTGCAGAGTTTCAATACTCTTTTTCTTTCTTTTCCTTCTTTTAAGGAAGGAATAAAGTTTTATGGTGGGCCCGTTTCAGCTTTCCATTTGAAACGAGAGGCAGAACCAGGGGGGAAGCATGAGAGAATTCTTCTCACTAGGAATACCCAAAAACCTCACAGACAGAATATTCTCTAAGATCTCTCTCTAAGATCTGTAGCAGTTGCAAGCACATGCTTTGCCCAGCATGACACACGTTTCAGCTTTCAGAAAGAAACAACACACCTCAGTAATGGGAAAAACAGCAAACAATATGAGGAAACATTTACTACAGAAGTCCCCAGTTCAGCGCAGAAGAATTTACACAAATCACCATATGTCAAGTGAAGCTAAGTGAGCTTCCGTTAATAATTCTTCATTGTAATCCAGTTGTCTAGCTCATACAGTCAACAAGCCCACCTGATCTTGATATGGTAAGCTATGGAATGCAAAATGAATTGCAGATATCAAAGTTCTTGGTAGCTGGGATTATAACCAGAATTCACGCAAACGATCATCATCCTTTCTAGCTAGCTAATCTTATCAATTTTTTGTAACATTTGTTACCATACTAATAGTGACCTTAGTTGCAAAGTTTACAAATTGAATAATATCATAGTATTTTATATTATATATAATACAGTTAAATTTACAGAGCCACTACCATGTTCATTAATAGAAGTAAATCAATGTAAAATACCACTTAAACAAGTGATAAAAAAGTCTGATTTGTAGCACAAGCCCAGCATCCAACAATACGTGCCGGAAGAGAGAACTAACGCAAGAGACTTCAATAAAATGGAAATACCCACGTTAGATAAAACATGGCCGAAAGAACATCATTCATGGCAATTAGATTAGAAAAGGTCTAGCAGGTGAAAACTAGTAGGCTTTTTTAATGATTGGGTTTTGAAATGTGAAGCTCCCCTGACAATTGCATACACATAATACTGTCAGTGGTGAAGGCAAAACCTCAGATAGTAAGATCTCATATGGGTTACAGCTTTAAGTACAACTATTGACACTTTGAATAATAAGCAAGTCAATCAAAACACAATTGTCTTCTGATGTCACCAGACATTAAGCACAAGAAGCCACCCTGCAGACTACTTTCCCATGCCTAGTTGTGAGAAAAGTGGCAGCTGTCCATTAGCACGGAAATATTCAGGTCTTTTCTTAGTACCGACTCATATTTTCACAGAGAAATCATCTTTGAGAGGTCTTGTTTCAGACACACATCCATTATGTTTGATGACAGTTATCTAAGGGAAGATCGAAACAAACCAAAATAAAATTTTAGCTTTTTTTTTTTCCTGTTATCCTTTTGTCCCCTGATCAAATAAGTGAAATATCACTAACTGGCATAGTATACATTTAAAGAGAGTTTTTGTTGTTCACGATGGGGTCTGTGAGGCACGACAAAGCAAAAGCGACTAAGGAGCAAAATAGCACGCTAAAAAAAACAGAGTGTAGAGGGCATAACGTAATAAAATTCAGTTTCTTTCCTCTGTTTATCCTGCTCCAAAATTACTTGGTTCAAATGAATCAGTCCGTACTTAAGATGATATGTCTGTTTCAGGGATCATTCAGACTAAAACTGAGGCTTGACCTGTAGAGTAGTTATCATCCTTGACAAGATAGGAGAGAGATTATTTCCTTTATAATTCATTTTATTTAAAGCCTTTAATCTTGCAAGAATTAGAGCCTTCAACCTCATCTCCACACAGGCTGATTTGCAGTCTACCCCAAATCTCTTCTCTCTAGCTTGTCTGCATTCTAGAAGAGGGGAGAGGAAAAAAACAAACAAAGAAACAAAAAACACAGAGTCAAAAGGTCCTGAAAAGCAAGCATCAGAAACCCCCATTTCAGGCAATGCTGTGTTACCCTGCCTGCACGGTGGAAACAGAGCAGTTTCAATGAAATGTGAAATTAGAAGGACCACTTACTTATTCCTAGGTCAGCCATGAGTAGATTCTGCATTAAGTTCTCGGTATAACACACCGTTGTCAAGAGAAAGAACAATTAATGTCTAAGTACTGCTTTTCCTAAAGCACAAACAAAATAACAAAGAAAAATTAATGGTCTTGTCTCAAGCAACCTTGCTCTCAATGTACGAGCCAACGCAGCAGAGAAGACAAGAGAGCACACTGCATCTGAGTGGTGCCTGGAGCTTCTTTTCCCCTAAAGAGAAGGTGGAGAGATGAGACCACATTCCTTACACTGACTCTGCCCCTCAGGCTTCAAGTCCATATACATATCAGAGTAAAACATTGTTGCCACTTTCACACATAGGAGAAACAAGTATTTGCTCTTTGTGAAAGAAAGCAGAGGTTGAAGTCTTAAAACTACAGCTTCTATTTCAGATAACTGAGCTTAGAAAATTGATAAAGGCTTGCTTTTTGCTTTTTTAATGAACCGCGGCAAAAAATGACATCATATCACTGTTTTCTTGGAAGCATCTAAAGATATACACTGTGAATGTTAGAATTTGGGGTGATGTAATTTAAAGATCGTGTTTTGTACAAAGAGGTGTGTAAAAATGTGCTGTTAAATTTTAACATGCTTTGACATAAATCTTACAGAAAAAAGTAGTGAAACCGACAGCTAAGACAGTCTTTGAACAAATCCTGACACACTCACTGTCTGAAGGGTTTTTTTTTTTTTAAAATTACCTCCCAGTTACACTGCAAACAATAGAGGCTTGAAGTCAGGAAAGCTTTACATCATTTTTGCATAGTCTATGCATGCACAACATGAAATATATTCAAATGTTCTCTTTTCTGCTCTCAGAAACCACTTTCTGACAAATGCTTCTGTTCTTAAATGTCTCTAATAATGAAAACTTCATGCTTCTCTATATAAGACTATTTCACTAGTATTTTTGCCATTATAAGGTTTTTAATTACACGTAACCCAAGTCTTTCTTGCTATAAAGTAAGAAAGCACTTAATTCTTGCCCTATTTGTCCTGAATATGGACAGTACATTATTTGCCCCTATTTTCAGGAACTTTTCACTTCAAATGAAGATTTTTCAGTCATCACATCATCTCTTCATTCGATTTTTAAACCATGCTTATTCAAAGGTTCTCTCATAAGCCTTTTTTTTTTTTTTTTTTAAACCAATCAGACATACTGCTCTTCTGGGGAAACTCCTCCTGTTTATTTCAACTGTAATGTCCAAAACATTACAAAAGGATTACTGAAGCTGAATAGTGATGAAAAATTGTCTCACTAACTATATATAGACTCACAGAATAATTCAGGTTGGAAGAACACCAGCAGGTGTCTTCTTCAACCTCCTGCTCAAAGCAGGGTAAGCTGTAAAGTCAGACCAGGTTACTCAGGGCTTTTGCCAGTTGTGTGTTGAATATCTCTGAGAATGGAGACTATGCTGTCTCTCTGGGAAACCTCTTCCAGCCTCTGCTTTCCCCTTGTTCACCAATCCAGTCATTTTATCACAGAAAGCAATCAAGTTGGTCAGGCATGAATTCCTCTTGGAAAATCCATGCTGATTGTTCTCAATCACTACCTTCTCCTTCCTGTGCCCAGAACTGGCAGGAGGACTTCATTATTCCCCCAGAAGCTAAAGAGGGATGTCCATACTGTAGTTGCCTGTATTGACTTTTTGGCATTTTTTGACGATGTGTGCAAACATCGCCTTTCTCCATCCTTCAAATCATATCCTAAACTGTGCACTTTCTATCCTGACATGATTTTAGCCATGTTCAGTTTGTAATGCTACCTGCTCTTCCCTCCTTCCTCCCTGAGCAGTTACTTAGCCAGTTGTTCCTCAGTCTGTTTTGTACTCAATGATTTCTGCACAAGATTTCATTTGCCTAAGTTTCACCACACCATTTTGTGATCATTTTTCATTGTTATTTTGAATGCTGACCCTAGCCTCTGAAACCCTCTTAATTCTCATCTGTTTTGTAGATGGCAAATTTATCTATAAACTCCATAAGCAATACGTATTTCTATTTCATCTCCCACCAGGTTAATGACAATATTGAATAGAGCTGGGTCTAAGGTCAGAGCAAAATCCATATGACACACACTTCCACTCTGAATATAAGCCATTTTGTCATTATGCAGAACAGTTCTGCAATCAGCTTTGTGCTCACTCTTTGTTGATCTATCTAGATCAAATGCAGATTGAAATAGCATGTGAAACAGTACCAAAATCCTTATTTAATCGGGATTTATGACACCTACTGTTTCTCCTCTATCCATAAGACTACTGATGATTAGAGCTTTTACATAATTTATTCATAATCTGTGCATTTCTATCATGATTTATTTTTTAGCTCTCATTTTTAATTTTTAGAACTCAAAATGCTAGAAGTTTGGTCAGTCATCAGCAAACTGAAAACACTGTCTGTCATTATTACAACTCATAACAGATCACATTAACTCCATCCATGTCTTTTACAACAGCAGTCTTGACATGAAGATTTTTGCGCTGCTCAGGTGATGTACTTGAAGATACAAGAAAAGAATGGATGGGTTTTGTTGTTGTTGTTTTTACCCATCATTAGTGAATTTAGATTGCCTGGATTTTCACATGCTCATTGTGAAACATGTTCAATAAGCCTATGTTGCAATGGTAGGTAGCTGCACTATCTTTTTGAAAGGGGTGGCAGCGCAATGTCCCAAGATGGGCAGCCAAAAACAGAGACAGAATAATTATTCACTTGTAAGTCACTTGTCCATAACACTTACTTCAATTTCGCATTACTGTTTTTTAGTATTTTAAACAAAATATATTTGATATTCAGAAGAATAACATTGAGTCATTGCATTATATGATTAAATATTTCAATCAAAAGATCCCCAAGGCAACTCAACCACATTTTTGCTGGATTTTCATATTCAAATGCCTTCTGTTTTATTTCAGCTAAAACTCACATTGACATCAGAAAAGTATGCTTCCTCCAGGTATATTGAAAGTGAAAAATCCTACACTGTTGCCATTGATTTTTAATCTACATTGATTAAAATTCCTTGACTTTAGGATTACGAGTCATGCACAGTATATGAAATGGTTACAGTCTCTATGTACTTTGTTTCTCCTTCTAGTGAAAGATTTTTTTGAATAGATTATACTTATAAATATATTTCAGGTGACAGATATTCTATCTTGTGCAATAAGCATTTTACTATTTTACAGCATTTCGTACACATCTTTTTTTCCTCCATGATGCTTGATTGAAATTTTTATACCACGTTTTATGTAACCAATGGACTGAATTTCTTTAATATCCCATCCTGTAAATGCACATTTAAGTAATTCCTAAAAGGATATAATGTGTTATAATTGAAAACCTCAGCTCTGTTCCTTCCAAAGCTCTTACTTTTGTGAGTAATACCACTAAGCACTGTGAGATCAATGTCAGGCTTACCAACACAAATAAAGCTTTGTAGAACCCATGTGTGTATTATCAATGTCCACATCAGATAAATAAACATAGCCTTAGCCTACATAACCAAACATACTCCCTAGGTAAGAAATACTCTGCAGCAAAAAAAA
>VXAL01001016.1:100233-127790 GCA_013399475.1 Chauna torquata | reverse complement strand
AAAAAAAAAAAAAATCTAGAAACACCTTTCAAGTAACCTTTATAGATCCTCGCACACTCCCAAAATAGCAGGATATTGACATACCCATTTTACTCTTGTAAATCCTACAGGGGTTGTACAGAAATACAGAACTCTCTGTGGCCCTCCATGGGCACACAGGAACTGCTCCTAGAGGTTGACAGCACAGAAGAGCAGGCAGAAATACTTGAACTGATCTTGGCTGACTTCTGTGATTTACTATCCACTCTGAACAAGTTCCATGTTCAGAGCATATGCAACCAGCATAGCAAAGCAATTTTACCAGAGACATTATTCCTTTGCCACCTGGCAAACAAGCACATTTTAATAGCAAGGATGAAGAAAACTGCATCAGTACAGCTTCTGATTAATTACAGTCTTCTTGGAGAGGCAAAAATTGTGTGTGTGAAACATATATAGAAATACCACTTTATTCCTGATGGCATTCATCTAAATTTAGGATCAAGACTGGGAAAAACCTGTGCTAATTTTGACTGTACCAAGTGTTGAGTAAAGCAAGCCTAGAAAAATTTCAATCAATTTGTTAAGTCAATTCCACTGGTTCTTTTTACCACCTTTGCAAGATGCTAGGCTTGATATTTTGGCTGTTATCACTGTATGACTGTATGGATCCCATATTTTGATCCTGTAAATCTTTTTTTTTTTTTTTTTTAAGGTTTCTCTTCCACACTTTCTTATTTCTCTGTCTTCTTTCTTATTCTTAAGGCATGCTTGCTGCAGTGAGCAGGATGAAAGCTGATGCTCACCTAATACAGTACAGTACCATAGAAGGACACTAAGCAAGAATTTGAATAGGGATTGTTGTGACAGCCCAGTTGCCCCATTGCTAATAAATCCTCCCATCAAAGCTAATTAGTCTTGGCACAGTGCTGTACTGGTAAGATAGCATAAGTTGCTTCCAACTGCAACAGCTCATGACTCTCCAGTACCATAAACCACTTTCTGATAATATATGAAATAGTTACATCCTTAGACAGATTTTAATTTTCTAGTCTCACTTTTACATAAACCAATAGATTCTTTTGCTTTGCAATGCACTCTTTCTGGTATTTGAAGACAGCACTTTTTCAAACATACTCAAAATATCAAGAATCAGTAATAGCATGAAAACTTTTACGCAATTCTTTATTGCTTAAAAAAACCAAAAAACAAAACAACAACAACAAAACTCTTTTTTTGTGACTCAAGCCTTCCTCCTGAAAAAAACTCAACAGCTCTACAACATACTATTTTCCCTGCAAATTTTTATAAGCAATTTCTTCAAGCACCTATTTCATTTAAGGTGGCATCACAACAATAATATGCCATTTTCTACTATTAGTTGTTTGAAGGGAATAAAGGTATTACATAAGTCTAGTTTAATTTAACTCTTCCATTTCATCCCAGTCAAGAATTTGGAATTTTCTTAAGAACTCGATTTTCTTGGATTAGTTTTAGAGTTAATGGAAGTCACAATTCAATCAGATGTAGTCTATGAAACTAGAATCCTTGTTCAATCCGCTTGTTAGAAAGGGTAAAAACTGACCCATGCTCAGAATCTTAGTCTTTTAAAATTATCTAAAGTTTCACTAATATACGAAGAATCCCAAATTAATAACCAGTTTTTGAAAGTTGCATGCATTTGTGCATGAGCTGATTACAAAAAATCTCACTCAGCTATGCAGTTGTAACCAGCACCTGATCATCTTGTTTACTTAATTAAAATAGCATGTTCTATGTACATCATACCTATTACAATTTATAGAAGGCTATATTAAAAATATTGAAAAGACATTCACGTTAGGAAAAATTAATATTCCTAAACAAAAAACACTTTTTGCCAATTCACTGTACAGCCAGCTGTTTTCTTCCCTGTTTGACTTTAATGGTTTTCATGAATCATGGACCTTTAACCAGTGATTCATTCCAGAATTCACAAATGCAGTAGCATGTGTTTTATGAGGATGAAAAACTGTGCACTTGGCTCACATTTATAGTACGAAAAAAGAATATTGGTGGGAAAGAAATCATCTTCAAGTTTACATGAAATTATAGGAAGAAAAAGGTCTGCGTACGATAGTATCCAAGCCCAGTATTTAGTTTTGTAGCAACTGAATCACAGCAGATACACAAGCAAATTCTTGTCTCAGAGGATGTCTCCCTGCATCCTCTGTTTTATTGGCTAGGTTTCTAGAGTAACCAACATCCCAATGGAATATTAGAAACTGAATGAACTTTCACATATTCAAAGTCAGCAGAGAAAGACAAATGGCCAAATTAGAAGTAAAATCTACACAGAAAAAACTGTCCGGCAAGACACTTCCAGTACAATCATCATGAGACAATCAGAGGATACAGCTATCCTGAAGAGATAACAAAAAGTCTTGCCTGAGGCCTGTAAAACTTTACATTGTTTTAAGCAGTTATCAAATGGTCCGCCTGAAGCAGCTGAAAAAAATGATATTCTCACGATTGTGATCTTCTGTCAGCACTTAGGAAGGCCTCTACAAAACAGTCTCTGTAAAGAATGACTGAATATAAAGATTACAACATGATTTCTGTTTGAGTCTGTAGACAATCCAAACGAATTACCTCTTATTTTAGATGTCACGCTAGGTTATGTATAGCTTTTGTTTTTTTTTAAATTCTAAAAGTATGGCAATTACGATGTGAACCAACTCTCTTCCACTTAACAATGCTGTATGATAGCTGTGATGACATGCCTAAAGAATACAGAAGGTGAAAACATATGTTTTTGAAGGACATCTCTCTCTGGAACATCATTCCTCAACATTAGAGCATTTCTATTCAGAGACCCATTCAACTTTAAAGCTGATTAAAAAATACCGAGCTATTTTGTGAATGGAATTTTAGAAGTAAACAGAGGGCTGGAACAGCAGTATCTCCCACCTCATGATAACAGAAGAGCTGCTTCAGCAGCACCGTCATTTTCAGGACCATGGTCTTTTCATCTACTTACCTGATGTCATTATAAATGCTTTGCCGAATTACAAAGGAACAGGCAATGAAGTAAGAAAGACTGAAATAAGTATGGCATTAAATTCCCACACATCATGCTAGCTACCAAAGAAAATGTCAGTATTTATATTCCAACTCTCACAGTTGTCTTCAGACCTACCTGTTTTGACAGATACCTACTGTTGCTTTTTTTTAAAAAAGCAGATAGATACAAATTCTTCTGATTTTCAAAAGCTAGATTACTCTGAGAAGCTGAAATCAGATATTTAAAGCACTGAACCATAAGAACAGCATTGAAAACTATGAAGTTAAAGCACAGATTAATTTGATTTACAGCGCTGATCTATACAACAGATTCAAATTTTTGGAGGTTTAAAGTTTTCCTTTTTTTAAAACACAACAGGCATAAGGTTTTCCATAGCTGTTTTCAAAGACAGTATACTTGCTTTCAGCATTGCTTTCTTTAAAGCTATGACTCATGGGTCCCAAAGGAGTGATGCTTAGACTGTTGTTTTTAGACACCCCTTTCCAATTCCATCATTAAAAAATAGATGATTCAGATCTTGCAATCACAGTGAAGACTTCAGGAAAATCTGAATTAATCCAAAGGTCTTGGAGTAATAATGGGATGGACTTGAAAATAAATAATTAGTTTTATAAATCAACTTAATATTGCATACATGCATGCCTGACCTTCCCTAAAAATATGAGAGCCTGGAAATAAATGACAGAGGAAATATTTGTAATCAAGGGAATGAAAGAGACTCCAAAGGACACGGGTTTATTATAGGTTTTCAGAAAAATGTCCAAAAGGGAACAAGAAGGAGCAATGGTCCCAAAAATTATCAATTATTTGGAGCTGAGAAGACAGCTCATAAGGACACTTCTTACAAGAAAAGCAGAAACCTACAGAAATACAGTTCTGTTAAAGATAACGACAGCATGACTTGGTATAAAGTATGGAAAGACACTGAAAAGATACCATCAGATAATGACACCGTTTCTTAAGCCCACTAGCCGAATGTCATATACAGATTTAATAATCATATTTCTTATTCAACTAACAAGCAGGCTTATGAAAATTGGTATCCAAAGAGTCCTTTCAGATTGCTCAGAACTCATAACTGCTCTCCATGTATTGTTTTCCCACCATCTTTGCATATACACTGTATAGTTTTGCCTAGATCGTATTATGTGATACCTTATGAGAAATCTCACTAACTGTATGGTAGATTATATCTACTCTTTTACTAACCAACAGTCCAGTTATCCTGTTGTACAATGATACAGTTTGTTACTGTTAAATCCATATTTAATGTTACTCTTTTATGCCTCATAGGTTGTTTATTTTTCTGTTGAATTACTACTAAGATTTAATTTATAATTCTTCATCTCTTTTTTGCACCCTCTTCTTACTATATTTGCTGTTCTAAAATTTCTGGTACTTAATCCGTCTTGCTCACGTTCTACGAAACATTTGAGATACTTTTAAGATATTATGTCTAAGATTTAAGTGGTTCAGTAACTAACCTGGGATAACTTTCATCACATTCTAACGTGAAAATAAATAATTTAGATTGGTGATCTATATAATCCGAGATCTCATACCATTGTTACTGGTATTAACTGATGCCCACCTAATTACAGATGAAGAAAAAACCTGAAGGAAACAATAAATACAGTAAACACTTCTGATGACAGATTTTCTCCTCCTCCACTTTCTTCTTACTATTAAAGCACCAGTTCTTCTAACTCTTGAGATTTATCTTCCTTAGGACCTTATCAATGATCTGTGCTCACCAAAATCTGCTTCTAGGAAGTCTATTGTTTTAATTTTGCCGTTTTCCTTCTCTTAAACCCTATTGTTTCATAAACAGCCTCACCAAAGTTGCCCTCCGTTTGCATGTTCTCTCTCACTTCCTCTCCATTAGTTTGGATCAAACCTACAAGAACCTTACCTTTTGCTTTGCCATACATATCAAAAGCTGATCATTGTCACTGTCACTGATGCAGCACAGTATTCTACTGAACAGTATGTTCCTGTATGACATTCCCCATGGAAATATCAAGGATTTGTAGTTGTATATCACAGAAAGAGTACTTTAGATGATATCACAAGCTGCTTGCACAAAGTCTTGATCCTCTGATTTTCTTGGTTTGCTGGACTATGAAAGAACCTCCTCGTGGCATTGCCCACATTCTTTTCCCTTTCAAAGACTTTCAGATTCCTTCAAGACCCTCTAAAATCAGGGATTCTAAATATGGAAGCATTTTGAGTACCTCGGTGGATAAGCTAGTTATTTACAGGCATACTGGCAATTATCATGTTACAATTCAGAAAACAAGAATTCTACGTTTTCTTCTTGTGTAAGAGGGAAAATTCATGCTCAAGCCCAATATTTCCAAAGCATATAGAAAAAAATCAAGCTTTACTGCGCTTATTTAACAGACTGAATTCATGGTCTGTTTTTTAATAATCATAGAATCACAGAATGGTTTGAGTTGGACTGGACCTTAATGATCACCTACTTCCAGCCTCCCTGCCAAAGGAAGGGACACCTCCCACTAGACCAGGTTGCTCAAAGCCCCATCCAACCTGGCCTTGAACACCTCCAAGGACGGGGCATCCACAGCTTCTCTGGGCAACCTGGTCCAGTGCCTCACCACCCTCATAGGAAAGAATTTCTTCCTATTGTCTAATCTAAATCTAGTTTAAAGCCATTACCCCTTGTCTTGTCACTACACTCCCTGATAGAGAGTCCCTCCCCATCTTTCCCGTAGTTACTGGAAGGCCTCTATAAGGTCTTCCCAGAGCCTTCCCTTCAGGCTGAACAACCCCCACTCTCTCAGCCTCTCTTTGCAAAAGAGGTGCTCCAGCCCCCAGTCATCCTCATGGCCCTCCTCTGGACTTGCTCCAACAGGTCCATGTCCATGAAGTTATTCTTTAATGGCAATGATATGATGAGTATTTGACTCAACTGCTTTTAAAAAGAAGCTGAGGTCAAACAAGACAAAGAGTTGTTCAAGACTCCACAGATTATAATGGGAAAAGTAAATGGCTTTTTTGAGTTGTGTCTATTAAGCAAAGTTTTCAAACATATTCGTAAATATTAATGTTAATACCAGATCAGGGCTTAGAAACAAACTATCACCTGTCTTAGAAAGGAACAAAAAGCTCAGCCAAGAATCACTCCATTTTTCTTTCCTTCTTTTGTGGGAAATGTCAAGTATTCCTTTAATAGTAGGAATTCTTTTAAAATCAGTTTTAAGACTTTTTTCTCCCTCCTGAAAAGGTAGGTGCCACTGTTAATTGAGAGAAGCTTTTAAAGAACTTGACACCCTTTATCCCTGAGCAAAGATTACATGCACAGTAAGTTGTAATCCTTGGCTTTGCAATATTGCTTTACGAGGTTAAGAAGATGAATGTTCATTGCTTTTAATCCTTACCATGATTCACGAGGCTCTGGGTATCTGTTCCCCAGAGCATCTACAACTGAATGGTACTTCTGCCTGCTGCTTAAATTACAGAGACATCTGCAAAGTAAATTATGGATTGTTGTCCCACAACCAAGCTGCCTCTTCATCTCTCTGTAGTATTTCTTTGATAACAAGAAAGGTATTTTTTTTTCCTTGTTTATCACTTTTGTTTTGCCAGACTGGGTGATATTATGATGACCTGGATTACTGCCTGCCATGCACACTTTCAAACATGTTCAGCTGCAAAAACCCACAGCGAAAAGGAAGGGAGGGAATAGGCCTGTAAGGGACAGAGTAGACTGCTAAATAATGCTTGTTTTGTGCACTGAGCTCTTCAAGGTTCACAAATCTAGGGCTGATTTTCCCCATCTTAGCAGAAATTTATGTAGCTAAAAAAATACTTGAGCACTTAAACCTATTGTGAATGGGGTGAATATATAACTTTCTGTTTCTGTAATACCCCCCTATTACAAGTTCATTAATATACAGATTTCTGCATCTCTACTTATATGCAGATACAATAATATAAACATACCAAACCTGTACAGGTTTACCTAACCCATAGGAGAAGCTGAGCTCCTGTGGGTTATAGATGTACATTTGAGCGTCTACAATAGCAATGGAATTTGTGGAGCTTACATCACAACACTAAGAATTAGATCACTTAACCTGTTCAGAATTTTAGGCCAGATTTTTAATGATGTGCCTAATTTTACAATCTTGCTTTAAAAACAAAAACAAAAAACCACACATGCCAGGCTCCAACTCTCTCTGCACACTGGTGTTCTTTGAAGGTATTCTACTAAGTGCTGATCCCATTGAGTTTCAGATGGAATTTAATGAAATCATTCCACGTTACTTGCTCTCTATTATTCATCTTATTATGGTTTCTTACTCTCTACCTGAATGCTGTGAAACAATATATAGTTTTGATTACAATCCAGGTGTTAAAAAAAATAAAATTTTAAAGGTAAAATGCATGGCAAGGTATCACCCCAAAACCATTTTACAAAGCAGAAGGGGTACCTTCGCATGAGATTAGGATCCGATACTTCTTTGGCACAGTTCCAGTGAGCATAGTCAAGACAACAAGCGCTGATAGTGTTTACATCTCAGCAGCCTTTTTTTTTTTTTTTTTTTTTACACATATTTGACAAAGTCACTGAGATATAATCTCAGTTTCCTAATTCCTTTTGACTATGTCAGAAGCACAGAGCTTGGAAAGAGGAGAGAAGTAATACAATTTTCAGTTATGTATCCCAAAGAACCATCAGTAAAGACAGGCCTGAGTCGAAAAACTAGGATCCAGACACTTCCAACTTTGTATCTAAAGTTTTCATTAGAATTTCATGGCAGAAATACATCTCTAATTTTTAAGTATTTATATAACATATATCCCTCAGTTACCAAATTGCAGCCACATGTGAAAGAGAACTTGTCTTTAGCATCAATAACACAACTTCGTTAGGCAGCTTAAATGTACACTATCCATTGAAATCAAGGATTACATAAGATGGAATTCAGGCAGAACAATTTCTTACTATAAAGAAAATATCAATACATTTTTTAAATAAACACAACATATTCAGGCTTTGCTTTTCAGTGCTTTATACTGCACTGAAATTAAACATTGACAAGCCTCAAACTACTCTCTACAGCTGTTTGCCTTTTCTGTATAACTTCATCAGAAGATAATCAGCATCCAGATCTTCCTCACTGTACATCTGCCTGCACATGAGTGTTCATAAGCAGACATTCAACAAAGCCGTAATATACAAACTATTACTGAATTTAGTCATTCCACATCACCTCTATTTTCTTCTCCAGTATGCAATACTTCACAGACCAAATTGATAAACAAACAAACAAACAAAAAAACGCCTTTGCCGT
Source organism: Chauna torquata (assembly GCA_013399475.1). Lineage (NCBI taxonomy): Eukaryota > Metazoa > Chordata > Aves > Anseriformes > Anhimidae > Chauna > Chauna torquata. Next base: position 119,426 of record VXAL01001016.1, on the reverse strand, counting down.
CTTCTGGAGGCTATGCTTCAAACTCATTTAGGCTCTCAGCTCAAAATACATACTAATTAACTTCACAAAGTTATAAAATTCATCTCTGCAACTTTTTTTTTTTTATAATACAGACAAAATACCACCAATGTTTCGGTATCCCCAGCATTAGATTCTTGCCTAGAGTATAGTAAAACCAGCTTATAATAGATTCCATAAGCAACAACCAAAGTAGACAATGGCATATTAATAAACATGAGGAGGCCTCTGACATTGCTTTTTTCCCCTGTGAAAGAGGTTCTGATAAGGTATGCCTGTGAAATGAGACAAACACCATTTGACAAAAATAACACCCTGCAATTACAAGAAAAAAGCATTGTAAAAGTAAAGCTCAAAGAGCAAACGTACTTCTGTCCTTTAAGAAGTGCAATACAGACTGTAAAGGTACTTCTATTTTCTCCAATCTGCATGTAAATTGAAATAGCCTGAAAAAGGTACCATACAGCACACGCATTTGTAAACAGTCAGTTGGTCAGTACTATTGCAAACCCTGGATTACATCAAGTATTTTTGTTGAGATATGCAGTGAAGATATTAGATTCCTGGATTTCTCCACCTCAGTTTCATGGGCCTAAAACTAATCTGGTGTTAAATATATAACAAAAACAAACAAAAAAACCCCACAAAACTAAAAAGTGAGAACTGAATCCATTGCACTTAACAGGATGAGTTGACTGTAATTACAAGTTTCTTGAAGATAACAGAGAAATCTACAGTGTTTAAAAAGTCTACCTGTGAATAAGATGCCACATATTCCAAGATCTTACAAAAGTGGAGTTCAGACCTTCGCTGGCCTCATTCACCACAATCCTCAACTGATTGGGTCACTACAGTCTGCAAAACATACAAAAGTTAAATTGTCATTGTCAACAGCTGTTTTTCATGAACATAAAAACTGAAAGCCCAAAAAAATAAACAAAACAAACAAAACAAAAACCAAAAAACCATCACCACCAGAGAATGTGTTGTTAGGGAACTCAATCTATCATAAGGAGTTAAAAAAAAAAAATTAAATCACCAAACATCACTTTCCTGTGCCTTTTATGTGAATATGGCAAGGTAAGGAGCAGAACAGACACCCCTTGAACGGATGGCTCCTGCTGAGCAAACATTCAGCAGAACTAAACCGCTCATGTTCCTTATAGCTGCCTAAAACTTGTGGGATTTTTACTGACAGTAGGCATTACTGCAGAACATCCTATTATGGTTGTGATTTGTATGCATTGCCATGGCTGGGTTTCCTCTGTGTCAGCTGTCGTTCATTGCAGTGGGAAAATAAACACGCAAAGATTTCTTTGAAAAGGATGGAGGAGTGATAACACGAGTTAGTGACACCACATGTAATGTTTTGTTCTTTTCACAGTGGTTTTGCAGCCAATTTTGTCACTGCATAATGCCTCAAATCAGTATCATATATGGTGGGATGGTTATTTTTCTCTTAAGTGTCAGGTCTATAACTCACAGGAGCAACTTCCATAACAATTCCATCCTGAATTGGTTCCTATTCCAACTCTGATACATTTTTGTTTGAACCTTGATCTAACATTAGCTTTACACTTAGGAAAAAGAAACAAAACCAAAAAAAGCCAGAAATGTTTTCTAGTACTTCAGCAGGACTAAAACTAGGGGGTTCTGTTTTATTTTTTTGTTCAGCAGTTTGTATATTGGAATTTCTGAATACAGATGAACTTCACGAGAAATTAATAGGAAAGAAGAGAAAAAGGAAGTTAAAAAACAAGCGAGTCCAAACCTGAGGCAGAAAGAATACTGAAATAGAGATGGCATCCAGACATAACAAAAACTAAAAAAGCAGAGAAAACTCAAGGGAAGACAAACAGCTAAGCTGGAAAATGACTATTTGCCTTTTTCTTTTTTTCCTTTTTTTTTTTTGGACATATAATACCCTCTCTGCACCAAAACATCAGATTACATTAAAGGCAGGCTTGTAGAAATTTAAAAACACGGAAGTCACAAATGAATTATGTACACAAAGGGGAATAACCCATTTATACAGATATGAATAACCCAGTCTTCCATACTTCAGGTAGGCACTGACACGAAAGCTAATAGCATGGTGCAGGGTAAATTGTATGGTTATAGACAGTACCTCAACTCCCCCCACACCTGCACACTGTGGGTTAACACGTAATCGCTTCCAGCAACCTAGGAAGCTACAACATCTTATTAAAAAAAAAATCACAAACTTTCCTTTAAGTTCAGTGGAAGCAGTACCTCTTAAAAAAATAAAAATAAAAATAAAAATTGTATTTAATTTTGAGATTACTACCATCATTCAACCACAAATTTGTTATCCCAAGTCATTTCCTTCACTGAGAAGGAGTTTACTGTAGGAACAATTGACTGCAGTTCCAAAGCTTGTACTATTCAAACAGAGCAGATGGATGTGGCAATCTCTTCTGTCCATTAAATTTCTCATATTTTGGAGGAAGGCTGCACCAGAACCAAACCTACCCATTAAACAGGAGAGTCCTATTAACTTTTCAGTAAGGCAAGCAGGATTTGAATCACCTGCATTACTCTAAGTTTACGAAAGCAACCACCTTTGGTTTTCTTTTCAAGAATTTACTTGCGGCCTTTACGTTAAAACATGACTGTATCTACAAGAGGGGGGAAAAAAGAAAGAAAAAGAAAAAAAGAAAAAAGAGCGCTAAGGAGGGAAGAATCCCAACACTGCACAAGCTTTGTGTGTCTCAGAAACTGCTCTCTAATAGCAAACAAACAGAAAACTGTTCTTCCCCAATATTAGTTCTTTGTTTACTGAAATGGATTTGATAGCAACCATATCAACTTTGCGGATCAATAGCACTTGTTACCAGTTAAAACAGCAGCTGAAGCATGGACCTAGAACTAAACACATTGCAGGAGTCTGGGGTTCACTGATGTAAAATAAACAAACAAACAAATATAAATAAAAATTTTACCATTTTAAACGAATTAGGAAATTAGCAAAGCCAAGGGAAAAAAACCAGCTTCTTTGGCGTTCGCACTGCAAATTCCTGTTTTCTTAAAAACCCTCTTAACATGCAGTGTACAGCCCGAGCTGTTTACTCCTCGGAACTCTTACAGAAAGCATCGGCAGCGAGAAAGAGATTACAATGACTCTTATTGCAAATAAGGACTGGAGTGGTTCTGTAAAACTGATCGATTTTTTTCTTGGTTGCATTGATTACATTTGAAAAATCTTTTCTGCAAACACCCAGTTTACTTAGCTGGAGGAAAAGTACAGCACAAGAAGTATAATATATGGTTTGGATTAATCATTTAGCCTGGGGAGACTACTGGGAACTATCGGGCCATTGGAGCGCACTGGAAACCACTCATTCACAAAGAAGTTTCTCAACACATTCACAAACCAAAGTTAGAGCTGTCAGATTTGCTATCAGCCATGTAGCTGCAGGAAGCAAAAAATGATACAGAACCTGAATATTTGGTGAAATATCATTCAGTTTGAATTACAGATATTTTTCAAAGTGAAACAATTAACTGGTGGTCATCTAACCTGTACTGCATGAAATTACGGTTCCTTGATCCTCTCTAGTTTTGTATCTAGACTGAATTTCATAGTTCTTTTCTGTCTTTGCCCCCTTGTGTGTGCTTTTGGCTTTGCTCTCATATTTCATAGCGGCCTTCAGTAGTGTTTCAAATGAGCAAAGGGTGCATTTGAAAAAGGACAAGGCACTGACGGGCTGCAGAGCGTGTCCTGCTCCGGCATTATTTGCAGCCCTGCATGTGCTAAGCCTGCCCCACCAGCGGTCACGCAGAGTGCACGCAGAGGGCTGGGGCAGGTGCCCTCCCCGCACACCCTGCCAGGCAGAGTAATTTCGTGCAAGATTTACAAACCACTACATACAGCTTATTCATAGTCACTTTCATAGGGCACGTGATTTCGATCTCTTTGCGCTTTTCTCCTTGAACAAGAAAAAACAAACAATCACTTCCAACCTTCCCAAGCTAAAAGGGAAAAGGGAATTCAAAAAGTACAATTAGAAAGTGCGCTCTCTTGCAATCTACCATATTCTCTTGGAAGCGTAGACAAATATAAATAGAACAGTTGTAAAAAAAATTCAAATGGAATGCATGAAAGAGTTATTTGCTCAAAATATAAATCATGCGGCTTAAAAGGACCTCACATCGTTATTATAGGCACACAGTTATTTGGCATTCCATTTGGGTTGGTTAGTTATCGTGAAATTCACTTTTCTGCTTTTTAGATGCACTCAGTCCCATTGTACCATTTGTGAAGCTGGCATCCAGGCCTGCCTTTCTTTTCACGTACCCTTTCCAACATCTATTCTTCATAAATGAAAGGTTTTCACCCAAAGTAGAAATTTGTGCCTGTCACGTGCAAGGCCATTTAGAAGGAGCTTGGTCATAGATTGAAGAGGTTTTTTTATCCCTCACTTTTCCCCTTACTTTCCACTCTTATCATTCTGACGTATTACTGCAACAGCATGTTTACAGACATTTGGCAGTCAAACACACACTGGAAAAACAAGAATGCCATGTAATTTTTAACCTCTCCAAAATCGTAATAGCCAATTTTGTAAAGAAGAACATTTCCATCAGGGCTTATTTGATAAATATGCTCTCAAACGCAAATAAGCAACAAGGCACAGCTAATAATGCTGTCATGTTTACTCATTCACAAATCAATATTAAAACAAGCAGTACTAACTCCTCTGCTGCAGCCCAAGATTCCTGTGATTGAATTCAGTAACTACGCTTCCACGGACTACAGGGACGTGCGTTAAGTCTTTGCATGCGCTGCTGACAGACTCCATCCCCGCATTTTCCTGTTTCTTCGCTCTGCAGTAGATAGAGGCTGTTTCCTGTCACTGCCGGCAGTCTAAGGGAGATGCAACAGTTACACTAAAACTGTGCATATCATAAAATAACTGTATTTGTTCACCGCTTTAGTGCTTGGTGTTTTACACACCTGAAAGGTATGTAAAAGACATACCTGAAAAGATACATCTGTATTCAAAAAAGACCCAATGCAAATCCAGTAGGTTTCTAAAGCAGCTTTCTCCCCATGGAGAAAACAACGCAGCAGCCTCTGAATCTGTGTCTTTTTAGAGTGTGAAAACTTCTAATGTTATGAATGTTGCCTGAGTTTTAAATAGTCCAATGTTGTTTTTATTCTCTCCTGTTTTGTCTACCGCAGAACCAAAAAGTACACCTAAACAACTCTAGTAGTGAACAGCTGGACTAGCTATATAGTTTAACAATTTGGAGGTTTTACTCTAAATACTTGTTTTTATTTGTATATTTATCTAAAGAAGAGGAACCTAATCCATTACAGTGACAATATATAGCAGATGGTCAAAATCATAATTTAAAGCAATTAAAAAAAAAGAAGATAGTGAAAAAGGCAAAAATAGAATAAGTACCATTTATTTAAGCATAAACCATATAAAAGACATGGCAATATGAGCATGCTGAACCAACAGAACATCCACCTTGCAGAAACCTTGGAGAACAGATCAAAGAAACAGGAAAACAAATAAAAAATCAGGATGTGTGTTTGTGTAAGTAATGTAGCAATATTCTTCACAGATGTAAGTAGAAAAAAAAAGTTTTATTCAAAAGAGTAAGAGGAGGACATATGTAATCCTCAATCATTTTAATAAGAGTCTTTGTTGTTCTGAGATTGCCAGCAGGCCAATTTTTTTCTTACGGGATTAAATTATATTGGTTTCAGGTTGCATTAAATATTAAGCGCAGGTCATCCAATTAAGGAGGGAAAAACACAATGTGACACAGACAAGCAGTTGTAAATCTTTAGTTCCTCATCCCACGTATGAATCATCCATTGACTCAACACAGTTCACACGCAATTCCAAGGTCAAATAGGTTCACATAAAGTACTTGCTGAACAGTTTTCAATGAATAGCAAATGGATGAAGAATAAAGAAATCGCTATTGCTTTATATTTTTCCAATTGAAAATGGTGAAAACAATCCAATTTATTATAAATGAGGAATGTCATTACAAAGATACTTAGAGTGGCATTGCATATAAAACTCACTTCTATTACTACCATTGAAATGCATCATGCAGACAACACAGCAAACCAGAGTTTTTAGTCTCTTAACAGGAGCCTGATGGTAGCTGTAATGCTCCCCATGTGCTGGTAGCCAAAGAACTGCAGTTTCCCTCCTCCTCCACCTCCCAAAATGCTTCTGAGGGTGGGAAAGTAAAGAAGTTCCCTTCTCCTCTCCTTCCTTAAACTCTGCCTTAAAACACTGCCAATGGGAATAGTAATTTTTGCAATGAGCCTACCAGTTCAGTAGGAACTAGAATGAAACCAATCACCCATTTCACATGGCAATTGCACTGCTATCAGAGTAATGATTTTCAGCCACTACTGACTTGGCTTGAATCTGAACCACCAGCCCAAAGGTCAAAAGCTTTCTAACCGATTATCAATCTCCTGGTCCATCCAGCCCCCTCTATTATCTTGATTTCCTTTGCAAGATTAATGCTATTGCCATAGTTTAATCAAATAAGCCTTTAGATCTGACATTCACTTCCATCCTACAGATGCTTCTTCACAGAGATGAGGCAAGAAAACCGTAATAAAATAATGGCAATAAATATCACTTAAAATTAAATATTGACTGTCCAAGATTTATTTAGCTATTAAAACAAAGAACTCTGTCACTACACTGAGTAATATAGTCAGTGGTCTCAAACATCTGAATCACTTAAATCTAAATTTTCAGAAAGGAATTCATATGGTTTCAAAGATCCAGAGCCCCAAATGGCATATAACAAGTGTTGTCTTAACGTGTAGTCATTCAGTACTTTCAAAGAATCAATTGAATATGTGTAAAGAATACATAGCTGGCCTTCTGAGTATCATCTTCTAGACTGCAGACTGTCTGCCCTTAGTCTCCCTCCCCCATAAAGATGACATATAACAAAAGGATAAGGATGATAGGATTTATCTAGGGTGAAGAGCTGGTTCTGGACCAGTTGTAATACTAGTCAGCAGTTTCTTGCTATCTCCAGATCCAGAATATCATGGTTTACTTGGATGGTTTTTGCTCTTCCTCATCCCCCTTCATATCACATATGTCTAATGACAAATGAGAAGTTCATTTAAGCATTCTGTTCAAAAAGAGGAGAATTTTAAGATGACTTCTAAATATATCTAGCTTACTTCTCAAAATAAATCATCATGGCCTCAAAATATTTTTCAGTATTTTACTTTTGGAATAGCTCACAAAACACTTATACTGAATGCATTTTTCAGGAGCAACAGGGAGCTGATGAAGAATTTACTATACATAAATTCCTCTGTGAAATTATGCCATATGTCTACTAGGTTAATGACTGTAGGAACATAATTTGTCTAAGTGGAAAAACAAATGGGTATTTCCCTAGTCTCTCACCATTCCCTCTGTACACACCTACTCATACACACTCGTAAGTGCACATACACATTTCTTTCTACAAAAGAACAGATTTTTATTAAATGTTTTCTTTTAAATTTAGAACATTTATCATTTGTTATTTTCTTTCCTTGGCTTTTAGTAATTATAATTGATATATCTGATTAAAAAAATATGTAAAAAGACAAAGAAAATAAAAAAGCAAAGTTGACTCTGCTCTCCCTCTAACACTATTTCCATTGAGCACATGGGCTATGTAAAGACTGAACAGCATTAAAAGAAATGTAATATACTGGAGCCATCTGTTCTCATTCAACATCAGACATTACTGCACTTTTGATAGTCCTGTTATTGTAACATAACGGATTGCAGCTGAATTCGTAAGGTAGACATTATGTAGCACAGATACTTTCCACCCCCAAATTTATTTTTACACTAAGAGTAGCAAGCGCCATTTTGAAAATAGGATGACAATATGATTCTGTACCTTCCTCAGAACTATTTGGCAGAAGCTGGAACAATCAAGCAAACAGTTGGTTCCAACTTTAGTGGGGTGGCTGAAGCTGCGATACAGCTTCTGGTCACACAGAGGAACAAGGTCTCTGAACAGAAGTTCACCACCACCTATGCAATGGCAACTTGGTGTTGTGTTTTGTGAACTTCTCAGGATCTGACATAATTTTTATTATCACACTGCAGTTTGAAAGAACCAAAATTGCTTTCTTACTTCTGAAAACATTTGCAAAACATAGTAGTGTTTTGTTTGTTTGTTTGTTTTTAAATACAGTGCATTACATTTCATTTTCACTTCTTGGTAGCGATGTGATTTCTCTGACATCGTTAGAGTCCAGGGGTTTCCCCCAGCAATGCACTTGAATCTTTCCAAGTGCTCCAAGGCGGACAAGCAGCCTGCCCATTTAGAGGGCTCCAAGTCGCCTTCACTACTGATAACTATGCCAGCAGTGAAACATGCTACAGAGCTGGAGCCATCGGTAGGAGTACAAAAGAACAACCCAGAATCCTGGAAAATGTGTTTTTCACAAAAACTTTGGATGTAGATCATAGCTACACTAAGTCAATCTTGCTATGATACTACCAGATACATGGAACGAGGTACCTGGCTAATAAGTTAAATAACGCAAGTACAATCCTTGTCCTTAATCAGATGTAAACTGTTGAGTATGTCTATAAACACTTGGTACGTTCAGTGATGGAATAAGGTTGAGCATATCATACAGTGTTGATACATCCCTCGTTGATGAAAAATCATTGCTCATTGATTTTGTAACTTTTTTGCCCGTCCTAAAAAACACAGAACTCTTCTGATAGCACAACAACTCCCATGTAATGGCTTTGTACAATTGTAAATAACAGATATTTTCATTTGTTTATAGCATTATGTACTAATTTACTTTTCAAACTTCACAGCTTCATTTCTCAATGACACACACGTACACAAAATTAAATACTTTGGTATTATTGGGACACAAAAACACTAAAAAGTTCATTTTAAAATTGAAAAAAAACACTGTTCAAAGTATTTGATTGTCAGTTATGTCTTATAACTAGGCTAAAATTTCTTTCTGTCAAATGTGGGGTTCTAGCACTTCTATGCAAAGTTAGCAACAGCGTTAATAGTGTTTTATTCTGCAATTTTATGCACAGCTTCTTCGGCTACAATAGGTCTTGGGGGTGCTAGGCCTCGTTTTTGTTTTGTACGTCTTTTCCCAATAGGCAGTCCAGCTTAAAATTTTTATGTGGTTGCTGTGGGCAAGTAGAATTTCAAACTGAGTAGCAGAGTAGAAACCAGTGGGTGACTTTCTGGTGTTATTATCTGGATATTGATTGCAGTGGTCCTTAGTAATAATACTGTCCTGTTGCTTCTGGTTGAAAGACGATTAGTACATGGTTGTAACAATTTCTAGACTACATGTAATTTTTCAAAATGATGCTCTAGTTAAAGCTCAAATTTTGCAATAAACAAGCTACAGATTCTCGAAGGATTCAGCTTACTACTTGGTTGGAGTAGCTCAGAAACAGCAGGTTTTTTAACATCATAAAAGTTAAATATGAAGAAACCACTGTGCTCACCAAGCAGAGTAGGAAATCAACTACAGACATTATAAATAGCTAATAATAGTGATTTTTAAGCTTTAAGAACAACTTTTCTGCTAAAGAATTATGAAATCATAAATATAAGAAAGGGCATCTCAAATCTCAAACAACTTTAAATTTTGACAACAAATATTGGCAGTTCAATAGTCTTAAAATTCCATCATTTAAAAGAAGAAAAAGCATCACTGACTTTCATAGCATGAAATCTCACAAACCTGTCCACTTTACCGAGCATCAGTGATTCACAATGTGGTCTACGAGATTCAGCTCTTATATTGTTTTGGTACTGGCTGCTTTACAGATAAGTATTGTAATAATTTAAGTAAAAGTGTTATGGTCTCCAAGTAAAAGATAAACATTAAAATGTATATTTCATGGAAAAATTCACTAGCATACATATAGAAGCATGTACAAGTATGAGAAGACCTTATTTTGAAAAGGCTGTGCATGGAAGTCTTGTGGTGAAGCCTAAATCTCTCAGAAAAGCTGGTGAACATACGGAAGGAAGGAACCAAAATTATGCATATTCAATACCTAAATGTCGTCTCAAAAATGAAGGCTTTTCTTAACATCAAGGCCAGGAATGGCAGCTGCAGGAAGGACACTAGTTTACTAATTAACAACACATTTCCATTCTCATTTCTTGTCAGATAGCGGATGAATATGTACACATGAAAGGAAAGGAAGAAAAAAAGGAGAAAACTCTAGTGATATTATGGTTTTCTGATGGAAAAAGAAGAAGAAAAGTGCTTTTCTCCCCCCTAAGATGTCTATATTGAAAATTAACAAGTCTCTTATGACTAATTTTCTTACAAAATTAAAAAACAATAAAAACCAGGATTTGTACAAATGTGATATGGAGACAAAAACCATGCAATCTGTACAATTAAACACCAGGTTCACTGTATTGCTTGCAATACTAGTTGACAGTATGAAGAAAAACTAACAAACCCTCCAAAAACATCCAACACGTAAACAGACTAACAGGAATCAGGCAGGAAAAAACCACACCCCAAAATATTTTCACTTCTTTCAAATTAATTTCTCCCATTCTAGAGTTTATTAAATATAGCACTCCTTAAGTAATTGCCTGCAAAGGTAAAAATCCTATGCAGCTATTCCTACAAGATAATTGGATTTAGAAGCCACTGAGCAGTGGAATGAAGTAGAACAGCCCAAATATTCTCTGGAGGACCTGAAAAAGTGGTAGCAGAAGTCCACAACAACTGTGATACCAAAAGCCACAACTCCACGGAGAGAGCAGAGAGGGAATATAGGTATAGTCCTAAATGCAACCTGAGATTCCTTTTGCCTGTCTTCCTCCTACAACTATATTAAAAATATAGTAGCAATAAAGGGCTTTCTACTGATCTTCTGTATAAGGTGAAATTCACCCTTGATGACTATTTTGCATTGAAACATACTAACAAAGACAACAGAATTGCAAGGTGGTTTGGTTTTTTCCCAGTTTCAAAAAAAAAAAGTATGCAAATTTTCCATAAGGTAGACAAGTTACGATATTGTTCATTCTTCTCCTTCTTGAAAATGAAGTGGAATTCCAGTGTTCTAATTGCAGACTATTATTTATACTGACAGACATAACTAAGCAGCCAGAAATTCTGTTCAACGATGTAAAAGTTTTGCTTAGAATTTTGTAGAATATTTTTATTAATTGCAACTATAAAAGATCCTATTACTTGCTTGTAAATTTACCATTTTAATCCATAAAGTTAATAGAGCTTTATCTATCATTAGCATTCCTATGCTTTATACCTTTTTCACATGAAACTCCTAACATGTAAAATCATGTAAATCTTGGGAAGAAGTTATGAACAATTATTTATATTACTTCCTGCCTATAACACAATTTTCCCAGACAGTCAGATTAGAAAATACAGTAAAAAGACATAACAATAGCACATCACCTTGTTATTGTCAACTCAAGGGCACACCTGGAGATTCAGATGGCTGGGAAAAAGTCCACAGCTGCAGTAAGTGCTGTGTCCTATTACAATTTCATGACAAGCATAGTAGTAGTTTTACATATGATTATACCCACTGCAGAGCATGAAAACTTTATGATTCACTTAACTACCAAACATTGGAGGAACGCACTACGCATAGAGGAAAAAAAAAAAAGAGCCTGGAGCAGAGGTAATGTTCTTGTTTCTCACCAGAGTAAGAACCACAGTTCTTTTATGGCTGTAGCAAGTTGCTGAGATGAGAATAATTTAGCTTAATCCAGCTGGAATAGAAGAACAAACAAACAAAGCAAATCACGCTCCTCTCTGTATTTCCTAGTTCACTGAAGCAAGCATCACTGCCAGTAATAGCACAGTCTGAGGCTAGGAAGTCAAACTGAAGTGTTTAATGAGACAGTAGGCAAGTCCTGCAGTGCTACTAAAAACGTAGCTACCAACCCACGTTTCCTCTCAGCTCTGAGCGTTGCACCCCTTAGCAATGCTCGCAGCATCCTTGATAGGAGGAGGGGGCAATGGGCCTTTAATGTTTTATCTTCTGCAGTATGGATCTGAGACAGAACACAGAACTGGAGAAAAGCCGTATTTCCAATTCCTTTCTCTTCTCCCAGCTGCACAACGATATATTTTGTTCCACCGCATCAAGCTTGTCACCCAGACTGGGAGCAATAGCACTGCCACTGAGACTGGTAACCAACTCCATCATTCCATGATGATGGACAATACATCGTGAGCCAGGAATGGGTGCATTTTGGCCAACTCTGGGTGGGCAACTGTTAATTATCTGGGAACGCAGTTTAAGTTTCTAGCTGTTATTCCCAGTCTGGAGTTAGGTGTAACCTTCACTTTCACAACAGAAGGATGTGTAAAGGAACATGTGTGATGCTTACATGACTTAAGTTATAGGTAACCAAATGACTGGCCTGCAGCTCACTAGTGGCTGCTCCATCTTTGGTGACTGCAAATTCTAAGGCACCTCCCTGCCAGCTCCTTGATACATCCAGGTGATTTCGAAGACATTAGCTTGTATTTCTTACTAATAGCTTTTATTGCAGTAAGCACAAGTTTTGATTTTCTTCGGTTAGCTACTTGTCAGTCTAGTAATCTCATTCTTAGTACAGGACTAGGCAAATTTTGTAGTAATCCAACCACAGAACACACACATGCTTCCAACTTTCACATGCTAACACAAAAAGAAACACCTGCTCATTTTATTTACATGTGATTCATTACAAACCTTCTCAGCATCAGAGATTCAAGGGCAGGATAAAACCATCAGTATGACCAAGATTTGGTCCTGCGTAGACAAGCTTACATACTCACATGATCCTGTAGCAGTTGCCCATCAAGGATGCTTATTCTATAGAGCATCTTGTTGATAAACTAAGTAGAAGTCCTACAATTCCTGACATCTGCTAAATAGAAATTGCAGCCACTTCACAATCAGAAATTAGGTTAGTGGGCTGGATTTCAACCTAAACACAATAATTTTGTCTCCATATATTGCTAGTGTATCATAACTTCCTGTTAGGAGTGATGGGTGGAGATGGATAGGCACTGATATCTATGCTACATATCATATGAGATGAGCTTTAGAAATAAAAACCTATCTTTATTTTATTAACACTTGAAGGAATGAAAGTTTACTCAAAACACACAAAATTGGTAGAAATCACCTGGATCTTTTTTGTTTTGTGTTATTTATGGACAGGATTTTTAGAAGAGCATTATGGCATTGCTACATCATACAAGGAGTTTTTCTTGGCATTTTTACGAAGTTCACATGCAAGAAAGTGATAGTCTTCTAGCAGATGAAACACTGGCTAATTTACATAAGCAAGGATTTAATATGGCTACAACCATAAATCTTTTCCACTTAATTTTTATTGTTTTTAATCTGTTTCTTCTCCTAACTTAGCTCTGAATCAGGACACTAGGAAAAACCTGACGCCGCTTGAAGCCTCTGCCATTGCCCTACAGGAAACCGATACACCAGAACGGATGGCGAGAGCCACAACTGGTGCAAGAGAGTCATGCTTGGCCATTAGCATTCAGGCACTAGAGGAGGGCTCTCAGTCACCAGCCCAGCAGTTCTTGGTGCAATCCCTAGTGCTGGACACAAGCAAAAGGAAAGAGCAAGGATTTCTGCACCCAGCAAAACTGGGCTAACGCTCACCTGAGATAGTTTGCATGGTTACAAGGACGCTGCAAGTTAATGAAAACTGGAACATTAACATTGTCATTTTCAGCACACTGGTAGGGCAGTTCTGGAGAGCACTCATTTTATTCATATTGCATTGAGATGGCAGTTGAGAAAATTCAGTTAAAAGCACACTTATTACAAAATAACCTATTCGACAGACATTTCTCTAATACAAATGACGCTAGTAACTCAGATCGTCCTACTGACATTTCAACTTCAGCATCCTCTGTTTACACACAACATACACTTCAGCTACACATTAGATTAAGGTCAACTGCTACCATCTGTAAGAGGCTTGATTGGCATGTCTTAGTATGTACATCTTACCATCGGAGTTGGGTTTGGCCCATTTCTAACATGACATACAAGAGACCCCAAAAAGAACCATTTCCCTAGGACTACCTTGGTAGTCCACAGAGGCTATCCACAACAGCAATGTGTTACAGGAACAAAAACATGTATGCATACAGGAGCAGAAGGGCTGAACTTATGAGATGTTTCTAACCACAGCATAGATAAATAAATACAAAAAAGAAAAGAAAAAAAAGGTGTGTGTGTGAAGCAGTTGCAAATACAGTTCGTTGGAAAACCACCAAAGCTTTGTACCAGCTGCACTGCCAGGTGGGACATTATGTTGCATGACAGAGAAAACTGTCAATCTACTGCCTAACACCATTGTTTTTGCACCACACGAAGTGTAATTTTGGAAGGGTTAGTAGGTAAGTTAGCAGTAATTAATCCTTCTGTCAGAAAAAGCTTTAGCTGGAAGCTTTGTTAGCAACTGGCGAAAACCTTTTCTTCGAGTCTGTAAAAAACAAGCAGCTACCTAATTCCTAAAGGATTGACGAAGATGGATAATGGATGTGTTTTTCTTTCACATAATCTTGGCAAACACCAAGTAATTTTGGGAGTCACTGCAACAAGTGCATGAAAAAGGAGTTTGAAATATGCTTAATAACCTCACAATTCTACACACATTTGATATGAAAGTGATCAATATAACAAAGCTGAGTTTATTGAACTTCTGTTTAGGTGGGTTTTTATCTTTAAGTACAGGAAACACAGAAAGTACAAAATCACCATTTTAAACACAGCTTTGGATTAAAGCTCTTCACAGTAGTGAGAAATCTTCCCATATTACAAGCCTTTCATGCACAACATATATTAAAAAACACAATAACCTAATATTAAATCAAAACATTGATTTGTGCTGTTCCACATCTAAGGTTCATAATTTTTTTTTCTTCAAGTGTGTTAGACAAAAACACACTTGTTTCTGGGTAAAAAAGTGCTTCATTTTTGGTATTATTTGAGTAGACAAGCTATGAACTAACTTCATAATCCTTGCAAGCATTTAGAAAGAAATTAAAATGATTAGATGCTGTTGTATTATTTCTTTTTGGTGAAACTTTGAAGTTTATTATTCCTACGCCACAGATCACCTGCCTCTTGTTTTGTGTTAATTGTGGTTTTGTTACAAGTTTAAGGCAAATACAAATTATACAAAAAACTATTATAATCAATATTGTGACTTCTTCCTTATTTAAAAGAAAAAGTAGCAAAGAACCAAAGTTGAAGTTTAGGATCTGTTAATGTGATTCTTCAATCACCTGGATATACTTTCTTCCTACTGAGGGAGCTGCAATGCTTACAAAAAATGCATTACGTTCGTTTCTAAAACTACTCATATTCAAAAAGAAAACGTATCCTAATTATTAATGGAGGAGCATTTATGTAGCAATGTAAATTAAAACAGATAGTATTTTAGATGTCCTTCTCCAAGGAACCATCACTTAAAGTTTAGACATAAGTTGAAGAAAAGAATGGAAAAATGTGGCAGCAGACATTGTGGTATCTCACATTGGTATTCTGAAGGAAAGCATTACAGACACGATGTTACAGGAACTATCATAAGTTACAGGCCAAGGGAGTAAATTAAAAACAGTATGATAGCTGTCTGCACATTTTTACAAGCCAAACAACATGATACTTGAGATTGGGGTCTGTTTTGGCAACGCATTTTTACAAGCCTGATGCTACCCGAGCATCAGGGCAGCACAAATTGCATCTACAGCTTGGTTTCTGAAGGTTTGCAATTGCAACAGGAGCCTGTGAAGTTTAGCCACAGTATAAAAAGTTTTTACATAAAGGTTTAAAGGCTATTTTCATGATAGCTCCTCAGCGACCTTCTCCCATTTATTTTCTTTCCTAATGACTGGCTTTCTTAAAACTAAATTAGTTTAGCTGTCTTTCCTTATCTGAAAGGATAAAGTACGGCTACCGTATCTAAACATGTCTTGGCACGAAGGACATTATGGAATAATACATTGAGATAAATAAGCTTTTGAAGCAAGTAGACCTGGATAGGAATACTGTGTAAATACAATGCAACTACATTGTATAGAGGTGCTAATTTAAGGGTATATTTTTTTTTTTTCTAGTGCATTTTGTTACAGACTCTCAAACTTAATCAGTTGCATTCCAGTGAGAGAAGAATTATTTTTTCTTCCTTTGGTAATCAGAAAAAGTATAAACAATTATACAAACAAAACTATGAAATCAGTAGACAGCTAAAATGCCTTGACTGTATACTGGCAATAAGACAGTACAGATATTTCTCTGTTACTCATAATTAAGAAGTGTTGTCTCTGTGATCAGCTCCACGGAAAATAAGATTATGACCCAAATGCTTCTTTGTGTACTCCCAATATTTTAGTTTTCTCAGGGAAGCTAACAAGGAATATAATGGACATTTCACTTCTAAAGATCAAATAACACTAGAAGTGGAAGCGAAAGTCACCCTACCATTCTTAAGTCTCAGATCAGCCTCACCTGTGATTTAAATATGGATGAAATTTCTGGGATTTTACTGTGACAAAGGACAACAGTTAGTTGTGTGTTAAAAAGGAATAACTTCTGCTGTCATACAAAATAGAAGCTGTGACCTGAAAATTATAGTGGTAAGTTTCATAGCAAAGTAAAGAAAGTGAAAAGCTAAATCATTTTAAAATAAATAACCAAGTGATCTGCAAAAAAAAAAAAAGACACAGAGTAGAGAGTTAAAATTTGTTTCCTCATGAAAGACAATTATCCCTTTAGACAGAAAGCATTTGTTTACTTTATGATCCTAGTATAAGGCAATGTGTGAGAGGATTACCTGCCACCGTTCCTAAGGAATGCAGTGAGAAATCTCTTATGAACACAGACAGAGAAAGCATTTTGTTTCTCTCTACAGTCTATCACAGAATCCAACTGGTATACAAGGAATACCAGAAAAGCATAAAAAGAAAACTAACACACACACACACACACCCCTAATACAGATACAATTTTGAGATACATATGCATAAAGGAATGGGAATGCTTTAATGATCTCGACTAAATTTGAATTACCATCCTTGAAATTAATCAAACATAAAAGAACTCCGATAAGAAAAGGATTGTACAAATTTCTTCTGCACTTGTGCCACCTACTGGGTATTGCTGAAAGCAAGAAATCAATGCATTCCGTTAGCTGGCAGAATTCCAGCAGAAATGTTTTGTTGTTTTTTTTTTTTTACATACTTCCTGATAAATTCAAAACTCGGATGTAATAATACAGCCAGGTGGCTGGGTGTTCAAGTCCCCAGAAACTGCTAAATCCCCAATGATAGTTGCTCCTCTGCTTCAAGACTTGCAAGATTTATCAAGTTCCCTTGAATGACTTCTCCATTCCACCTAGGTCAGATTTCTTGGGAAGAGTTTGCTGAAACTGATAAACTGAAGAATCCAACTTGTACTGGGTAAATGGTAAGAATGTCCAGAGCAGCAGTAGTGACATTTCATTTAAGAGGCCAAGCGTCTCTTTCTGTGGTCAAAAATACACGAACGGAAGTTCGATTTTGAGTTCCCTGTCTAGAGAAACGCCCTCCGGTTAAAGGAGGGTCTGTATGTTTCTTTGGAAATATTACAAAAAGCTTATTGTGATCAAAGCCCACGGCCAAAAAAAACCTTTAGTTTGAAAAATAAAATTTGAGATTTTAAAATGGTAAATTAATGTTGAGGTTTATCAGCGGGATCTACAAGAGCGTAGCCAAACAAAACAAGCATGCTGTGTGTCACATGCCAACGCAGAGGACACATGGCTGCTCAAGTTCCCATTCACTTTATTCAGCCCTGAAATCTGCACCAGCAACCTGCACAGTATTTTTTTTAAGCAGTTAACAGAGTTCTTTCTTCATGGAATTCTTCCTTTTACAAGATTAAGTGAAGAACTAGAATACCCAGGAGTCACAAAGAAGATGTAGTTAAATGGACACAGATAAGCACTGTAAAAGACCATCTGATTTTCCTCCAGATTCAAAGGAACGTAACAGAATTAAATCCAAGCTAACTGTATTTGCCTGCCTTGGAAGTCTTTAAGTAAATTGTATCCTCAGCAAATTTAGTAGGAGCCACTTAGCTGGTTAACACTAGATCTTTTAACTGACCTAGCTGTGGCCAAACAAAGCCCCTACCTCTCATGGAAGATAAGGTCCTTGTAGTGTGCATATGGATCTGGCTGGGACAGCCAGCATGGGTTGCTCCTCCCTTGGGAATAGGCAAAAACATTCATGGGATTGCTTTTACTCAAGGAGAGCACATGGGTGAAGTCAGTGAGTAGTGCAGGAGGATGGGGAAATCCAGTATGCACCTCAAGGAGACTTTACCTTGGGGGGAAAATAACCCATAATTTGAGTCACACGTTACAGGACCTCCTGTAGCACGAACCACCCACACCAACAGAGGATGTCTCACTGGAAACAGGGTAAGTGCTGTGGTGACCCAGCCTGAGCTGGTTTTGGCACCCAACAACTCAATACAGCACACCACTTCTCCTGTGTTGAGCCATCACCATAACAGATGAAGGCTCAATGCACACAGTTTTGTCAAACGGATATTCCATACCACATGATACTGTGCTCACCAATAAAATAGTTCATCCAGTTACTGGCAAAAACATTTTTACAGTTCATAACCATCAAAAGGAGAGACTCTGGGGAGGGGGCCACTCTGGGGGTGCGATGGGGTGGCGAGGGGGGGTGGCAGATTCAAGAGAGAAGATCAGTGCTAACGTTCAGTGAGACAGAAATCAGAGATTTGTCTATCCAAAACCATGGAAGTAAAAAAAAGGCAAGAATGCTGAGGACTCCATATGCATATTGCCTGTAACAATGATATTAACACATTCATTATTCCAGACAATACAGAATTCCAGGTCCAACAAACACACAGAAGTGTGCCACTGCTCTTAAATGTAAAACTTTATGCTCTCTTGCCATAGTCCAGTTTTTTTAAGATTGTGGTGGTTTTACCCAGCTAAACAGCGGAACTCCACCACAACCGCTCGCTCATTCCCCCTCCTCAAAGAAACAGGGGGAGAAAATATGACGGACAAGGGCTTAAGGGTTGAGATAAGGA
>VXAL01001016.1:53733-99648 GCA_013399475.1 Chauna torquata | reverse complement strand
TCGCTCACTGGCTCAGGTCTGGCCAGCGGTGGGTCCCTTTTGGAGCCAGCTGGAGCTGGCTCTTATCTGACATGGGCCAGCTTCTGGAATCTTCTCACAGAAGCCACCCCTGTGGCCCCCCTGCCACCAAACCTTTACCACGTAAACCCAATACAAAGATATTGTCCTAATGTAGCAAAAACTAGAAGTACTAGAAAGATTTTGATAATAAAGTAACTCAACGTAAATTTATACTACCATTCTGGGAAGTTTTGAGAAGATCAAGGGGAGCTGAACACTAGCCTCCCCATGACCCAAATATACTTACCCCAAAATAGGCTTCCTCCTTAAAACTGAATTTATCCCAAAACAAAATGGAAAAAAAAGTCTCAAACTTTTTTAAAGCCTGGAAAACAGCAGGGTACTGTAATGTTTTCAGGAAGGAAATTAAATGTTTTTGAGGTTCTTCTGTGCATTTCAATGATGTTTTTATAAAATTAACTCCTTGTTGAACTGAAGTACGTCAGCCTCAAAACATGGGGTTGTATACTAGCTGTAGTGCTTTAAATAAAGACATGATCCTAAGAAATTTTAGTGTTCATCTAAAGTAAGTGTTGTGTTAATTATACTGAGTAACCCAAATGATGAAGGAATCATTTAAAATAAAAATTTACAGTTTTTCTATTGCTGAACCCTAAAATAAAAAAATAATTCATGGCTGGATTCCTGAAGGGTAGACATCTGTATTATGTATACCACACATTGATAGACATAGGCTTGCAGAGTGTGGCTTAGATTTCATGCCTTTGTATGCTTTCCTGTTAGTGTACAATATTAGAGATTAGTATCGTCTTGGAATATTTCTGCTTTCCTAAACCACATTTGACACTGCAAATTAAGATTGAAAAATTGGACACAGTAGAAAACAATAACTCATCTCAGAATTTGCTAAGAACACCAGGCTTGTTTTATTGTGCAAGATCTTACTGATCACATATTCATCCAAGTGCTGGTACTTGCCATACTGGTGTGCTGATTTGGTTCTGCTGCTCAGTACTTACCAGCAATTCTTCATGTGACTTGGTCAGGAGCATCCTGCAGGGTGGGATTTCCATAACAGTGAGAACCAGTTCACTTTTCAGTTACCATTTATATGTTCATAAAGGAAACGATTACTTGCAAGAGCAAGAGAATTTGGTTTAAAGTCTTTGAAACTTAAGAAACTCCCATTCTATCATGGCCTAAGGTCTTAATAAGCTCTGTATAGCTTGAGATTCAGGCACCTGTATAGCTTATTTACTTATGCGTTCTCCATGCAATAACAATGGAGTCAGGACATGTCACTCTAGATAGCCATCTAGAACGTAGAAACAAAATATTAATGCATAATAGAATTTTGCACAAATTAAATTGCCAATTATTCACTCATTTTTCTCATGCAATCACATGCCTGACTGGATTTCAAGTTCTTACCTTCTCTGCATGCACATTTGCAAATATCTCTAAAAGCAATAAACAATACGCAGCAGCAACAGAATTTTAAAGATTAATACAATCACATTTAACTAAAGTTTTTATTCATTCTACTGGATACAGAGCTGAGCTAAGTGTTAAGAAACTACATCTGAAAGTTTGTAATTAACCTAAGAACATACAACTTTTTTTTTTTTAAACCATCTCAGTAAAGATTAACTATCTTTTTTTTTTTTTCTCTTTGCTTTGCTTTCCAGTAGTAACTCTTCCACTAACAGCTACGAGCAAAGCATGCCTGTTCCTACCTTGGACTTCTGACCTCATCAGACCTCTGCATTCAAGCAGCACTTAGGATGGTGAGCATGGGATAGGAAACCTCTCAGAAAGTTTGGCTTTGGTGGTCGTCACTGGAGAGTTACCAGTTTGCACATTGTATCTGGGACTTTGTCTCACTGGCTCAGTCAGCATGTTTGTATAAACTCTTCATTTTTGCTTTGCTAGTGTTGTAACTGGCAGTAGCAAAATGTGTTCATATAGTTCATAGTAGCGCTTATGTTATGTGACCACTTTAACTAGCTTTGCTCATAGCAAGGCCCCTAGATGAGAAGTAGGTTGAATCTCAGCTGTACTAACACCCAATAGCAGTGTTGCAGCTAGGGCAGCTAGAGATACCTTGCACATCTTGGTCCTCACTGCCTTTCCAACCCTGACTACCATCTCAGCTAACCAGGAGAGGCCTAAAGCCATGCTAATGGAATGATATAAGCTGTCATAAGGCCCACATCTATTTATCTCAAGTACATGAGACGCACAGCATCTAACGCACCTCAGGCTGAATGCCTAACAACTTCCCACAGATATTTTCCTCTTCCAACACATGGGTGGGCTAGGAAGAATAGTCCCAGTGGCAAGGGGCCTACAAAGATTCATTTCAACTGCCAGACTACTTCAGGGCTTCCAAAGTTAAAACATTAAGAGTGCTATCCAAATGTCTCTTAAACACTGACAGGCATAAGGCATCAACCACCTTGCTAGGAAGCCTGTTCCAGTGTTTGACCACCCTCAGGGTAAAGAACTTTTTCCTAATGTCCAGTCTGAACCTCCCCGGCACAGCTTTGTGCTGATCCCATGCATCCTGTCACTAGACACCATGTGCAGAAACCGGCACCTCCCTCTCTATTCCCTTTCCTCAGGAGGTTGCAGAGAGCAATGAGATTGCCTCTGAGCCTCCTCTTCTCCAAACTTAAACCCAGTGTCCCCAGCCTCTCCTCGTAGGACATGCCTTCCAGTCCTTTTACCAGCTTTGTTGTCCCTCTCTGGATGCTTTCAAGGACCTTAACATCCTTTTTGTATTGTGAAGCCCAGAACCACACACAACACTCAAGGTGAGGCTGCACCCAAGCTAAATGCAGCAGGAGAATCACCTCTTCTGATCAGCTGTCTATGCTGTGCTTAATGCACCCCAAAACAGGGTTTGCCCCTTGGCTGCCAGGGCACAGCGCTGGCTCGTGTTGAGCCTGCTGTTGACCAGCACACCCAGATCCCTTTCTGCTGAGCTACTCTCCAGCCACTTGTCTCCCAGTCTGTACCTGTGTCTGACAGTACTCTGTCCCACATGCAGAATGCAGTATTTCTTCTTGTTAAATTTTATGCTGTTGCTGATGGCCCAACGCTCCAGACTATCTAGATCCCTCTGTAAAGCCTCTTGTCTTTCAAGAGAGTCAACAGCACCTCCCACTTTAGTATCAGCAAATTTACTAAGCATATATTCAGCTCTTGCATCCAGATCTTTAATAAAAATACTGAATAGAACTGGCCCCAACACTGAGCCTTGGGGAACACCACAAGTGACTGGTCACCAGCCAGATGTAGCTCCATTCACTACAACCCTTTGAGCCCTACCACTCACAGACAGTTCATCACTGTGTAACATGTACGTGTTCATCTCTATTAGACAATTTATCCAGAAGGATATTGTGAGGGACAGTATCATATGGAAACAGAGAAACAAAAGGAATTTTAATGCAGACAGACTAGAAAATCTTGCTTGCTATCATGTTCTCTTCTGAAGGAAAGGACTGAACTCTAACCATAGCCTAAGATCATAACCTTATTTTCACAGGACATGCAGTGTTAGAACATTCTGCCTTTAATATTTATATTCTGTGTAGCACAGTTTCAGTGAATTATGACAAGGACATTTAATATGTGATCAAAGGATACTGGCAGGCCATAAAACATCAGAAAATAGGCTGTACTTACCTTTAAAATTGAGCACAACACAAGAACATGCACACATTTTCACACATTTGCCAGGTATTTACCAATGCTTGCCAGAAAGCATAATCAGACTCCATTTCCAAGTACTCTGAATATGTATTTTTAGAGTGGAGAGTATACTTACATCAATAAGGTTAGGAGTGTATGTATTTTTTTCTACAAAACTATGAGGACAAAGCATTTATCATCTTTGCAAATGTAAAAAAAAGTGTTCTAAGACGGGTGGTCTGTTCAATAAACGTTTATGATAAAGTTAACCTAAACACTTTCTCCTGTAATATCCAGCAATGTGCAATGTTTCTCTCAGCATGTCATTTTGCCTAAAAGGACATTAAAATGTGGGATACAGCTCCACATTTTCACACAAGAGACTTGCCAGAAAGCATAAGCTATGCCAAATAAAGGTTAAAAAAAAAAACAGAAACTTTTGGAAGTGATGATGAGCAACGGACCTTTGGACATGGTTGTCTGTTTTAGGTGTTGCGACGGATGGTATCCTTCTGGTGGTTCATAATCTAATGCACAATGTTATTTATTTATTTTGAAAGGATGTGCATGCACCACAAGCACTACCACGCTTGTGTGGTGTGTCAGCAGGCGGGACCCTCTGGACAGGTAGAGAGAGTGCTTTGAGAGCAGGTGAAGGTGCTCAGCTGGGGAGCTTTCTGGAGCGCAAGACAAGGTAGGCAGAAACAACAACAAAGCACAGAAGGACCTTGCAGAAGTGGTGAAGGCTTGGAGACTCCTAAGAAGATGCAGGGAGCAGATGTACAGCCAAGTTTTCAGAGGTGGCAGACAAAGTGATTTTCCTAAGGATCTAGAGCTGGATGTGTGAAGTTTGCTGAATCTGAGGATGTCATTGGGCAAGCAAGACCATGGGGGTGGGGGTGAAAACACTGTTCTACAAGGGCAGAATGAGCAGGGAAAGGAACCGATGCCAGTTCCTTTCATTTCCAGCTGTCAGAAGTTGAATTTTAATTTGTTTGAAAAGCTACACCTTGCTCTAGTTGGTGTTTTATTAAGCCTCAGTTAGAAGCCTTTTGGTATTCTCAGTGCATTTATTTTAATTAAAAGGTGCAGGCAGATATACTCCAAGATTGACTGACTTGGACCTTGTCACTAATATATATGTGGAGTAGCAATTAACGTTTGATAAAAGTCATGAGCATGGAAAAGTGAACTTTTCATTTGTCTCCCACACCAGCATGGCACAAACCAACTCCATAGATACTGCTACTAATGAAGGACTTGCAAGGTGAATCTACACAACCTTCACCAATATTAAAACAGACATTTAAAGTTGCCATAGAATTACTTATGAACAGGAATATATAAAGCAGTATTATTGATTGCTCATAAAAAAGGACCAACAGATATTTTGAAAAGTAGAGTAGTTTTCAATATTTTAATACAATCTAAGAAGAAAGAAAATACATGAAGTAGAAAACTAATCATTTCCAAGTACAAAAGACATTTTACCCACTAATTATATACAAGGGATAGCAGCAGTCTAAGCTTCCATAGATATCACAGTAAGGAATTTCCAAAACAGAAGTGTTGTATAGCCTGCGTGTTCAGAGACCATATTTTTAAAAGACTGGAAGAGTGAAGACTTTCTTCTCACACTGTCTTTGCAGTTCTCCAGTACAGAGCACATTTTAAAACTTTTGTCCTCAACTAGAGACATCAGAAGAATGCTCTTTTTTTAATGAAACCTAAGATTCTTTTGCTCCTTTATTTCAGAAGCCAGGGTTTTTAGAAAAAAAGTGAAGTTTACAGTATATGGCAAAGCTTACAATTAAAATCATCAGCTGTGATGACCTTTGCACTACCCAAGGCCCAAAGGAGCTACTTTTAAGAATAAAAGCGTAAAACCTGTCTTTGTGCCCTACTTTCAGTTTTTCAAGTGTGACAGTTTCAATGAAGTGTTAATCACAAAAAAATGTTGATTTCCATCGTTAAATAAATATAATGTCTTTTTTTTTTTACTAAAATGTAGTCTGGTTTCAACAGACTACCACCAACAGGACAAAAGAGAACAGTTTTAATTTGATGAATAATCATGACAAAAAGAAGAGAAAGTTGCTTCACTCTTTGAATCCCCTTTCAGAGTTCTTACAACTCAAGTGTTAAGACTAGCTAAAGAGACTCAGAAAGAGCTGCTTCAGGTGAAAGGTCCTAGAAACTGCAATTATGAAGACTCTCTTCAAACTCCTAATTAAGATTCTATACAATGATTTGAGAGTTTTCACTTTTCTACCACTGATAAAACATATGAAGTTCATATCCCATAAAGAAGATACAACATTGGTCCTAAATATAAAAGTGTGAGTTGTGAAGATGACCCCAAATTAGTTTCACTAACATATTCCCTGTCAGCAAGTAGGACAGAAACAAGTGCTTAATAAGAACCTGAGATTTTAAATCTCTCAGTCCTTCCAGACCTCTTTTAATGCTTCTCCTTTCACATGGATGTGGACACCAGAAACATCAAAAGGGATCTTTCAGATACCTTTCCAGGAAATGCAAATGCCATCCCTCTGTTACCAGAATAACCCCTCGAGAACCCCAGGAGGGAGGAGCAGGTGACCCCCCCACCAGCACCAGAAGTCTGCCGGGTGCCAAGGACATGCTGTGACACCCCACCACCGCTCTGCTCCAGGAAGCCTGGCACTCTCCATGCCAGGGCATGGAGGGCATGGAAAGGGCAAGCGTACCACCAAGAACAGGGTAGGTCCCAGTAAGTTCTCAAGCAACCTTTCTAGAGGTAGTATTAATGAGACTTCTCTGTATTACTTTGGACAACAAGTATTACTGCAAACAGACTAATAAGTGGGTTTTGTATTTAGATTAAGATTATAGACATACTAAATTCTTCACTGTGTATCTATGGCGTATTCCTTTTGCACATATTTTGAATGTAAATGAGGCACTCACATTGCTTTTGTTGTCCTGTGAGCTTTTAAGCAAGCCAAAAACACCAGCTCCATTACTGTACTTTTAAGGATCGAAGTAGAAGAACTGTGAAACAATCTCTCACCTCTCATGTTTTGATGTCTAGCCTTTTTACTCTTCTGCCTACACAGACTGTCAGTAACCAACTTGGTTCAAGTTTTATTTGCTAGTATAGCCTGTAGTTCCTAACAGCAGGCACTAAGACTAAAAATAGGTAAGTTTGATCTCCATATTGACAGAATTTAACATTTCAATTTCCTTTCCACTATCATACATTAGCAGTACAACCAACATTAAGTTTTCAAAAAAAATAAAAATGAAATGATAAACACTACAAATGTGGAAGAGTGTAGTTGTCACTCCTCTCAGGGGGATTTCCTGGCTGGTAGATCACTGCTGAGGTTAATGCTGAACTAGACAATTTATTAGCTTCAGTTTTAATGAAAATCACACTTAAATACTGCTGTTTTTCATGGGTTGATAGTTCTAACAAGGAGCTTTGTAAGAAGTTTTGCATGTCATGGTTGAATAGCTGCTTTGTGAACTCTATCTTACTGATTTTGTACCAGCTACAGTGCAGGAAATATTCTGTTAAATTAGTAGTATATTGTACTGCCATTCAAATTCTTCAGCTACAGTATACTACCTTTTTTATTTAGTGGTAACTTGTATCACAGATTGAATAAAACACAGGCACAAGAAAAACAGCAAAATATATAACTGCAAATTAGAGGATAAAACATCAAGAAAATATCCGAGACCCTAAGAGAAGCAACTACAAAAAAAAAAAAAAAAAAAGAGTTAACTGTTCCCTTTATCCCATGGTTAGATTAACTTATAAATGAACTGGGGCTGCACCTTCTGAGGAGGGAGGCAAATGGTTGCAAAGCTGAATGAGAATGCATGGGAGAACAAGTCTTGAGGAACAAGGGGAAAAGATTATGTTACCTAGAAGCATCAAATCAAGTGCAGCCTAGGCAAGTGGCAACTGACAGTCATTACCTGAGAGAATTAGCTCGGCATTGCGTGAAAGAATTTGATACTCTCATTTCAGTTTTCAGTGGTGTCTGCCTGTATGACAGTCCTAGTTATCATATACCAGAAAGGCCAGGTACTGCCTTGATATAGAAAGAGCTCATCCATCTGGATTATATTGGTGGCACTGTTTTGTGATAAAGTGAAGAGTTCAAGTTTTCCTAAGAATGTCACATTAGCTGGCAGGAACTGAATGATGTAAGAGTCACAGAGGCTGGTCTTGAATATTTCTTCAGAAATTCCCCATTTCTGGCTGATGTTTCAAGAAAAGAGTGGGGATGATCCGTTACAATTTTCTAGATACTCAGTTTTTCCTTTGCTTACTGATGATGCACTATAAAGTTCCTGAAAGCCTAAAAGGGGTAGCTATTTCTTAATCATTTCATTTGAATTTATCAAAATCAAGAAGTAGGCCAAGTCAACTGACAATTTTTCCATGCAAAATTAGAATTCCAGAAATATCTAGGAATATTTAGTGGTATTGCTGGTCTCCTCTAACATGAATTCATTTCCTGTTATTTCTGAAGAATTCACGAGAGCTGACAACAAGGACAATGACTTACAGAGGAAGCTTAAGTTCATGCCTGTGAACAAGAGAAGCAACCTGTCTCCTCAGCACTCACAGGAACTGCTACTTGCAGCTGTTTTCTTTCTGGACAGGCAGACCTCCTACTCCACCTCACTGCCAGACTTCCAGTTGACATGCACTCATACTCAGCAGTTGAGCAGAAGAGGGAGATCTTGCTTCCGTATAAAGATGCTTGATATTGTGACCACTCAATATAAAAACTTAGAAGAAATAAAAATGGCATTGTTCAGTGAAAGTGACTGTCTCCCCGAGCCTAAGCACAGGCTAGCCCCACTCATTTGAGGGAAAACAATGTGAAACTGAGCCCAAGGAGGCTACAGCTCAGCCTTTCTGAAACTAAAGGGAAGCAGCACAACACTGAGCCACACGGGCAGGTAACTGGACCCTGGCTTGCGTTTAAGCTACCCAAGCAGAACAAGAGAAAGTCCTTTCCATCACGTGAGAAACCACCAGACATGAGAGACCAGAGCAAAAAATTAATACAGTTACAAACACTGCCATGAGGAAGGGGGGGATTTCACAGACAGTTTAAGGTGGAGTTATGCGAGAAACAACCATGCTTCACATGCAGCTGAAGGGCCAGTACTGGAAACCTCTTTGGAAGCAGAGTCTTGCAAAGCCAGAGCTTTGGTAAACATCTCAGTCATACCCTATGAGGCAGAGATTACTTAGGTAATGATATCAGAAACACAAAAATGGGGCATGCATACAGCAACGCTGGCCCTAATGGGCAAAAAGTAATTAGGGGTGGGTTGTTTGTGGAAAATATGAAGATGAAAAAGGAAGGGATCACAGTGGATTGACAGTAGCATGCACAGCAAACAGGAGAGAAGGAGGAATAAAAGCAGCTGGTTGCATGCAAGCAGGCACAAGCCCGGCACCTGAATGCTGCTATTCAGCCTATCTTCTTATTAAACTCCATTCCATGTGCTTTTTTTTGTGAACATGCTGTCTACTCTGTGTGTGAGTGTGCATGTGAGACACTAGCAAATGTCAAGCTCAACTAGCCAGACAGGAAGTGAAGTCTGGAGAAATTATAGGTCTGGGACTGGATATGGGAGTGAGCACAGGTCTGGGAGAACTACAAGAGACTCGTGCTTGTTCTGTGTATGCTTGAGCCTGTTCAGCCAGCAAGAAAGAACAGGACTGGGCCACGCACAGCTCATGCCTGTGAGCATGTAGTGCCTCAACAGCTAGGGGTGGTGGTCTTCTGTGTACACTCACCTGCTGACAGCCAGCCATGCTTGCACTGCATGTACAGGGGTGTATCCACAGGCATATGAAGAATGAAGAAAGGGAATGAAGGGAAACAGCGGCAGCCTCGCATCTAGTGGGGAGGGGAGGACCCCCCCAGCTCCAGCAGAGCAGGAAGGAGAACTCCCAGCAGTGCCGAGGTCCTCTGGTCTCCCCTTGGCATGCATAGGCAGTGAAATGCAGCTCTGAGCTCTAGCTGGTATTCATCCTCTCCTGAAAATTTATGCGCACATTGTAATCTACAGCATTTAGCTTCACTTAAAAGATATTTCACATTCGGATGTTTCATAGATGTATAACTTCTCCTGTTCAATATTCATTATTCATCAAACAGACAGTAAACACTCTAAAGAGAGCAGTTATTGAGGCTCTTAATAAAAAGGACTTGATTTTTTTCTTTAAAGTGATTATCCAGCTCTTAAAGTCATTACAATAAATTTGCCTTTTATAGATTATTGACCTGGTTTTACTTTCATTTCATTGATAACCCATTATCATACATCACAGTAACAGAGCTGCTGATCACACACACCTCTCACCAAGCCCTGCCACCTCTCACTTGCAGATTAAACAAATAGATGAAGAAAGCCTTGGGAATGCACTTCATTTATCAGTTACAGCTGCTCAAAAACATGGTACATTGAAAGACAGAGTTACTGACCTGGCCGATGCGCAATGCTCTCAGGAGGACCTGTACAAATGCTCCGACATCAGGTACTTGCAAGAAGCCTGTTTTACCCTGCTGCAGTACCAACTGGGCATACATATGACAAGCTGTACTGACTTGAACTTGGAGTTTCAGTCATTAAGCTAATGACTTGCACTAGTACCTACTATAATGCTGGCAGCTTTAAAACAAAGTAGATCTATTCTGTTTCAAATGGATCTTCTAAAAATGATCATGTCCATGATTTCTGCTAAAGGAAAGCTACTGTTTCAATAGTCTAGTAATGAAATGACTCATTCCATGTTTAAAAAAATTGCCTCTCCCCCCCCCGAGTGATAGTGTTCTTCTGTTTTCCATGAACTTGCATTTAAAGTTTATTCAGAATCGTTTCCCACAGTTTTTTCCATCATCACAGTTCTGCCTTCAAGAATTATACACAGGCTTTTCTATCTCTGCTCATTTCCTTAAGTAATCCAGCAATGAAAACATGAATAGGAAATTAAATGATTTTATTTTTCCCCCCAAGAAAAAAACATTTACCATGTATTTTTTAATTAAAAAAGTTGGACTGCTTTCTAACAACCATTATTTTTACAGGACATATTTTTACAAGCGAACAAAGTAAAAGAATTGGTCCTGCATTTCATGTGTGGAAAATGCATTTGTTAGAGTATAATGGAAATAGGCATTAAAGGCATTTTATTACTGAGCAATACTGTTGCATGATCCACTTCTGGCTGTACAGGCGTTTGGTTTTGGAGTGGCGGCAGTGGAGATTTAACTGGTTACATATTGGGTGGAAAAATCAGATTTAAATCTACCTTCACGATTACAAGTTGTAAAAAAACAAACAAACAAACAACAAAAAAACCATAGTATTGTTAGCAAACATACCTGAGACTAGTTTTTGACGTTTACAAACAATATGATCTTACAGTATACTTCCTCAATATGCTCCATACCACATTTACCCAACTTATATCAGAAACAGAGTACATAAAACTGTAGATGCAGCTCTGAACTTCTTACGCAGTGGTTTAAATCAGCCTCATCCTTATACTACAAGTCTCACTACCAACAACCACATAAATAATAACAGGGAGTAATATTCTGCAACCTCCCCATTTTACCTTTAGTGAACTGCACTATGTATGTAGAAAAGTGACAGGGTGCTCTACGTCTCCATTACACAGATTAAGTAGCAAACTGAAAGCCTTTCACACACTAAGTAAATTTACTTCCCAGTCCCCAGTTATGATTTCCGGTATTTTATTATTTTGCAGTTTTACATGAGGGAATCGTATTCATTTTGCTCTCATCTTATTCACATTTTTCAAATTATTCTTATTTATTTAAAAAAATGCTAATACATCCACTATGTATCTGCCACATAGAAGGTGAAAGACTCATTGCTGAAATGCAAAAGCTACCTGCTGCAGATTCACCAGGACAGGAACTACTGCTGAAGCACTCTTCCTAAAGCATTAAGCATAAGCTACTTATTATTTAATAACATTCACATGTTATATCTTATTAAAAAAAAGTTCGTATCACAGAATGATTCAGTTGATAAATCCCATTCATAAAAGTCAAGATATAGAAAGTATCGATCAGTCTTTAATAGTGGAAATTACAACAGATGGTGCTCCTGTTTACAACTTTCATTACATTTTTCTTTCCTTACAAGAAAATCAGACAGTTTATTATTTAAAAATATATTTTGATAAAGTAGATGAGTATTTTACATGATAATTACTTCTAATCCTAAGAGAACTCCCTTCTAGAGA
Source organism: Chauna torquata (assembly GCA_013399475.1). Classification (NCBI taxonomy): domain Eukaryota; kingdom Metazoa; phylum Chordata; class Aves; order Anseriformes; family Anhimidae; genus Chauna; species Chauna torquata. Next base: position 87,629 of record VXAL01001016.1, on the reverse strand, counting down.
ATTCAAAGTTTTTAATTCATCATGTTGATCCTATGAATGCTATCGGGAGGGGAAAAAAGACTAGAACATATGAGCAAAAATTTTCCAAAACAATCAAGCATGCCTGGCTTGAGACATTTTAAAGGCATCCAGCACAGAGGGAACTGATTCTCAGAATCATTTAATTTTAATTAAATCACATCTTTGTAGACTGTATTCCTAACTCTGCTCCTGAGTGGGGACTCACCCTGCGTGCACACGTGTTCGGGGGTCTGGCAGCCCCAGCTGGGGTGAGACCTGGGCTCAGAGACCTGCGCACCCACGGTGCCTGCAGCTGCTTGCGAGGGAGGGGGTGGGTGCCCCTAGAGGTGAGAGGGACCACAGGAGGAGCTGGGGGAGTCTCAGGCAGCTGCTGGAGAGACCATGGGATGCAGGGGTCTCCATAGGACCAGGACCCATTTGTGCACGTGTGTGCGCATGCACCTGCCCACATTTGTGAGCAGACACTTGTACTTTTGGTGTGCACGTACACCCGTGTGTGTTTGTCTCCTTCAGCTGAGGCAGCTGGGAAGAGCAAGGATCCAGTACCAGCTACTGGACATGCCTTCAAGGCGCCCACACAAGGGCGCGTGTGTTGGTGTGTACATATACCGCTGGTACCTGGGCTATGGCCTCAGGGGTCGTCCATCCCCATGCCAGCAACTGGGTAGGCAGGGATCCAGGGGCAGCTACTGGGCTGCGGGGGGACCCGCGCTGTACGTAGGCACGTACACTCAGCAGCGGACCTCCATCCTGCTCAGCCTCAGAAGGGAACGGTGTGTTCAAACACGCTCTCCGTTTGAGCAAGCGCAAAGGTGCTTGCATGTGTGCTGATCTACGTGGCCAGCTGTGCACATGCACGTACGTGGTGTGCATGTGCCCGCCCTCTGGGAATGCACGCTTTTGCTCGCTGCTGGCTGGAGCTGGACTGGGAGCAGGGCGCTGCACCAACCTTGCTACCATCCGGCAGCTGAGTCCAGGCCCCCTGGTACCTGGGCTTCCACGCAAAAGCAGAATTGTGCAAGCTTACAAATGACATGCAGACTATGCATGGGGTGTAAGATGCATGATTTTTTACTTCATTGGTTTGTAACTCGTAACAGGTGTTTTGCCTTTGCATCTGATTTGCAAGCCTGGGGGACTGCAGACAAACAACATAATTTCTAGGCTTCAGCTAAAACACACCTTAAGCTGGAAGACATTACAGTTGACCTATGGCAAGGGTGGTATCTCCCCTTCCTCCCCAGTCCCAGCACAAATATCAGATGCACAGAATCAGAACAGACAAAATTCACGTCATCCAACTTACATATATATATATATACACACACATATATATACACACAGTCCAGAGAATGGAACAGGAGAAGTCCAAAGCTTCAATCTTGCATTTCACTAACATCCACTCATTCAGCATTGCTGGCACCTGCACACTAAACTGATGAAAGTTTAAATCTGTACAGAAGTTGTGAACACCCATAGTTTAGGGCAATGAAAGGTGCAAAGGCAATTCTCAGCTTGGAAAATCTCTCTAACAGGCTCTCTTCTGACACAGAAACCAGAGATTAAATACCACAAGCTTCAAACCTCACACGCACACAAAAGCAGACAAAAAGCCCACAAACAAAAAACTGAAACACCAAAGCACTTTTATCTGAGTTTACCAACAGGTTTTTCCCCAGGAAGTAAGGCACCATAAAATAGCCTAACCCAACATCTTCGTTCTATGAGTAATGAAGTATTTTGACTACCTTACAGAAGTGATTAGTAGAACAGACTTCAGCTAAAATGGGACTCATATTCACTAATACTGAGGATGTCCAAAACCTTTTTCCAGTCCGGCCTCTAGAAACCAGGACAGCCTCAAACAAGGAGCCAGACTGAACTCCGTGGTAAGACGACAATTTAAGTAACATATAACTTGGTAAACACAGTAGGAAAAGATAGATCCATACAAACTCACCGGGCTTCCATTTTCAAAGCAGCTTGTAAATCAAACACCAGAGGTAACTCGTGAAGACACTGAAGCCTTTGAGGACAGACCTACCCAGACCCAGCGCCTCCTGCCAGCTGTCTTTCTGCGGGGTGTCCTCCTGCTCCTCCCAGGAGGGAGGAATGGCACCGAGCTGGAGAAGAGGGCAAGGGGAGCAGGGGCAGAGACTAGCTGCCTCCCTAACTGTGATAATAATCCAGCCCATTTTCTCCAAATGTCAGCAAGTACTGTTGAGAGCAGTAAGCTTCAAAACTCGAGCTTAATTAAAAGTGTTTAACACAGATGTTGCCAATAGCAACACAGTAACACTGGCATTATAACCTCTACTCCAAGGTGACAAGTGCCAGTCTTTCAAAATATAGCATATTATCTATTCCTTGAATATATAAATTAGCCTTAAATACACGAATCATACACAGATTTCATACATACCGTGCAATCAGGCAGCAGAAAGTAACCTTCCTGGAAATAATTTTTTTTCCATGTAATTCCTTTTCTCCGGGCATTAATTTTACGGGCAGTAAACAGGTTTAAAATCTTTAATGAGTTCTATTAAGCAGTATTTAATAATACTGAATTTGTAGCAGGACTGAAATTAACATATTGTTACACTGCTTTTCATTCTCTCAAATGGTGCAAGTGCTTTAATATACACAGATACTTCAGATTGCCTCCAGCACCTGCAGTTCACATTTCACATATACTTCCTAAGGCTGCTGAGACAAAGGACAGACAGAGACAGATACCTTTTACCCTGTAGGATATTCAAATGAGTTAGTGAAGAGGTCAGAAGCAGGCCAGGTCTAAATGCCTTACCCATTTATCTCCTACAGCTACCACAGGTTAGAAACAACATTTGTGTGCACCATACTCTCAGCAGTTATCCATCTTCTATAAACTTCTCTCCCTTAAGCAACCAATTCGAATCGTTACAAATGAACCCTGGAAATACACTCTTCTGAACGTGTTTGCCCTAGAAAGGGGGGACCCCGATGCATGCAGCTCAAGATCGGGCACACAGTTTTGCCACCAGGTATGCAATCCCTGCACATGATTAGTCCTGCAGATTCCTGATGGGCACGGCCGCCCGGCTGCCCTCTGCCAGGTGGCTGGAGGTGGGCTGCGCTCTGCCTGCCTTCCCCCAGCACCGGCGGACTCCTTGCCCACTACGGAGTTTCACAGGGCTTGCAAGAACTTCTTCGTTGCCTTCAGGCTTCTGCTGCCTGATATATTTGGGAGAAATTGGCTGACAGATTAAAAAGGTATTGCAGATAACTGTCAGAGACTGACAGTGGACTGTAGCAGGAAGCTAGTAAATTATTTAAAATTACACTGAAACAGAATTTCCTTATATACACATACAACCAAATTGGATTTCCATTACTTGCAGAAATGGCAAGATTGTTCGTTTCTGTGTTTTTGTCAACTTTTAAATATCCGCAGCCCACAAAGATCATTCCCCTCGGACAGGATTCTTCTTCCAGAGCACATGCACCACTGATTATAGCCTGATTTATGTACTATCACAGTTCCATTGCTTTGTACTGTAATCAAGGTTATGAGGATCAATTACCAAATTAATTCCAGGGTTATAATGTTATCATGAAAGCCAGAGACTGATTCAGGGAATCAACATATACTGGGAAGGTAACACTTCAGCCAAGGTTGCCTCAACTGCTTTTCTCTCAACCCCAGTGCAGTGAGGGCACTCTGAGGTTTCTTAGAACTGTTTTAACAAATTCAGTGGTGTCAGAAATCGTTGTCCCACTTTGGCTTCGAGTTTTGGCTAAGCAGCCACACAAATATAGATTCATTTCTGTCATGTGGTTTTAGTCCATCCACCATGTTCCAGCTACTGTTCCCTTGTGTTCAGATCACAACGCAAGGATGGATCATTTCACTGGTCAACACTGCATCTTCAAAATACAAACTTAAATATCTTGATGTAATTGTAAGACAAGAAAAAAACAAAGTGCTAGCTTTATGTATTTTGTCATTTCCCATTCTCTTTTGTATTTTAATTTCTTCTCAATGAGTGGATATAGATTTACTAGTAGAAAACAACTCAGGATGAGACAGTTGCCAAGCGTAGTAAACTCACAACATTTATGTCAGTGTAACGATTTTAAAATAAGTCTAGCAGCCTTAGTTAACAATATTAATTTGAAAAATATTTTAAAAGAAATATTAAAATGAAGACAGAAAACAAAGGAGAACAAGCCTTCAGAAAGACTAGAATGAACTAATTAGAAATGAGATACTTCCTATCTGATGCTCTACTACACTAACATTTTTCTTTTTTTCTGCTTAGAAGAACATTGAGTATTTCTTCAACTTCTTTTTATAGTACTACAGTTGACATAGGGATGATTCATACACATTAAGGAGACTTTATTTTAACATTGATCTCCCCAGCTTGCATCTGTTCTACTTGCAAGGCTAAATGACTGTTGTAAAAGTTTACTACATAATCAGAAGAAACCTCAACTCCTCCATTTCACAAAATACAACTGTATTCTGTTTTTCAAACATTTTCTATATTGTCTTAATTCTTCTCTAGAGCCAGTTACAGGAATCTCATGATAGAATAATCTTTATCTAGTGACAATAGTCTATATCTTGGAAAGGTGTCCAGTAGAATCACCGATGCTAACATTACTGTAAGTTTTCAAAAGGATATCATCTAAGATTTGGCTCAGAAACTGTATATACTGCATGGCATTATACAACATAAAACATTTCCATTTTGTGATTGGGTTATTACAGGTTCAGCTGTTTTAATTAGCTTTATTTAGCCGATTTGTGAATACTTGGATTACTATTGATTTTCTAGATTGAAAGGCTACATATACAGGAGGTTTCAGCAGCAATATCTCAGAAAATTAAAACCATTTAGTCATTTTAATTTTGTTATGAGTTTTTTTTTTTTGGTCAGAGCCTATAAGTTTCATGAAATCTTATCACTCATTATAAACTCCCGGCTTACAGCAAAGCAGGGTCAATAATCAATTGCGGCAGGAGAAGTCAAAGAAACATAATGGACACAGTCATCACTTTGGCTTGGGCTGACAGCACAAGTTAAAAGAAACAGAAGTCAGGAAAGAGCAAGACACTGATCATTAATTCTTTGCTAGTTCTGTGTCTGACACCACAAGGCACAGACAAATAACATCCTCTGAAGAAACCTCCGGTGCTAATGGAAGCTGTTCATGGAGCCCAAGAGCGACAGTCCCAGTTGAATATTTTTCCTTTCAGCCTTCTCCCCTTGGACCCCGGTCTCACCAGCTGTTCCACACAAACAGATCGCACCCTTAGGTAAGTGCACCTTGATGAAGTGTTGTGCAATCTGGACATCCCAAAGCAGTGGCTTGTACCATTAGGTCTGATAGCAGGTGGTAAAGCAGGTAAATACAATTGTAAAAGAAAAAGTGAAAGGTTAAGAAGCTAGAGCTTTGAAAGCACTATTTGCATTTCTGTGCCCGTGCAGTGTCTTGCTGGTAGAAATTTCTTCTACTGCATTGGCAGAAGGTGCTACACGGAAAGGAAGCCAGAGCCTAGCTGGGTGCTCTCTCTAGTTTAGTGAGAGTATTACAATGGGTTAACTCAAGTTTCTCCACGCAGCAGTTAACTCTTGTATCCAACACAAACAAAAACAACCAGCTGGGCTCTACCTACATGATAAGCTGAAGTCAGTAGGGCAGCAAGGGCTGGGTTGCACCACCTCAGCCTTCCAGGCTTAGCTGACCCCAGGGTGGTCATTTAAGTCTGGAGAAAGACAAGCATCTCCAAAAAGGCAAGTCTTCCTACCATATGACAGATGGGCTTCTGACAGTCTTTATCACAGCACATGCAACTTCAGGGAAAGCTTAGATACAGAACTTATATTAGACATGAACATGTGGGCTACCAGCATCAGGTGAGAGGGAAATCCAGCGTTAATGGTGGGAGCAAGACAAGACTTCTTCCATTAGAAAGTCTAGGGTTTTCTTACCAACTTCTCCCCATGGGGCCAGCAGTCAGCCAGCCATATTTCAAGCTGGGTAAACAGGCACAAGGCAATGTTCATCCTTATCCCCAGGAACATTAACACAGCACACTAACTTCACTGCAGATCTCTGCACAACTTTCTAAATTTTTCAGTCAGATCAGACAGCCAACAATACCGTCTAGTACAGTGATTTCCTGCCCTGAATGGCCACAGATGCATAAGTTGCAGATGGAGGCATGGCCTGAATTATGCTTTTATACTTCATTAATCCCAGTGATACTCCAAACTATGTAACAGTGTCTCCTATTTTTAATGATGACTAGTATCAAGCAATACGGAGCAAAAATATATAGTGAAGTCAAATCATCGATTCTCCTCTTTGAAACATTACGCCTAAAACTGGAAGAGTTTTAACCTATATTTCACCTGAACAACAAAACACACAGGTCATCATAATGTGAGAGAGATTGTATGCGCATGTGTGTGTATGACTACAGCTAGCACATTGTTCAAACAAAAAGCCAGACACCTGCTTTATGGCTTTGACATAGCACAAGACAATAATCCGACATGCCACAGCCGAATATGAATGCAGCCTCTGCCATGCGTTTGCATGGACACGTAGAACCAGCAGCTACTGCATTGTGCTATTATGCTCAGAGATCAGCACCGCTGTGTTGCTCAGCCATATGAGTTCATCTTCAGAAAGATTAGATTTATGAGACACTGAAAACATTGACAGAGCCTGCTGAACCAGTGCGTACAACTGCACTGCACCCTGGCCAAGAGAGAGGAGGGAGCACAATCACAGAACTACTTGACAAAGTGATGAGGGTGCTTATGAGGGAAAGCAAAGCGAGATCTAGCAATCCTTTACTTGGTACTCAGTCCTTCCCCTTTGCCATGTACTTTCCTGCAGAGGATTTTTTCCTTTTGCTCAGAGCTCTTCCACAGCCTTCAACAAATCTTCCCTCGCAGCTGGCCAACCATTCAACTCTACGGGCTACCAGCATAGATGCATTGTCTAGGGATATGATATTGCCTGCCTCGTCAGCTTGTAAATTCAGCAAAGAAAAAAAGACTAGTTACCTTCTTCCAAAAGGCTAGACACCAACAGGTGCCTGCAATGCCAGCTAGCAGAATAATAAGTCTGGTATTTTATATGCAACATAAGAGAAGGGTTTTTAATATATACATATATAATACATATAAATTCTCATAAATAAAAGTGCATGTATAAGTAAGTGTGTGCACACAGGTAAGCATCTGATTAGGAATCCAGACAGGCAACAAATGCTTTTTGCACCAGTTATTCAGGCTCGGTATTCAGCAACATTACAAAAGCACAAAAATGCCAATAACACTATTAGAAATGAAGCTACATGGGTATTGCGATAAGCACAGTTCTGTGTTATCCTTGGGGAAAACACCTTTCTTCTCCTTTTACCACCACCAAGCACAAGAACAACAGAGCTGGTTACAATCACCCACACTACGTGACAGCTTGTTCAAATGGTGCAGTTCTGTACTATAGGCACAAAATAATCATCCCCCCCGAACAACTACTACCTGTGTATTATGCATATGTTTAATACATTCAATAACATTCATACACTAAGATAGAGACCAGGCTTTCTTTGATGAATCAGGGAAGCAGTGGGCTAGGTCCTATAGAAAATTGCACCCCTTGTCAGAGAAGATTTTTCATGAAAGGTGATCTTTTGGGTATTTTTTTTCCTACTGAAAAGGATGGGACAACGTGCAAAAGCACTTATTGGAAAAAACAAGCGTGATAAATGAGTGATGAAGGTGGTCATCCTGAACAGTATGCTCACAGATGTGATAGGCATATATATTAATACAAGTAGGTTATATTAAGGTATCTTAGGTATACTTGGTATATACTATAATATTAAAGCATGTCAAAGGCAGGCTTTTGATGGCCCTTGGTATGTTTCATGCAAGTGAAAGTGATGTAATCAGTGTTTTTTTTGTATTACAAGTCTGCCTATGAACTGTATGCCAGGCTCATGGTACAAAAGCAAGCATCAAGTAGCTATTTCTCTTGTCAGGTGGACGTAGCTACTCGACCAGAGTATCTTCCAGCATTCTGTAATCATCTACTAGGCCCTTGAGAACTATTCCAAAATTATTCAAAAAAATTTAGCTTCCCTTCTGGTTTCTGCACAGTAGAGAATGACTTACCAAAGCTTCTCCCTGCTGTAACTTGAAGGGAGATAAAGGAATTTAGTGTGATGCTTTTAAGTTGCTGTTCAATGGCAGTTTTGAGGATAAATGCACATATGTCCATAGGAAGCCACTCACAGCAGAAAGCTGATATTTTTGCTAAATGTGTCTTAACGGTCTGGTCTGCACAGCATTTAAAAAAATAACTACTTACTTTGGCTGAATGTTGATCACATGACCTTGAAGATCAGCAGTTACTTCTACCAAGTCTGAAAACACATTTACACAGCTCAGAATTTGAAAAAAATTTCCTCACTAATAGGTCTGAAAAATTCCACCCACTCTAAAGCAATCTTGTTAAGTGATAAGACAGGGCAGAGTTTGTTTTCTTCATATTTATGCCCACAGTAAAGAGCTGAAGATAAAATTTTGTTCTTAGACTGTATTTCATAAGGTTGTCATGAAGCACGTAGGCACACACTGGAAATATCACAGGATGTGATTTTTCCTTCTGAAATGAAACATATGGCATTTAATTTTCACCTACTACACATCTCAAAACAAGCATATATATTCTTTGGTATGTGTGCATTTTATGACACAAGTATAAATACACGTTTTTAGGAATGTTTATGTTCTTACGCATATTAGCAGTACCTGTAGGTAGATAAGCCAGGCATGGTCACGACCTTGCAAATTAACAGAATTTCCTTTCTACATTAAGATTAATCTTAACTCCTATTATTATGCAGGAACAGGAATATTTAAATTCTGTCTACAAAAAGATTAATTATTTTCCAGTTATTTGTGTTTATTCCAGCAGCTATCGGTTTACCCCATGTTTACTGCTACTCAATTACTTCATAAACAGGAAATTCAACACATTTATATCAATTATGATGATGATAATGAAGTATTACTTATTGTCCCTGTTACACTTCATGAGGCAACACTTTTGGCTCTGCATAATTAGTAGCAGTTTGACAATAATTACATAACTCCAATGAAGAGTAAAGAAGTCAGTTTAACCCCTTTTTCTCTGACTTTTTCTGCAGATGATGGAATTCCCTACCTTGAACTGACCTTCACAGTTCAAAATGTAATATTGAATCTATATATGCAACTAAGTATACTGATACTTATGCCAATAGCACAAAGTTTCTCTAGTCAGACATCAAATCAATTATGTAGTACATAGACTTAGTACATAGACTAAGAGTGAACAACTAACAGCAACCAAAAATATTTACTCATCTGGTTTGCCAACCAACTTTTTCTTTTTTACTTCACACAGTATTTTCAAAGCTTTTTCTTGCATCAAAAGCAAAAATAAGTGAAAATACTGCAGCTTCCTCAAGTCCAAAATAGACAAAGCAATCTAGTACTACATAATCTCTTAAATTATACCATGCAGACATTTGTGGGTTTCAATTCACTCTCATAAATTTTATTTTTAATCTTTACCAAGTAACCAAAGGATGAGTATGTTACTCTGGTAGCTTAATAGAGAAAGAAAATGTCTTGCCCAGTCACTCATCATGTGCACCTATGAGTAAGCAGTGCGCTGGCAGGCAGAGAGCTAGGGCTGGTCAGCGTGCTGCAGCACTGATCACTGACTCCCACCGAGATGGGCAGCAAAACAGTGTTTAGTCTTCTCAGTCACTTTAGTCAGCTGTCAGGGACATTTGACCAAGCTGGGACCCAAACAAAAGCAACCACCACCACAAGGTGGAACACAAAGCAGCTTTTGACAGGGAAACACACAAGAGAACCCCATACAGCCTAGGATTACGAGCAGGAAACAAAGCTGCAGAGAAGAGAGGAGACATCAGTTATACAAAAAATAAGCACTAAAAATCTAGGACTGAGCACCCAGTATAGCACTGGCCCAATACTTTTAGATGTGATGCCATCAGTCCGGTGTTCATGGAGTTGGGGGAACTTTCTGAACCAGAATTTGACTGTATTCGAACCACCATCGGCTGTCTTTTGGAATCATGTTACAACTCAACATTCCCTGAATCAGTCAGGTTCTGAAAGTTATTTTTTCCCTTCCATTTAATTAGGCACCATAAAGAATATAAATTGCACTTGAACTGTTAAGCTCAAAAACTAACCTTAAGAGTTAGATATATTTTTGCAAAGAAACATGAGCCAGTACTAAAGCCAATGGCAAGAGTATCTCAAAAAAAAAAAAAAAAAAATTAAGCTCACAAAGTTTTCCAACTCTTTCATGAGGGTGGGGGAATCCAAACCCTCACATAGCTTCTGTAGCCTTAAAACCTAGAAGGTAGCCTAAGTTGAGGCATTACCTTTGTTTCCATTTCAGTATTCCTAAACTAGCTCCCCCCCCGCCCCAAAAGTTGAAGAGTATTTCAATACTGTTTTACGTGAACAACAAGCAAAAGGTATAAGGAAAGTGAAACTGATACAATGAACTGAGTTCCTTTACATAGGAGCATGATTACACAAAGAAATTCAACCATTTATTCTATGTTCTGTTATGAACTTCCTGATGTGATCTATTTGTCTCTTTAAAACAGAGGAAGGTAGACAGATCGGGCTTGTTTTCCTCCAGTGTAAGTCTCAACAGAACGATTTAGAAAAAATGCAAGCAGATCACAAGGCTAAAAATACTTGCAATAAAAAGGCTGCATAGATACAGTGAAATGCAAATATAAACAATATTGCTGCTGCTTCTCTTCCTTTCCCTTGAAACTTCCTTTCAGGTCACCTACATTCAAAGTTTTAGACAAACTACAGTAAAATTACAACAGGATCTCAAAATCAGGTATCTACGAAAGTCAAAAGTATTACAAGAGATCCTTTGGGGCTGTTGTATTTACGTCTCTCTAGTTATATCAACATCCTCTCACTTAGCACAGAAAGAAAACTTAGAAGTTACAGATCCAAGGTGAATAAATTACCAGAATCAGTTGTGAATGTTTTTAGCCCTTTCAGAAGTCCAAGCTAGGCACAAATCTGCCATTTAGACATGGTTATATAAAACCAGTTGGCTCCCTGATAAAGGATAGTGGTTTAGCAAGTAAATTTTCCACTACTTAATGATTTATAATTATCGGTGGGAAGATGAGAAGAACCATCAGAAGTTCAATATGCAATAAAATGAACAGGGAGAATGAGGCACTAGAAAAAATGCAAGTGTCAAAGAAAAATAAGTCAATGTGAATGTATGGATTAATGAAGAGAAACTGAAGGCAAAGTGAAAACAGTGTTTACAAACAGATTTCAGAAATGATGATTTTATCACTGATTAAAACATGAATAATACCTGGTTCAACAACCACTGGAAACTGCTGTTCAGATTGAGCAGCTGTTTTGCATATACAATTTTATACTTTAGGAAATAGCTGGAGTAATAAACGGTCTTTTAATTTCTCTAATTCCTTCCTTCTAATTTCTACATTGTTATAATTGCATTGGTTGTTTTGGGTTCAAGAAGTTTCTGACAGAAATTTTATTGGCATGATATTTGTTGGCTGAGCTGACAGGACACCAAAGTAACCTTATTTATAAAAGTCTGCTTCCTGAACAATTATTTCTGCCTTTGGTGGAGTGGTTTTTTTGCTTGTTTGTTTTTTAATGGTAACAGATGAAATATATTAAAAGGAGCAACCCGAAAGGGGCCAAGCAACCTCAACAGTAGCAAAAAAAGTGTTCTGGTTGATACCATCTATTCTGAACAAGGTCTACAGAAACAAAGTCTTTAAATATCACTTTGTTTTTAGCATATTCTACAGAATGTTACTGAACGGTATTGTTCTCTATTCCTTACTAAAGTCATTAAAAAAATCTTCAGGAATAATCTCATTTTCTGTTAGATTCCTAAAGCAAAGACCTTTACATTTACATTTACCTCTGATTAAATCTTCAAGGACTTTTCATGAGCTTGAAGCAATTTCAAATAAATATTTCCAAGTATGAATATATCTTCAAAAGGAGATGTATCATCTCCCTAAAGATATAATTCAACTATTCAACTCAGATAGATAGATACCTGTCCTGTGCTTTTTTTTTTCCCCAAGAAAAAAATCTCAGGATATATTCTTACTGTATTTAACATCTGAGGCACAAAAAATGAAAAGTTTTTTTTTGTTTTCGTAGTGATGAAAAAAAAAATCAAAGATCCAGCTTATGCAAACCAGTATCATTTTGTCCTTGGTAACGCAGCTGTGAATGTCAATGATAACAATGATGTAGCCAAAAAGGGCTTTTCTCTTTATAGAAAAATGTACAGATTGGCCAGAACACCCATGTGTCAGGCAGCAAGCTGATCAGAGAATTAATTGTGCTCTAATTTAGAGCATCATAGTTTTTCCCACTTTCATCTGAAACACTGAACACTGCTTAATTCCAAAGAAAGGATTCTGACCCAGCATGGCAAACTTTACATTCCCAGAAGACGAGCAAGGAAGCACACTTATACTCCGGTCCTAGCTAGCGGTGTGACTGGACAGCAAACAACACCAAGAGCAGCGTGGGCTGTGTTTGCAGGAGCAGAGCCAGGAGGCTGAGCACTGGTGAGACAACATTTTGAACACTATGTCCAGTTTTGGACCCCCAGTACAAGACCAACGCTCAACAACTAAATCAGGTTCAGCGTGGTTGGGGGCGGGGGGGGGATTAAGCTGACCTCTTGCCCTGTGGGAAGGAGCTCTTTACCTCTGTACACAGCTGGAAGCTGAGAGACAATAAGCATGAATCAAAACAAAAATTGTGACTTGACATAAGGAAAAACTATCACTGTGGAGATAATTAATCAGTGGAACAGGTTTCCCTGAGAGGTTGCACAGTTTCCATCCATGCAGGTTTTCAACACGTGGTCTCAGTTGTGTGTTGACCCTGCTTTGAGCAAGAAGTTGGACTAGGCAACCTCCTGAGGTCTTTTTAACCTAAATCATTCTATGATTGTAACACAGAATTACAGATGTGTACTTCGGCAGAAATAGTGCCTTCGGCCTTTTGTATTTTGGTGGCTATCTGAACATTCATTTTAACAGACAGAGAAGCATATGTGCGCTCTCCACTCTAGAAGGGCAGAGAACAGAAGAAAAGCTTCTTCAGGGCAAGCAGCACGTGTGACAGGAATCTCCACCGACTCCCAGAGTGGTGTTGCTAAACTACTGGGGATTTTGTTGGTTTCTTAGTCTTGCTGCTTCCTTTATACCTGTGCACATGCACACACGTCTGCTAGGGTTTGAAATGAAGTGGCACACGTAGTTCTACGCACACACTAACTAGCCAGGTCCTATATTGCAAGAAATTCAGATATGGTATGTTTTTCCTCTATTGCATGTTTTCAAGTCTGTTCTCACAACAGGAACAGAGCAGCACAGCCACGCTATTTTCCCATCCCTGAAAGGGATGAACCAGTCAGTTCATCATGCTGTTTGCAGTACTGTCATTAAAGCAAGCTGGTGGGTCAAGCACATTAAAGAGATGATATTCAGCCCTAAAGCTCAGACCTAGGATACTTTTGATACAATCTGTTCCAGTTCTAAATTCCAGGTAACCTGCTGCGAACCTTAGACTCATGCATACACACTTTGCTACACAATACATAATTTGTACATCACAGAAAAGAATACTAATTTAGGTGTCCACTTTCAGCTCTGGAGTCTTGAGAAGTCATAGGAAGTTTTGTATTTAAAGTGGACATTTATTTAGATTGGAGTTCGATGGAAGCATACGTTAGTACAACTACAAGACCAATTCAGTACATCTAACTCCCTTTAAACTCCTGGTAAATAAGACATTTCATTCTCCATAGAAACAGACCATGAGCAGACAACAGTACCAAGAATGCTACCGCTAGCAAGAATGCTAGGGATAGCTTACATTGAGTTATAATTTCATATAAGCATCCTTACCAATAACAAGGATGGGATGCTCAGCAGGAAAATAGGACCGTTTGCCATCCTGATTGTGAAACGGACAGTTACATGCTACAAAAAGCTCTGTGAAGTTCAGCAAGCCAGTTCCAGAAGGTGACTGGGGGAAAAAGTCCTTACTATAGGGCACCTGTATACAGAAGACACTGCATAAAGTAGTCCATCGTGCTCACTGATAATAGAGACTATTACTGGCAGATGAAAGACGTCAACAGTACATTCCTTCCTTTTAGGGCATAAGATTTCTCTGCAGTATGAGGGATCAGTGCCAGATTTATTCAAGTCTACAAATATAAGAAACTCCAAATCTGATTTCTTCCATTTTCTATTGTGTGGGTTGAAATTGAGGAGTTACCTTATTCTCATTTACAGTCAGAATAAAGTATGGTGAGCAAGTTATAAGTCAAGAAAGCAGCTGACAGTAAATCTCCCTAACGCTGTTACTAGCACCTCATTCTGACACTAACTAGACAGAGATGTCATAGATTTCAGCAACTAAACAACAAAACAGATTTGTGAGAAGCAGCACTGATTTGTCAGGAAGTCAAACTCATCTATCTTGCCTCACTAGTCATTATGGCAAGAAAATCCAAAATAAAATCTGTAAAGAAAAATTGAAGAAATCTCAATATTATATAAGGCACAAAGTGAGTGCAAGAGAATTGCTTATTCCTTTAAAAGACATTTTCTCTAATTTAGCATAAAACTTGTCTTTGTACCATCTTACATTTATTTCTATACTTTTCTGTGTATATGCCCACTGTTTCTTGTACTCAATCCTCACTCATTTCCATGGAACTCCCATTCTTCTTACTTTCCATAATTTATCATATATATGCTTGGAGTAGGCTCTTCGTTATCATATCCCTTCCTTACACAAGGAAGAGTTTTCTCTTAGTTGCATATACCTGTTATTCCAGTTCTCTTTTCAGCTTGGAAACTTATGGTTGTTTTCGCATTGCATTGTTACGACCATGCTAACGGAAAACATAGGAAAAAATATGGACTCGTAACATATTTTAGTTTGTCCATTTCATCTTGGCAGGTAGGGCTATTTCAGAGCCCATCACATACTAGTTTCCTTTGCTTGCCATTCATTATGTTTACAGACCATAGACTGTTGCATGGCAACACACAGGAAGTGAAAGGCAAAAAAAAAAACCCACCACCATTTTCCAGTAAAGCTTTTCTTTTTATGTTTAGTATCTAGCTTTAAGAAAGCAGACATGATATCAGCAAAGCAGAAAACTGATTCTTACATGAATTATTTCTAATGAAAGTGTCACATGAACTTGCAAAACAGAAGCAATCCTAAGAACAAAGGACTTTAAAAATCATGGTTTGCTGCTGCTCTCTGTATCAATTTGTTTGTTGGAAGAATTGGTTGACCAAGTAATTGTTTCCAAGAGTTTGGTATCAATTTTCTGGACTATTCTGCAGTGCAACACAGACCGTGACCAGACCACTACAATGTGCTGCCACACTAACGATACAATTTGAGAATTACCATTGTGAACTGATTTCAACTTATAAGCTTCCTAAGCTTTGCTTAGGAAAGTTTCTAGAAGATTATTACGAGAATTGCTGGTTCTTTTTTCCTGGATGCCATCGAAGAAGTAGTAACTTACGACCTAAGCAATCAACAATAGCAATGTACTTCCCCCAAAACAAAGTTTTCACTGAAAATTCTATAAAGCATTAGGGGAAAACTAGATATAAGACAGCTAGCTGCTCAAATTCCAGTAAGGCTGAGACCACTAAAGACAAAAACTGGTTTTGTTGATGACTTCTTGGGAAAATGATTGTTTCCTGAACTGCAGAAGAAAGATCTTCTAATTTTTAAGACCAGGACCTTAATGAAAGCATTATTTCTTGTCTGGCATCCTCCACAACTTTGAAATGGATTAGTGCTGCTGAAGAAACCGTTCAGAAGAAATCCACATTTCAACTACTTGTGTGTTACTTTAATACCCTTGCCTTGTTTCTAGGTTCAATCCAATGTCACACGAACTTAGTATATGTGTTTGTATTTTGTGCCGCTAACACCAACGTTCTCAGCAGATGAGCTTCTATTGCTAATGATGAAGGGGGAAGTTCATCTACATAATTACAGATACAAAAGGCTGGACAAGCCATAAGAGATCACCCTGTCCAATTCTGTACATTCCCCACCACTGAAGCAGATAAGTACCCCACATACTTCAATTTTCCCAATACAGTAACTACTGTTAATACAAGAGCTTTTCATGGGCTGGTAATGTGAATCTAACTGCGTGGAGAGAACTGCCTTCCATGACTACTTCACATCCAAACATTGCTTCACCAGTCTTTTTGTTTACCTCTGGGAAGGCAGGAATAATGCTTTTTTTCCCCCCCTAGAACTCATTGTAAGCAGCAAACACTGGCACAAATGCAGCTCTCCCTCACGGCCAGAGCATAGCTTATTTCTGAAAAAAAGTGCTAGTGCCAGATAGATGAGCAGGGCTGAGTTTTAAGCCACACACCATAAAACATAGACAGGAAAACAGTTAACAGCAACAACTGTTTGTCCTCAGGATGATAGAGATGCATTTTTACAGGATAAAAGCTGATACCCAAGGGACTGCAAATAGTGGGAGAATTAGAAAGCCCCATACTGGGTATGAGATGTGATCTCTCAGCAGAGAGGCAGGAATCTCTGGAGACCAGTTAATTTGTTAGGACCTCCATACAAGAATCAAAGCAGAAAACAACAAAGCGCGGACATGTTTTTACAATCTGTCATTAAAACTTGTAATTACATTTGTATTACACACTTGCCTATGCTGTTCTTTCAAATATATTAACAGCTATTAGTGGAGTTTGAGTGCTGTATTGCATAGCTAATCCAAGATTTCAACTGCAAAACAGATATATGCTGCAAGCAGCTGTTTGAAAATCCAAGCGTAACATGCCTCAGAGTTGAATGACTGAGCAGAGAGATTGACTGTATGGCCTTCTGAGATCTCTTCAAGGCATCTTTCTACAAGACTTCCTTTTTATTAGGCATATATTATCTTAAAATACATTTCAGAAGACATTTTCAAAGTATTTAATGAAGTGTGAGAAGCAAAAAAAAAAAAAGGTATTTTAAAGTGGTACAGTACTAAGTTGCAGAATGTGTTTTGATTTAAACAATTTCCAGAAAATTCTAACAAATCATTTAAACTCCGCAAACTAAATGCTGTGTTTTATGACTCCTGATTTCAGTAAAACCTCTGGTGGCTGGAATATATTCCAAAGACACCCTTTCAGCCTTTTAAACCCCTGTTCTCAAAGATGGAGTTTGTCCTTATTCATTAAATCCTTGAAGATGGCAGCACGGTCTTCTTATAAGAAGTGCTTCTGAAAACACTGTGTCTGCACACGAAACTGCTAATAGCAGCTATAACCATAGACATATAGATACATCGTAACTAATCTGATAGCTATAATAGATGTATCTATATCTATAGTTATAGATTGAGATCTATCATATATAATGAATTATATCTCTGCCAGATCTGTTTCGAGTTCAGTAACTCACTTGAACATAGACAGTGTGTCCTGCTGGGAGGGTTGTTTCCTCTAGTCATACAGAAACAGCTTTTAACCCAACAGACATTTTGGTGCAGCTAAACTCAGTTAATTAAAACCAACTTTAAAAGACAATTTGGTAACTTTTTAGAAGTAAGACAACAGCCATATAACCATCAAGTTGAGGAAAAATAACTGCCTGTATACCGTATGGGTAGTCACTGATTGCCTATTTATGAGCTAAAACGCTACCAAGACAACCTATAAAGGTGCCGGAATGATGGCTAATTTGCAGTCAGTTAAGCCTGAAAGAGATACATTTTGCTTCCATAAAGTTGTAGAAAAAGCATGGCTGTAAAAATCCTTTGAACTGAACATTGCGCTCTTTGCCCATATCCTCATTTTGCAACACTCAGCACTCTCTCTCATCCCCGCTTGTTGGCAAATTGTTAAAAGACAGCTAAGAAGCAGCCCATTAATGAGCAGCAACCAGAATATATGAAATCTCCAGCTCAGTTTAAAATAACACCAAGACTAATTTTTTTTTTTGCTTATATGAGATTGCAAAACATCACAAAGGTATGCAATTTTATCATCTGTGAAGATTTAAATAGGATGAAAAGGAGCTATTCTAAAAAAATTTTTGCCTTCCTCTGTAAAAATTCCAGAATACCTCCTAGAAGAGGAGACCTCAGCCAAACCTGGGAAACGCAATTCTAAGGGGATTTCACTCAGATAGAGGCTGGTCTTCCTCAGCACTTTCATCACGGCTTCTCACACCAGTGGTGAAACGTGGATGGAGTTTGAACAAAGGCAGCGCCATGCATCCTCAGAGCTACCAAAACACGTCCCAGAGACCCAGCATCCACCAGCAAAGCACTGCATCTCTACTTCCCCTCAAGCAGCTAAATCCGATTACTTGAGCTCAATGCAAAAAGTACTTGCTGGAAGCCCTTTATAAGGGTTTCCTTTGGCTTACACTTCCTTCTTATACATTATGTGCTTCCTTGTGGATAACCAACATATTCACCAACCACCAGGTAAATTCTTATGCCCATCCGAAACAGACAAGAGAAGATAAGAAGAGGGTTAAACGATTACAGTTAAAACAATGTGATAGCACAGCAGCTGTTTTAGCTTTTCTGAATTTGGGCTCACCATTTTAAAACACATGGCATTAGCCAGAAGGGCATTGGCTAACGAGCAACTTATCCAGCAACTATCAGCCTGTCACTGACCTCAGAGACCAAGTACAACAAAGCAAGAAAAGCTCGACCTCCAGGGCAGATAGCCTCCTGCCACATTTCCCCTACCGGTTGACACCTTTCTGAAAGGTCTAACTTCCCTGATAAAGAACATCTATCCCTCTCTCACGGCCTGTTCAGCTTCATCATGCTCAGACAGTGACAGGCAGCTTTGCGTGCTGGAGACTGATCCCTTGCAAGCTCTGAATCACAGGGCTGTCTAAACGCATTTTCCTGCTGACATTATCCCAAGCAAAACTTCTCTATAAAGCAATACCGTCATGTCAGAATAACTCAACAATTTGGGAAACACTGCGTGACCTTGTAAATAACCAAAACGACAGATAGCTAGAGAGGAATAAAGAGCTTTAACAAAGTAAATTTAAATTCCTCTCTTCCATGCTCATCTGTGAAAGACAAGAACATATTGTCAGCTGCTTCGCATCAGCCTCCTATCGTCTGAGTTTTCTGAAGAATGATCCATTGAAAACAGTAGTCAGAAGGATCAGTTATGAAGAGTATTTTAAGGGCAAAGCAAAGGTGAACAACATAATACATTCATAATATCCTCAATAATGCAATCCAAGAGCAACTCTTCCAATTATTTCAAGTCAGAACATCTTCCTCTCTGCAGACTTGTACACATTATAATGGAGAATCACTGTTTTCAGTTTCAACTAAGAACTAGTAAGCACAGCCTGTTGTACGTAAGACAGTATACTGTGTTCATTACTGTTAGGTTACATGACAAAAGCCCACCTGCACACCCACAAAAGAGCTCAGAGGGCCTATGGCAGGAGTAGGAGCCCAAATAATACCCCACACTGGCTGCTCCCAGGCCCACCCCAGGGGCCATCAGCCCATCAGTGGCCCATCTCCACAAGCCCAGAGGAGCACAGGACCCATCATGGCAGGTGGGAACCCCAATTACAGACTTCCTGAGGAACAAACATCCTGCCTGGACCTCTCCCAGGGCTGTCCCAACAGAGCCATCAGCCCCAGCGCCCAGGCACGATGACCATCCCAAGGAGCCACCAGGAGAAACTCTCCAGATCATCTATTGAACTACGAGGGGTGGTTGTCCAGGGTTGTGGGACACATTGTGAGTTGCAGGGAAAAAGCTGCTTAGGGTTGCACAGGACTTATTATGGGATGTTCAGGGGAGGAACCAAAGGTGGAACAAGGGAGGGTGTTAGCTGATGTAGGGAGGAACATGAGTGGGGAAAATAGAGGGGTAAGGGGATGTACAGGGCTGGTGGTGTGTAAATTTCTGGCTTGTCAGCACACTTGTCTGGCCATGCCCTGTGCCTGGCCAGCACAGCCTGTCCTCTCACCTTATCAGATTCCTCTCTGACCCTGCCCCGGGCACAGGCTCACCACGCAGTGTGCATGGGTTTGTAAGTGGTGCGAGTGCAGCAGCTGGGCTGGGGGGCCATGTGTCCACGGTGCCAGTGCAGGTGGGCAAGTGCGGGTGTGATCCCCAGCCAAGGTTGAGCAGGACCAGCTGGTGAGCAGGTGGGGGGCCTGGGAGTCACTGGGCATGCAGGTCTGCAGGGCAGCTCTGGGTGTGAGAGCACCTGAGCACCTCACAGGGAGGGAGCAGAGGGGTCAGCTGTGGGACCAGGGGACTGCTGGCCAACCATGCATGCATAAGCAACAGTCTGCACCAGCAACTGCAGCAGGGCTGCGGCCCCGGGGGGTTGAATGTCCAGGGGCCAGCAAGTGGGGAGACTGGGATCCAGGGGCAGCTACTGGGCAGCCTGAGTGCCTGAGCCCAGCTGCTGGAGGGACCCACCCTGTACATATATGTAGACATTTTCTCACCAGTGGACTTCCATCCTGCCCACCCAGACAGGGGAGTGGGACAAGACCATTGGTGCTCTGTGTGGGTGATCCTCTAAGCTGCCCACCTGTACCATCGTATGTGTTGTGTGCATGTGTGCTAGAAATACATCTTCAGCCTTGCTATCAGCTGGGCCAGTGGACTTGGAGCAGCAGTGGACATGGAGCAGTCACATCTAGTAATCAATACTATTCAGTACACCACTGTAAAGCGTTTGTGTTGGAGTCCAAGGATTATTAAGTGACATGATTCCACCTCCAGGAGGAGCACATTGCAATAATGATGTTCCCTGGAGAACTTCTCAGAAAAAAAAAAAAAGCACTGTTCAGTACATGCCTTACTGAAGGTGTAGGTTTGGCTGGTAAAATGTGAAGCATCTGTAGATAATGGATGTCATTCCTTTAAAAGTAAAAGGACTTACCCACACGCTAATACGGGCAATATTAGAGCACAGTGACCTGTTTTCTGTCTGAAGATCACTGAGTTCCATTTAAAGGTAATAGTTTTTACTAAAATAAGTTTATTTAATATAAATACAAATAAAGTTTTCATCAGCCCAAAAAATGTGAAAGCATAAGCAGCTTGGGGAAATCTTTATAATATAACATCTTAGACTACAACAATAATTACAAGAGGAAGTTCATCCTAATGCGATTGACAAGTAATGAGAAGGAACTACCCTAAGTCTTAAGATTTATTCTAATGCTTTGTCCAGAGCAAAAAGGCAATGCACTTTTGCTCTGAAGATCCAATTATCTTTAAGGACATCTATATGCTGTGCTTCACAAGAATACAAAACATCCTTAGTAACGATACACAATGCCAACTTGATTCTCTGGGGTTGGTGGATATGCACTCATTTGAGAAAGCATAACACAGTCGATAGCTCAGTAGAAAAGGGCTTAGAAGAGCAAGCTTCTAACTTTTTTTTGTTTCTTTGCCAATTAGAACCAGAAGTTCTACATAATAGAAGTTATCTTTTACTGTGTTCATGTACAACACCATCCAGCATGAAGAAAGCAAGATGCTGGTTGTGGCTTGAAGATTTCACCATAGTTTTCCTAAAAACATTAAGCCTTGAAGATCTGAACTTTCAGCTACTTATTGCTATTTCCAGCTCTTCCAGTTGGACCTCTGAAGTTTCATCCCAGCTGAAAGTATTTGTTTTTTCAGGACTCATTCTGCACCTTTCAAATTAAATAGTTAGCAAATAAAACTTTCTACCCATGAATCAAGGACTAAGCTACACTGTAAATATTAAGTTTTGCTGTGCATCATCATGTAGACAGTTGTGAACAGATCCTTTATTAGCTATTGAATAACATACTACAGACATAAGAATTCTTTATTACTACTGATACAGATGCTTATGTCATCAGAAGTAGACTAGTTCAGCTGGAAAGAACCTTCAAAGATCATCTAGTCTGACTGCCTGACCTCTTCAGGACTAACCAAAAGTCAATCTACATTACTGAGGTCATTGCCCAAGCATCTCTTGAACACTGACAGGCATGTGGCATCAACCACCTCTCTAGGAAGCCTGTTCCAGTGTTTGACCACCCTCACGGCAAAGAACATTTTCCTCATGTCCACTCTGAACATCCCCAGGCACAGCTTTGTGCTGTTACCACGCATCCTGTCAACAGTGACCAGTGAGCAGAGACCAGCACCTCCCTCTCCACTTCCCCTCCTCAGGAGGTTGCAGACAGCAATGAGGTTGTCTCTCAGCCAGATGAGACAACCCAAGTGTCCTCAGCCTCTCCTCATAGGACATGCCTTCCAGCCCTTTTACCAGCTTTGTTGCCCTCTTCTGGAGGCTTGCAAGGACCTTAACATCCTTCTTATGTGCAGTTCTGGTCTCCACAAGATAATATTCAAGGTGAGGTCATGCCTATGCTTAACATAAGGAGAAGCACCTCTTGACTGGCTGGCTACACTGTGTTTAATGCCCCCCAAAGTGTTGTTTGTCCTGTTGGCTGTGAGACAGACAATTACTACAGGGAAGGAGCAAAGAATCCTTAGCAATTAATTTCTTGTAGCTGACAACAGAAAAGTTTTAAGCTCTAGAGCAGTAACTAGGGCACTTTCCCCTCCATCTCTGTTCAATAGGATAGAAAATTATAGATATAACATAGGAGTACTTAAGTAGATCTGGGAAAGATTCCAGACATCCAAGCCACTAAAGAAGGGGCCTATGTCCTCTCTAGCTTTTTTAGGCTTCATTACAGGATAGTTATGGAAGATCACTTATCTGTTATCTTCAGACAGTCCCTGGAACATTCTTGCAGCTAAAACATGAACAAGAAGTGTCTGAAGGAACACCAGTGAGGACAGAATTTAAGCCCAGTGGTCCTCTCTCTTAGGGGAACCCCCGGCCCCCTTCTCTCAGAATTTAGCCGTGGAGGTAACTTTCTTTCAGAAGTCAGGAAATTTCCAAGGCACTGTTACAGACATTTCAGTGTTCAGCTAAAACAGCAACTATTAGAACAGTTTAAGTTCTTCCTAGGCTGCAGCAACAGCAGGTACTTCTTTGGGACGACTATGAAGATGAAAAATATATAGGTGTCTTCAGGACAGAGAGGCTACAGAAGGAAGTTATGGCTCCTGCCCAGCTCTGGGGATTCCCAGCTTAGACACAAGGTGAGATTCAACACCTTAGGAGATTGTGAGCATTGCCCCCATCCCTCACCCTTCCAGAAGGGTTCCCAGCACTGACCTATGGACAGACACACAGACTGACAGATGAAAGCGCTCTGGAGACAAAATGCAATCCAAATGTAAACTCTAACATTAACCTCAACAAACCTAGCAATAAAACAGAAGAAAAAACAAAATTAAATTTAGAGATGCAGATAACATCCACACATACAGAAAGCCTTCTAATAGTCAATGATAACTATCTACACGTAAGTACCAGTGTATTTCCTTGCTCCTATTGGCCTATTTTAGGAACGAGGCCCTGCCCTTAAATAAGGTTGCACACTATGTTATCAGGGAGGAGCAGCAGCAGAGGCTGCCTATACACAAGCCTCTCTGATGCTCTGCTGCATTCAAGGGACAAATTCCTGCTGATGCTGCTTCCAGTGTTACTAAAGCATGACAATTTCCTATTTTTACAGTAGGTAATTACAGTCTGGCCCAGTGATTCTGAAACATTGTTAACTGAATCTTGGTATTGCTGTAGTTCAGTCATAACCTCTGCTGCCAGCGTGCACTGCTGGAATGGGATTCAGCCAATAAAACATTTATCTGAAAGGTTTCAGATGTGCCCGTAACACTTTCTATAAAGTACATTTTTTCTATATGTAGTCCTTCAGAGACATGGCTTGAAGCATGGAGACTTCTCACCAGTCTTTTTTTCCACTAGTTTCTCTCAATTAAATTGATTCTACTGAGCTTCTCTGTATATTTTGATAAAGCAGCATTTGCTCCTTGTAGATTTTTCAAATAATTTTATCTACATGTTGGCAGGAATATACCTTGAGAAACGCAGGAGAGAGAGAAAAATCTTGTTGTCTGGTAAAGTCATTTACTTATGACTTAATAAACCAAACAATAACTATCCCTTTTCCGCATTAGCAAACCAAATACATTTCCAGCAGAACACATCATCATGATGACTTGCAATATAGTGAGTTTAGCACAGCTTCCCATTACTTCATTTCCACAGTTTTAAGAAACTGTTGGTTGCACTCTACTCTGAAGTACATGCTCATAGCTAAAACTGGTATTTACAGAGAGCAAAAGATGATACTATAATCAACTAGGAAAAGTCCAATTAGCTTTTTTACTTAACCCCAAAACTTTACTAATGCTGCAGAGGTCTCGCAATTAATATAAAACTAGCATAACTGTTTTATCTCAAGCATGCTCCAGGACAAGGCCATTAGGTTGTTTCCATTTGCCACACTGGAGGATAACTACTACTTTCCACATCCATCTCAGGTGTGGAGATCCACTCCACACTTCATAAGCATTTCAGAGTCCATTATGAATTCATTTCCACAATGATGGCGACTATTCTCTCACTACTCTCACAGTGGGAAGATTAATATTCACTCTATTAAATAGATTAGAAATCATGATACAGGAAAGCTAGATGACTTACCCACTTGGGAAATTTGTGGCAAAGAAAGGAACAAGGTCTAGGTTTTTGAGCTGGGTCACCAGCTAGTACACATGTACCGAATGTTAATGAAGTACTCAAGACCCCCAAAAGCACAAGTCTAAAGGAATGAACTACTTTGAAGAGTCTGGTGTTTCAGTACTTTCAATAATGATAGCAAATATTTTAGTAGAAGTAGGCCAGAAAGTTAACATGAGCACATTACAAAGGGCTAGTTACTGTATTTGAAGACTAATTTTTCACAATCGGCAAGGATGCCAGAAATACATCCCTAACTTCAGTCACTCTGTAAGATAACCTTATGATGACTTCAAACATACTTAATCTTGTTAAACTTTAAGCTGGACCTTAACAGAAAAGTGATAATATAATAAAGTCAATGTAAACATTTGCATGCTTATTATCTTTCTATTGAATTTTTCCACAAGTTTAGCACATTTTCAAGCTTCATATTGGAGTTGTTGTCTCTCACTTTCATCACACCACAGCATACAAACAGACTTTCAGCAAATAGTAGAAGAATAAATAGGTTGAAAAGAAAGCCATGATTTGTTACACAGCCATCATTACTCCATTAAGAGACAAGAGTATATAACTACAGGTTAAATATCTGATTTCCAGAACAGGAGGTTTGCTGTTTCTGTGAGGAAAAACAAATACAGTGATTGTGGCTTAAGAATGTTTTCGCCTCTGCAAAGACTGTCATGTTCCATGTATGTTACTGACAACACATGCAGACTGTGTGCTTCTATATGGGTTTAACGTTTTATCTTTGTGCAAGATTTAAAACCAAAGCTTTATATAAGGATTTTAAAATCCAGTTATATTTGGCAAGAGAGCATTGGAAAAAACATTTTTTTATTAATAGCATACTGCCAAAAGCCCTGAAAGGTAACGAACACAAGCTCACACAATCACCTTTGAACCAGAATTATGGCCACTGCAATCTCAATCTCTCTCATGACAATGTCTGGGAGAAATAACAGCTATAGGAGAAGGACTCGTTGCTCAGTGAGGGGAGCTTTTGCAAGTTACAAACTAATCAAAATAACTCCCAGACAGCATGCTGTGATATTTGCATTGTCAGCTGGTTATTATGATTTATTGGAAAAGTAGGACATGGACATAGCAGTACAATGGAATCATACTGTGATGCTGTAGTAATCTCATTACACAGCTTTTGCTTTTTCAACCCAAACTCTACACAGCCATTGTTTTCATTTTCTTCCAAGCACAAGGCAAAATTTAAAAAATCCCAGGTGTTTGTATCCATAGCTTTGTGTATTCTGATTTTTGCTTTTCTATTTTTATATTGTAAAAGAGTGCTTCAACAAATCCACCATCTAAATCCTGCACTAGCAGTCATAACAGTAAACTTAAAACTGTATTAGATATTTTTTCCCATTGCATCTTCCATGCTGTCTCTGACCACAGTCAATGCATCGAAGTACTTGTGACTTAACATGCACAGTAGCTACTCATATATCACCATCTACCTCTGCTTTCATTAAAGAAAGTGATCCAGATCTGAAAGGCTGTCTTACTTGACTTTCTCTCATCACCACAAAATAAAGCTATCCTTCACAGGTTTTAAGAATGTATCATGCTGTCTGAAACAGAGGATTTTTTCCTACTAGGATTACAAGGATTCTACAGAAACAATTAGTATCTGTGATATTACAGTACTACAGACACTACGTAATTTATGTGGCAGTAGGATGTGCTCATACTCATTTGTGTCCAGCATTTTGCTTATGAGCCACTGAACAGTCAAAGTCTTTATAAGATCAGACCTTAAAAATAAGGAAATATTTTGAAGGAAATATTTTACTTAACAGATTAATGTGAAATTTATTAATTTGGTGTTCCTAACTCATTGCCATCATAACCATAAGTCTGAGTACATGTTCTTAGAGATGTAAATGCCACAGGGTACAGAAGTGGTCCCAGGCAAGTTTTGGGAGTTATAAATTTCAGCAGCAGTCTGCTCTCAGGAACAGTCCTAGAAGCAGCTTCTACCCAAAGCCTGTGAAAAAGGATCCATAAATACTGAAGGAGAAAAATCTCTTCTATTCCCTTCTCTCCATAATGAAGGTGGTGTTGACCACATACAGACTGGCAGTTTGCCTGCCCTCATGTGGTCACTACACCTCTGGATATCAACAAATACCACCAAAAATATGTGCTACCAACAGGTGACACTTGTCCCTTTTCAGTGGAAGAACAGACAGCCCTTTAAGCCAAGCATGTAGGCAACATGGAAATCAAAGGCTGTAAAAACAGCTGCAAAAAAAGTGAATCCATCAAGAACTTTGAGGCACTTCTAAGTCAACTGAAAGCGTTTGAATTACCATGCAAGTTCTAACAATGTTTTGTTAGTAAATTACAGGTATATAACTTGAATGATGAAGGGAGATCCTACAGGCTTCATACACCACGCGTTTCACTACATGAAGGAGTTTCAAGGCATGTTCATGCACTCTTGCAGCAGATAAGCAGCTTTTGTTGTTGTTCCTTTTTTGTGACAAAAAGTTGTAGCTTTTACACTGCTTAACTGTAAATTTTCAGACATGAGTATAAATACTCTCTGAAAAGGAAAGTGCTTACAAAACTTACCTCACAGTAATCCTTTCTCTAACCACATCCACAGCCCCTTATGCATTTCCGTGCATCAGCAGTAGAAAGCACACTCTCCATTTGGTTCAACTCTCAATTTAGGATGAACACTTAAAACAATCCTAGCACATACAGCAGACTCCAGATGTTGCAGATCGCTGCGTGGGCATGGGAATGAGGCTATTCAGCTTCACAGCAAGAAGATAAAGTACAGTAAGTTACCTTGCCAGGACACCAAAGTGGCACAGATTACTGCTCTTCTTCCGTAATCACCAGATGATTAAAGAGCATTTTCCTCATTCAAACGCCTTACAAGGGATCACTATTATCCAACTCTTCATTTACTCATTAGGATACATCTAGATTTTTACTTCTCTAATTGCAATTTGATATAAGCTCTTTAGCACTAAAACAGTTTTGTAAGAAAGGAAAAGAGCTTTATCACCTACTGAGTAAAAATATTGTTTTCATTTAAGAGACCTTGAATTTAAAGCTGCATAATTGCAACATGAGTTTTTAAAACTGATCAACAAGTCACAAAAAAACAGCCAAAATAAACAAAGATTAAAAAAAAAAAAACACTGAAAGTGCAGAAGCTAGGCACAGCAAACCAAATGCCCTGCTTCAGTTGCTTGCAGCCAGCAGAATTGGTGTCAAGAAGTGGTAATGCAGGCAAAGAGCTCAACTGCTTTCTCCCTCACTGAAGTAAGAGGTCCCCAGCGTAACAAAGACAACCAAACCTCTGAAGGAAGGAAATACCATTTTTCCCTACAAAAAAATTAAGACACATGACCCAGCTTACATAGAGCACATGAGACAGGGAACAATATAAACTGGTATATGTACGAGGCACAGGTGCCCGGCGGGGCTGCTGCGTGAGGCGAGGCCGGGGCTGCCCCGTGCCGGACACAGCCGGTTCCAGCCGGCTCCAACGGCCCCACCGCAGGGCACGGCCGGGCCTCGCAGCCACGGGTGGGCGCCTCGGGGACAGCCTGGGGAAGAGAGGGCACGGCGCTGCCCGGCAGCCGGGAGAAAGCCTGGGCAGAAACGGCCCCGCCGGCACCCAGGGGACAGGAGGAGGAGGAGGGCAGGAGGGGCTCCGGGCACTGGGGCAGAGGTCCCCCTGCAGCCCCCGGGCAGCAGCCCCGGGGCGCTGGAGGGGGTTCCTCCTGAAAGACTGCAGCCCCTGGGAAGGACCTACACAGGAAGTGGAGGTAGGGATAGCTGGTGGGAAAGTGTCTAAATTTCTTTCTCACCTTCCTACTCTATTTTTAATTGGCAATAAATTAATTTTCCCCAAGTCAAGTCTGTTTTGCCCATGATGGTAACTGGTCAGTGCTGTCCCTGTCTATCTGGACACAGAAGCTTTTCCACTTTGTTTTCTTCCCATCCTGCTGAGGACAGGCAGTGAGAGAGCAGCTGGGTGGGTCTGGCAGCCAGCCCAGGTCAACCCATTGCAAGTGGACATTCAGGTGCAGGTCATGGTTAGAATCCAAAAAGCCACCCTTTTTCCTCCAGAATTAAAAGACAGAATAAAGATATTCTGATTTAGTGTCACGCCTTGGGCATGACCAAAAATCCTAAAATTCCAGAGTTCCTGTCAGTATATAGGTGTAATAAGTCATTCCTCAAATTATTTGCCTCTAGTTAGTTACGTTCTTCAAAGTACTCAGCTACTATCAGAATAAGTTAATATCTTCATCTGTATAGACAGAAATCAAACATGACCGAGACAAACTTTAAGAACCTAAGTGCCCTTTTTAACTTAACGTTTTCATATGTCCAGTGAAAGACTGTGTTTAAGTCTGTTAACTTTTTAAATGCAAGTGCTAGTGAAAGGATACTTGATGAACAGCCATGTGAACTACTTCAGCTGAAACTACACTGGAATATTAACTCTGCAAAAAAAAATAAATACACCCCATTTGATTTTTTTTTTCCCCACCCAAACAAAGTTTTGCTTCAACAGTTAATTAGCTAAATTCACTTTATATGTATTTTTTTGTAAGTAGCTAGTGTAGAAGTCCTTCTGAGGAAACCTGGAATAGTTTTTCCTACTATACACATGAATGAAGCTATATATGAATAAAGTGGTTAAGTCAGGTCATTTACACTGCTCTTGTTATTAATATTAATATTTTGGCCTTGCACCTAATTACCCACCATTTCATCTTTGACTGTATTCCCATTGCATTTAGTTTTCCAAATGCATGCATACTCTAAGTGCACAATTACCTGTAAAGTGCAAAGACCAGGAAAGTAGAGAAATTGTTGATGACAGTTATTTTCAACTATTATCCCAGAGTATAGACTCACAATGTTTCTACAATACAATGCTAACCCTTTCAACATGAATTTCACTGGCCAACAATGCTATTTGAGTATCACTTACGGACATGCACAGTAGTCTTCAAATCACTAGTTTAAAGCCAGTGACTTGATATCAAACCAAGAATTTTGTTCTACAGGAAAAGATGGTTAAAGACTTGGTGATACTCAGGAAAAGGCTGAGAACAAATTGCATGATCAAACATCAGAAAAGATTACTGAAGAGAAATCTGCAGAATGCCTTGAAACTGTTGAATAGCATGTAAAGTAATAATGCAGTACCTATCCTTAAATAATGCTGCTAAGAAAGAATCTAGAATTTACAGCCTGGTGAGATTTGTCCCATTACTGAGTGAACTGATAGAAAATCTAATTAAAGATAGAATAGCAGAACAGCTGGATAAATATAACTTGATAGGCTTGAGCCAGCATGGCTCCAGTAAGGGGGGCCGGACAGAAATCTCACTTCTCTCACCCAGTAGAGTTACTCTTTTCAAACACACACATGTAAACAAGGGCAGGGGGAATAGATGAAGGTGGGCTTAATTAACTTCAGTTTTCAAAAATAAAGTAATTTGATCTTTCCTAAAGGAGTATTATTTTTAATTACACATAAGAATATTAATTATTCAGCTTTATGTCACAAGCTGTGCACTATATAGTTCTCTAAGGGGCAAATATCTTGATTTAGAAACTAATTAAGCAATAGGAAATAAAATTTAGGAGTTATCCCTCAAAACTGCCACAAATATTTTTAAGTAGGAAATCTTATGGGTCTGTCCAGTTAACCATTTTGAAAAGGAAGCAGCTAGCAAGCAGATGACATTTCCCAGTGACACCAGCGTTTCCGTTACAGAACATCGTAGTGATCTAGGAGAAACCCAAGACAATCTCATGCTTATGAGTAGGGACAAGCAAGATGATCTCAGACAAAATACAATTCATCTATTACAGGATGTGCCCAGTAATCAGAGTATTAGAAACATCCAGACTCACTCAATTCTCCAAAACAGGATTTTTTCTTTCACATAGACTTGGCATTCATCACAGCTCAATGAGGTTAGCTGTATATTAGGAATGCAAATGGAATGCTTGGGTACACTGAAAAGGTTAGTTAGTTCTGAGCATAGTTAATATAGAAAAAACAGGCAAGCTAAAGAAACTACCAGAACAGTTCCTCAATATTTTGAAAGTGAAATTGAGGATACCTATTCTTACTGAATATACAGAAACTAAGTATCCAAAGAACTGAAGGCTTGGCTGTCTCCACCTTGATATTTCATCTATGCCACTTAATAGCAAGTATCTACCAAATAAACTCTTCTCCTTCCTATGTTGACATCTAAGTCACTTTTGAGCACAGTAAGAAATTCAGCATACTGAAGACAACAGCAGACTGGTTTACCATTGCCACCCCCAAGCAGTTCACTAAATGTAAAGCTAGCTCATATATGGCTAAGCTACATTACCGTTACTGTAGAAGGACAAAGGAAAGAACATCATTGGTAGGTTTAAAAGCATTTCCTAGAAATAAACATTTAAATTGCACATATGGCTACATTGTACACCAAAAGCTTTGACCCAGTGTAGCAGGAGCAAATGTCCTTCCAAAACTTCTGTTGAGACTGATGAGGTAAGACATAGGATAGAAAACTACTGGGTGGAAGGCTCCAAATAATCTGGAGCTGTTGCTGCTGTCAGCTGAGCAGTTCTGGTATCAGAATAACTCCCCTCATCCCCTACACCCAGCAAAGAAAGCAGCCTAGACCCCAGCTGATCAGTTACTGAGGGCAGTGAGGGAATGAGGAAGGTAACCCTCCCAAACAGCCACAAGACTAAACAAATTTGGGAAGAAAAACAGCCACCAAGCAGAAATGTCAGGTAAGGCTAGGCAGGAGGTCTCTGAGGAAAACACACACACCACCAAACAGACGAGGATTCCCAGTGTCGCCCACCAGACATAGGGGATACTTCCAAACAGCTCACCAGCACTGAGCAGCAGTGCCCATGCAGCAGCAGTGACCATGCTGGAGCAGCCAGCAGCCCAGAGGGCCAGGGCCAGGCCCAGCGCCGGCTCAGGCACCTTCACAGACCCTCTGAACGACTCAACGCACATCCACTCCGCAACCCACCCCTGCACGCCCTGTGCAGCACTCGCTGGGTTGCAGAGGTCAGAAAGAGGGACAGCAAGGTCCCATTTCACAACACATAACCTGCTGCTCCCCAACATCTTGCCACGTCACAGGATCTCCTCAAACCCTCCCCTGGCCAGACAGCCACAGGGAGCTTAGCCAAGAGGAAGGTGGGGTGCAGCCTGCTCCTGTTCTCAGATCCCAGGGGCAGCATCTCTCTGGATGCCTTTGAGATCACAGCACACCGCTGGGGAAGCTCTGCTTCCCCCTTCAGTTTACTTCAAGTTTCTGATTTTAAGCCTCACTCCATCCTTTGTCCCTCAAATTATTTTATTAAAAGGGAGGTCTCCAAAGTGGATAGAGGCTCACGCCACCTAAACAGCCAAAAAAGCACTAGGCACAAACAGATACACAGGAATGAGCAAGCAGAAGGTCAGCAAATGATGAAAATTTAAGAGGAGGGAGCTGGAATGTCTAGCTCCCTAGATATTCCAAGAAGGACCTGCTCTACAAGGTGCATCAAAATTATGATGAAAGAAAAACCAGGATAAATCCCAAGGAAAACTAAAATAGCCTGCATTGAAAATGAGGCAAAGTTGTATGTGCAAACAAGCTTGGAACTGCATTAAGATTAAGCAAGCTATCCATGTCAATTAGCATTGAACAGATTAAAATTCAATACCAGGATGGAAGGAATATGGTATTGGGTCTTCATTACCAATTGCCTGAAGGTTGTCATGGAGCTCCCAAATATTCATAGACCTACTTTTTCCTGCATGCTTGTGCCTCTGGGCAGCACATACTGGCTTCCTGGATGCTTTCAGCTGGAGTGTTTGTTTGTTCTTTTTAGTTCCCCTACCTAGTTACCTCAAAGTTTTTTTTTTTTTTGAGTTTAAAAAGAAAAACTTATAGCACACTTCTCCCTCTCTTTCCTCTCAGTTTCTCTTATGCAATAAAATTTGTTTGTTGAGGTTTTTCGCTTTCTTGACTTGGCAGGATACATCTGGTCTGAGGAACCCAGCAGACATTGACAAATAATAGATGCTGAAGAAAATTGAGACTTGGATATATCTCTTTCTGAACTGTTAGCCTACAGTTGCTAGACCTTTTAAACTGGAGATATTGTTTCTTCCTGGTGTTCAACAGCTCTTGAAAGAACCTTTATTTCATTAATTGGCCTAATCATTCTGTGCAGTTATCCTCTGCTCTTCCAAAAGGATTGCTGGAAAAGAGATCCCACAGTTTAATTGTACTTTGCATGGCAGGTACTTTGTTCTATACCAGCTGTTTGATTTTTTTGATATACTTCATTCTTGTATCATAAGATATGAAAAATAAGATTAACACAATCATTCACAATTTTATAGGCCAGTAACACCTTTGTCTCTTTCCTAAGTTGAAGATTTAGTTATTTAATCTTTCCTCATACTGAAGTCATTGAAAACTCTGATTATCCTTGTCTGCTGCTATCAGTAGTGAGGAGTTTGAATAATAACTTCAGTGGCAAACAGCTTATTTCTTTTGCTTGCAGAAGCAAGAAAAGTAGGTTTAACTCAAGTTAAAAGCTGATGTTCTCAACCAAGTAGTACCTCAAATTAGCCAACATGAGCAAACAACACATTTTGTGGTACAGACATGTTCTGGGCAGCAAACTCTTCTGTTCTGAAAGTCTCTTTTGAAGACTTCCCTTTCAAAGGATCACAGTATATATATTTAAGAGATGTGAATATTAACATTTCACAAAAGCTATTTTTTAAAGTGGGTTTGCTCAGTGACATTAACTACACTATGTATAAAGCATAATCATAACTTCAGTTTACTGTACAGACTGGGTAACTTCCAAATGGAAATTTCTGTTAAACAGACTTATGAACAATATAAATGAAAGATGAATTGAACTGACCTATATCACAACAAACCTCAGTTGAGCTGAAACCAGTAGTCAGCTCTTGTATTTCTCACTATTTCCTCAATT
>VXAL01001016.1:27258-53619 GCA_013399475.1 Chauna torquata | reverse complement strand
TTAAATAAAAAATTCACTGATCTCTCTGGGAAAATAAGATGTACCTTTTAGCAATATTTTTGCATATAAACCCATGAACTGAACTCAATTTAATTACCCAAAACATCCACAGTATCAGACCACAATACACTGCTAACCATCAGCAAATCATTTTGCTTTACTTAATACTGACATCTGATTTTTATTTCTTAAAATTGAATATTCAGTTCCACATTCTCAAAGGGCTGTTTTTCTGTTCCTTTTTTATATTCAGGAATAAAGGACCAGGTGGGGACAAGGGAGTAACCACAGCCTAGAGAGTTGAATGCGGTCGTCTCTACCACATCCCCTTCCAAACTATGATGTTCCTTGACTTTCTAATCACTAGATTACTCTGGAAAAACGCATAAGGAGACTGAAGTGTATTCCCTATAACCCATATCAAACCCCTCACATCATAGCACCAATCCAAGAGAAGGTAGTAGATGGGGCCACAGGATCCTTCCTTCACTTAGGCTAGGAATCCCAGTTTGATGGATGCAAGGACAACATCTGTCACTAATCTCTAATGGCTATTAGTCAGCCAACTGCGTATGAAATGGATTTGTGGTCTCGGTCAGTACACAGCACAGCCATTGCTAGATTGATCCTAAAGGTTTCTTCATGGTTGGCAGCTTTACCCAAACTGGTGATGATATAGAAATGGAGACATGACTGCCTTCTTACATTCCTCATTCCCCTTTTAGCCTCCTCCAATCCCAAGCAGGGTAAATAAGCACATTTAAAAAAAAAACTCAGTGATAGGGTTTTTTTTTTTGGATACATTCTTGTTACATTGTTTCCTCTTCAAAGTTGTTCACATTCATGGTGACAGAACCTCTATAAATTCTCTTCATTCAGCGCAGTGCTTATCACTTCGTATGTGCAACCTGATAAAGCCCACACTGAATGGGAGGAAGATTCAAGTGCTTTTAGTGGGGCAGCAGAATCTGTAAGAAGCACGTTAGCAGTACTCACTGGAGGGGAATACAGAGCATTGAATGCAGTCGTTCAGCAGCAACCATAAAGACAGACCTATAGGTGTAGCAGCATCTTATTCAGATTATGTAACATCACAGTACAACACTAGTTAGAGGTGCAGCTGATCTAACTAGGTACTGAGACACTGTAAATTTATAAGCATTAGCAGGATTTAATGTTTCTTGTTTTGGAAGTGTTGCCATTCCATCATAGCATACTATGCACCAAAACCATTCCAAGGAATTTGAATACAGATGAAATAGGGGAAGTCCCCCCTCCCCCACCCTGTGGGTCTCCACAATATATTCAATAAAATGATTATACCATTCAAAAGCCTTAAGAAGCACAAATATAATAGCACTTGCCCTTCTAACACTATGATATTATAGAAAATTTGACAAAAATAAATAACTGAGTTGTCTGAGCTCGAACACATTGTTTGGCTTCTATTTCTAGCTAAGCTTGTGAAAAATTGCATGGTCTGAATCTATACCTAGTTGTAATGTTAAGTTGTAGCAGATTAATATTGGAGCATGCATTGGAATTGCATTACAACATGCTCAGGAGAACCTCTTAATGGCTCTCCTGAAAAAGCCAGGTCTTGAATATAAAAGTTAATCAGCAGGAAACACCATAAAGCTCAGAGATAATGAAGACGGACTGTCTCAAATGTACATTTTGCCAGCTAGGTGGCCAGATTAGTGATTGACACACATCTCTGCTTCCCTTGATGTCTGGGAAACATTTGGGAGTTTCTTGGTACCTATTTAAAGAGATATTTCTAGGTTCAACAAAACAAGCAAACCCTGTACTTACTCTGTAGATTTTCCCTTCACACAAACATTTTTCCTGTTGTTTCATTATTTTGTTCTTAAAGGATGAAAACTTCGGATATCTAATGTAATTATGTCTTATCCTTCTTAATTACCCATTTATTATTCTTTTACAGGTATTAGTCAGCAGGGAGGGAATATAATAAAGATTTAATGAAACACTTAGCCATTTCTGTTTATGGACAACTCTAAATCTTGGTCTCGATCACATACTAATTTAGCTGCCTGCATCAAAGCCCTGATGACCATATAACAGGATCAGATGTTTCAAGGATAACAGATTAAGAAACAAGACTAAATCCTCATATAAGAGCTTAAAAAAAGATTTATTGGGCACAAACAAGAATTTCTTGTACTGCTAATTACTGAAAGAGGTTGCTTCTGGAAGACCAAGAAAAAACAGAGGGAGCAGCGACTTTTTTTTTTTAATATATAAAATCAAACAGAAGCAGCATGGTCATACTTGACAATATTTGCCTCAACAATTGTTTGGAAACAACAGAATTCGATATCCCTTGTAGTGTTCCCCTACCCCCCATATGTTAGCATCCTTGTCACTAACTTTCCCTTCTTTCCTCCCTAAAGACCAGAAAGATAGAGCAGATGATAACTGCCACCTCACTTCCTAAAGTTTTTGCACAGCTTTAGGGTCTCAGACACTTTGCATGTGGTCACTTCATCTTGGTTTTCAAAAGTACTTACATTAAGTTACATCTTTTAGTTCACATTTATCCTAGAAATGCTGGTCTACAGCTCAAGTCTCCATCTAGGAAAGATTCCAGTTAAATCAAAGACTCATGTGAGCAGAGATTAATACCCTGCAGGATTAAGCTGTTAATGACATTTAAAACACCTGTGAGAGGGCCTGTTTTCTTCCAATAGCACTCCAGATTGAACTAGTTTAGTTACATGATCATCAACAGGAACTGGGCTATGTTTTGTTCACAACTGTGTAACATAATTAACAATAAGAACAAATTATCATTTAACTGTGTTTTAAGTCATTTAGTTTAGCATCCAAGTTTCTGAAAAGGTTTAAACAGTAGTCTTTGAGTTGATGACATGAAATTCTAGCAGACAGTTCCACAAGACATAGCACATGCATGAAAGTTATGCTCCAAGATGTGCTAACATAAGCTGGATATTCATTTATGAATTCAGTGACATGGAAACAGGAAAAACACAGTAACTCGCTGCAATTTTTAATCAATTGAAATTAAATATAAAAAATTGAGGATATAGCATACCTATATTATAACCAATTTTATTATTTGGAATACTTTTCTGATTCAAAGAGAAAAGGAAAGAAAAACATATCAAAGTATTTGCTGATTTTGAGATGTTCTTGCAGGTACTGAAAGCACACTAGAAGAAAAAGGCAAAGTGACTTAAAATAATTCCTAATGCATTTCTCAGTCAGCACTCCACAGCATTAGAACACCAGTTTTATCTTGTGAACCACCTTTTAGGAATCAAACAGTAAAGTCTAGAACTACGCATACAATAGAAACCTGGATTTT
The DNA here is from genome assembly GCA_013399475.1 of Chauna torquata. NCBI lineage: Eukaryota > Metazoa > Chordata > Aves > Anseriformes > Anhimidae > Chauna > Chauna torquata. The sequence goes on along the minus strand of VXAL01001016.1, from coordinate 50,267 downwards.
CAGAAAGGACTGAAGTTGCTCTCCAGAATATCCGCTAAGCTGACACGAATGCATTTCCCAAAATTAAGCCAAAGAAGAGCACAAGAAAGTGAATGAGTACTTCACACATGCAAGAAGCTATTCTTGAGAAAATCCAGAGCTAGAGATCTAGTCAGCCACATGGGAACATCCTTGATTTTTAAAGTACCATCCTATTAATGATGTCAAACTACTAACAGTATAAATATTTGTAGTTTGTTTTTATTAAAAGGCTTTAATTATCAAGATAATTAGGCATGTTTACTTTTAAAATCTATAGGACTTAATCACATAGTTACATATTTGGTGAATTATTATCCCTTCATAATGAAAATCCCATACAGGCTCCTTAGAAAAGAAGAGAAACCAGTGCTCTTGCATTAAACCTGAGGGTTTTCATTAGTATTTCATTAAAAGAAAGTTTTGTTTTTAAACAAAAAAATGTCTTCAAGAAAAAGCCACACAAACAATTGCTCATGCACTTCACTAAAAGAGCAGTAGCCTTTAGGATTGATACTATGTGTGGTGTAGATGTTGTTCCTCCACGACAGGAGCAAGGCTAAACAGATCTGAAGTCTACAGCTGCTTTGTTCAGTCCTATGAATGTTTAAAAAGAAAAAAAAAGAGAAACAAGCCACTAGAACAGTGTGCTTAAGCATAACTCATGAAAAGTATAGTAGTTATCTGAGGCCCACACATGTAACTTTTACTTCCTTTCTTACATGAAAGGAATAAGACCAGATAAGAGAACCAACCTGTTACCCGCAGGAAAAGGTCTCAACAGAATTTAGGCCATAAACACAACTCGCAGCCACCTCACATGAGCTACAGACAGGTTTTTGAGTCTTTCTTGCTCACAGCCTTCAACTAGAAGCTTAGAGAATCAAGTTCCCAAGAAAATCCTTATTAAGCTCTGCAGAAAGCCTGCCAGACAAAGCCAGTCACAGTCAAGCTGTTCAGTAATAGCCCTTTTGGCAGCCCTGAAATAGCTCTCTCTTGAGAAATCCCCGCACCAAAACCAGACACCAAGTGACCCCCATCTCTTCTCCGGCCCAACTGCTGCCACTGCACAAGACAAACGAAGGGCTCCAACCACAGGGCCCACCCACACCTCCCTGACTCACCAGGCACGCAGCAGCAGAAATGAAGCCTCAGAAGACTCCAGAAGGACCTCCACCAACTCCAAGCCCCCTCTAAGCCACGTGCCCACCCCTCCCTCAGATAAGTGTTACCTCTCCTATTGCCCACAGCTGCTCCCCACTCCGTGCGTTAACGGCAGATGAGAAGTAATTACTTTTCTCCCACACAGCACATCAGGTGTCCTGCTTTAATTCATTAGTCTCCACAGTGAAACCTTTCTGTTACGCCTTCTTCACCTGATTTTCAGTAAGTGGAAAGAAAAATGAAGGCATCCAAGAAGGAATTTGCACTTGATGTTGTCTCTGGGAGCACAACTGTGTGCCCTTGTTCTCAGTGATATTGTCTGTTTGTAAGAATTCTAGTTCCAATGGGAAAAAATAAAAAAAACAAGAAAGCATTTGGAAAGTGAAAGTGTTTGGATGAAGGGACATGAGGAAAAAAAGCTTGGTCGAAAGGGAAAAAATTAATTGACCTCATTAGACTGGAGACTATAGTAAGAGAAAAACTGGTTTTGCATGAAGTCCAAATCAGAATTTGTTTAGGTTTGTGTGAGAACTCTTTTTTTTCTATTCTGATGTTGGTGATCTATCCTTCCCTATTTTATCTTGTGTTCCTTCCTTAAGGAGAAACAAACAAAACAAAAAGAAAACACAACAAAAAACATCTGTAAGATGGTAACTCAGTACTTCCAATATATTTTCCCTCTTCTTTTCCTTTAACAATAAAGATGTTATATTTCTAATTTCTTGTCCCTTTCTCTAAGCATATCAATATCTGCAAAGTAATTGCAGTGTTCAAAGACAGCAACCCCCCCTGAAGGCTTTCAACTAGACTGCAATCTAGGAACTGTAAATAGAATAGTTTTTGTTTCACTGCCCTTGATGTAGTTGTATAATTATTTTATGATGAATGTATTCTTATTTTATTTATTTTATATTTTACATCTTACTTGGTTTTGGTAGTGTTTCCAAGAAAATGTGTTGGAGGTACCAAAATCACTGAAAAATACAATTTCAAAATGGTGCTAAAAATGGTACTTTCAACCTTATCATCTATTTATTAAGAACAAAAATAATCCTCAGGCAGCCTGGAGGATCATGGAGCAAGCCCATCCCTCCTAGAGCTCTGAAATGGAAGCATTGCATGGAGCAGATTGAGGGAGGGCTGGGGCACGGATCATGGCATGCAGTGGATTTAAAACTCATCAGAGTCTGCCTTAAAAGGAGAAATGATCTACATCTGCCAAAACACAGGGGGATACTAGCTAAACAGTGGGACAGAAAAAAGACTTTCAAGCCTCTCTTGAGTGTAGGAGCACAAGCTTCAGAGAAAGGTATTTAGACCTTAGAGCACATAACAAAAACAGCCAGCACCTTTACAGAGGAATATTCACCTTCACAGGCACATTTTTATAGACTGATTGATAGAATAACTCACCCATCTTGAAAGGCAGGAACCCTGCTGGTTACCGACAGCAACAGATCAAAAGAGGATTTCATAACTCCGCCAGATTCGGAGGTTTGAAGCTTAAGCCTTGGTACAGGACCACACAGCGTAATTCAGATTAGCTCCTGGCAATAGTCAAGCTACTACACTAAATCAAACTAAATCTAAAATATGTATGGAAAGTCACGGAGCTCCAAACCACAGTCATCAAATGGTCCTGAATTGCTCATTTTTTGTGATCATTGGTAAGTTAAAGAAAACATCCACTACTTACCTACAGTAAATGAAAGAAAAAAGAGAAGAAACACAGAAAAAAAACGTACACAAAACACTTCTGATTCCTTTTGTGAAATATAAGGCTGCAGCTGCAGTGTGCTGAGTGTATAAAAAATATTAAATTCTTTATCTCAGCTTTGTTTGCCTTTGGCAGGGGAGGGGGACGGAGGGGCCGACTGATTTTCACGAAAAGGTTTGATTTGCTGTCCAGCGAGCACTGGGGCTGGAAGGTGCAGCTGTGGGTGAAGGCAGGAGTGCTGCAGCCAGTAGCTAGACTGCCTTGGCTTGATGCGGAAGATCGCCCACGTGCTTGAGGCTTGTGACGTAGAAGGCACAACTCTAACATCAACTGCCAATGGTTTTACTTCCTCTCCTATTTTCTTTTTTCCTATTTAAGAAGCATGAACAATGTGGTCAACACTGCACAAGGGACTGAATGAGATTAACTTTGGGTTCTTAATTAAGATGCCTTATATAGGATTCTAATCACTGCAGGTCTAATCACTGCCAGTAGTCAGTGGGCAGGAAAAGCCATTTCTAGAGGAGCACTCAGATATTACTGAGCTAAATCCATGCCTATGTCTCCCTTGGGGCCCATAAGTGCTTGTTTTGCCTGTTCGTTGGCCAAAATAATGAAATGAATGACAATTCCCAGCAGCTGGAACAGATCAGGTAGCAAGTCTATTTTTGTATCATCCTCCTGAAAAGCAATCAGTCTTTGGTGTATTTCTAAAGGAATAAAAGGATAAGAAATGCTGAAATGGTTCAGATGATGGTTTTCACCTGAGGACAGAGAGACCAGTCCTAACCTAAGTTAATAAATGTGAGGATGGATTGCAACTCCTCCATCTAAAAGTTTAATAAACCAGTGCATGTATGAACGCTTTTATTTTTAATAATTGCAAACATCTTGAAACTTTTTTGTTCTGAATGTTTTGAATGCTAATTTTGAATTCTCTGAACTTTTCTTTTGCTCTGATGTGTTTTCTCAATGTCTTTTGAAACACTGTGCTTGTGACAGTAATGTAGGACAATTCTGAAGCATGAAATTACAGCTCCTGAGCGTGGAACTGGAGGTAGTCAGTTGAAATCAGATCTTTTGTTATTTTCTGATCTATATTCATGCCTATCCCTGTTTCATAAACAGATTTTATTGGAGCTGTCTAAAGGCTTTCTACCTTTTTTTTTTTTTNTTTTTTTTTTTTTTTGTAGAGGAAAAGGGTTGCTCTTGCAAAAATGGCCACTTCTAGAGAAAAAAAAAATACTGCAAATTTGAAAACCATCCTAATTACTTTTAAGTAAAAATACAGTAATAAAAAATCTGCAATCCACCACAAGTTTTAGGTAGACAAAAAATAAATCATTGGTTCAGAAAATGTGGACGAAGATATCTGTGCTTTATTCTCAGCTTTGGTAAGCCATACTGTATTTTGCATTTTCACCAGTGATCTTTAAGCAGGAATAAATAACTCTCTTAGAGCATGAAACCATGGAGATTATTTTTGCAATTTCACCTTCAGCAGTGCCCATCTAAAAATTATGGGATGTACTCCCTCTCTAGCAAAACAGGAACAAATACTGAATTGGATTTATACAAAGAATTGCTACAGAAATCTACAGAAACAATTTTTTATGGGGTCTGGAGATGAAATGCTGAAAAACTTCAAAACTTGTTATTGTGGCTGCATATTGCTCAGGTTGGCAGCTAATCTCCCATTTGCAGGAGGGAGAGGAAAGGATCAGGACAATCCACATATTTGAAGGAAAGAGCAGTTTAGTGCTCTGTATACCCTGAAATGTCTTTTAAATCACGCTACCAAGCTCAGGGAACCAGAATGCTTTGCCTTCACCTTGTGGACAGAATAAAAAGTGAGCCTGACAGTTTTCCTACTCACTTTTGCCAATGTGTCTTAAATCAGGGCAGGTGTGCAATAAACGATCCCATTCAGTTTGTAGTCTCCTAGATAGTTGACTGAGGTGGCAATTCTGATGCATATACCATGAGATGAGATCAGTAGCTCTTGAATCTAAGGCTTCAGGTCCTGTAAGTTATACTTGATTTTTTAAACTTTCTACCACTCCCCTGCACAGAACTGGATATAAATTTCTGAAAACAAATTCTATTTGTGATAGGGATATAAGATTCAACATTAATGTATGTTACAGTTCAGAGATCGTAAAAATCACCTTTTTTTCACAGAAAAATATTTTAGTTCAAATGCAACGGAGGCCTACAAAACAACACTGTGATACCAAAAAGGTTGTTTTCTTGTCTTGGAAGGGGGGAAGGGGGAGGGTTTCTTCTTTTCTCTCTCTCTTTTGTTTCTGTTTTCCTCCTTTATCAATAAAGTAGCCAAGAGAAAAGAGGAAAGACATAAAAAATATGCACATTTCAAAATAATGCTCGATGTAAGGGCCATATCTTGCCAAAAGTTTCCAATACTTTATTTTACAGTGTATTCTTCTCAGGCTATAATCATTCACTCTGTGCTACCTGCAGGTGACTCAGTAAAGAAAATATGATGACCCACCTGTTCTTGAGTATTTATGATCACTGTTCATGGAAATTACTACCTGCATGGATTCAACGGAATAGCTACTTGTGTAAACAGCACATAAGTTCAGTCAACACAATTCAGCTGGAAGAAGCATACTATTAAAAGAAATCAAACATGGTTTTCCTGAAGTGGGTTAGGGAGTGAAATACTTGGCAGTTCATACATTTTCATGAATTCCCTGTTTCACATCTTGCAATAACTATGATTTTACTAAAAAAAAGTATAATATATGCTATATATATGCTATATATTACATACTTCAGAAGTATAGTTACCCATTACCATGTATGTGATGATGGATTTCTGTGATTGTACATGTTTATCACCTTGTGTTAAAATACGGTGATACTCACAAGGAGTTAAACAGACTTCTCTGGACAAGTGTTTGAAGTGCACAGTATGTTTTTCAGAATTTTTTAGTTTTCCATAGGTCGGTATCCACTACTGCAGGAGACGAAGTAAAGCTTATTTTAATTTGGTACTGTCTCTTTCTAATCTAATGAAAATGAAACCATAATTAATATTTATTTTGATCTGAATGCTCAACTCATATCTACACACATCAGAAGTGATGAACTCATGCTGGAAGAAGTAGGTGCAGAAATATGTCAAATCACTACATAGATACTGGATTTTAAGAAATTATTTTCTAGGGTTGTTCATCTCTGTTCAGATCACAGAACAGTCTGATTATTCTAATATTTTAGCTATTCACAGAAACTCCATTTGTGAATATATGACGGATGGAAATGTGAATGCAGTTTTAATGATTTAAGCCAAAATCTCCAGAGTGGAGTCTCACATAAACATTTTAAAGTAGAAGGATTTCTTCTAAAGTAACAGGGCTATTAAACTGTATAAGAATTAAGCTGAGCATAAGCTGTCCAAAGAATAATTGTGATTTGACCACATATACAAAGAAAGCAGCATTTCTGGAAGTGTTGAGATGGTCTCTTCCAGTTCATTGCCTAGTCAAAAAGTTTAACACAAAAGGAAAAGCGGATTCTCTTTTTTTTTTTTTTTTAAAAACTCAGAAAGTTCAGCTTCAGTGGAACCAAGAAGGCTATTCCTTTTTGAACTAAATGAATTCAGTCCTGTAATGCAAACTCTGAAGAGCTGATCTGTGCCCAAACTGCTCTTAATACAGTATTTATAACTCTGACTGCCCTAAAAGCTCAAATCCAGACATCACAGCTTTTATTTAATCTGTATCTGACAATACAGCTTTTTTTTCAAAATTAAAAAAAAAAAAAGTAAAAACCTTCAAATGTATACATTCTTCAGAGATATAAATCAAATGAGAAATCTTCAGGATTAAAAGACAGTAATCTCTTTACTGTTATACTGCAACCACAAAGAATTCCATAAATCAAGGTTTGAGTGAGGCTGGAGAACAATCCTCAAAATACATGATGGGATATAGGTAATAATGAAAAAAAAAAATTGAAATGTCAATACGAGAGGAAGAGAAGCATATGTTCTTGAACTCACTAACCTGAATGCATCAAATTGACCTTCAAAACCAGTTTGACTACAGGAAAAATTATGCCTGAGTAAAACAGGATTTGAATTTAAAGTAGATTATGTATTATTGAACAAAGATCCTCACATTTTTGCTACAAAACCAGTGATTTTTTTTGAGTTTTCTCATTTCACAGTGGAGTGAGATAAATCTGAATGGTCATTCTTGTTCTAGAATGAGTATATGAGACCTCTTCTGTATAATGGCTTTTCCATGCTGGTCCACCTTGGATCCCTGTCTGGCAACACGACTCGGGCCACAATTTTTGTCAGTCTCTGTGTGCAGGGAAGCAGATAGCTGCCTCTGCCGAAGCAGCAACTCAGACTCTAGTTACCAAGCCATCTTTAGAGGAAAAGGAGACACGCTGTCTCTATCTATGCCACTTCTGGTCTCATCTGAGGGAAAGACAGCAGGCCCTGTGACTGCCAGTTGGGGTTATTTAACTTGACTCCACAATGTATACTGTGACAAGCTTTCCACAGCCACAGGCCTCAGGAACCTCATCATTTTTTTCTCTGTGAAGGGAGTGAATTGATGACCAAATCGGCAAGATGTGATAAAACACTTGCAACTGAAGTTACAGTAGTAAATATCTAGTAGCTAAACATTTACATCTTCACATAAAAAAGTCTTTTCCCACACATCTGACAAAGAAACAAGCCTAGAGTGGAGAAAATTAATACAGTACATTGGGTCGATGCTGGAACAGCAATTATCAGCTACTGAGTTCTTCAAAAGTTTCTTGTAACTCGTTTCAAAAAATAGTGGATCTGAGCTGTATTAAATATTTCAAAGACACTGTGCGTTGCAAAAAGTTCGTATTACTTCCCTACAATGCCATGATGAGGACTGAACCATTTTTAAGCATAGACTTTTTGACTTGAAAAGTGTTAAATTGATGAATATCAACACAGAGATATAGAAGAAAAAAAATGTTTTAGCTGTAGTTGATCCTCAAAGAAAACTCCAAGTTGTGGTGCGTAGCAGCTCTGTACAGACTAATCAAATCTTTTCATATCCTTTCATACATAAAAGTCCAGACCCTCAGCTATCGTAAACTGGTGTAACGCCATTAAAAACAATGTGCTATGCTCACTTGACCTAAATAATTAAGGCATAGAACAACTTCCTTTCTTCTTGCTCTATATATACCCTAAAGCAGAGAGGTTAGCATGTTCCAGAGATGACTGGTGAAAAGAAGGATGGAGTTTGCATAGTCATGCCTTATTTACAAATAAAAGATGTTTCATTGCCTCCTGATTAATGAAAAGGTTTAGCAAACAGCATAATTACCTTTGTCCACAAAACTCTAGCTAGGAAATTTCTAGGGACTTTTTTTTCAACATGGAGACTGTAATGAATTTTTTGTTATCTTTTTTTTTTTTTTTTAATTGCAGGTAGGTTTGTTCTTGCTGATAATATGGTCTGTTGTTCTCTGAGCCATGGTGAGATTGCCATCCCTTAAACAGACAGCCCTTATTGGAAATTAAACCTCTGCTAATGTATTATAATTATTACTTCAGAGTAATTTGCTGCTCCAGCAGGGAGTCAGAGCTAATCTGATGGTAACACTTCTTCTGTGGAGCCATTTATATCTCTTCTATGCTGAATATACACATAATGGAGCTAGCCTGAGGCTGATTAATGATCCTGGTGCTGGAACAATGATTTGTAGCTAAATCTGCCCTCACTGGAAGAGATTCAGTGTTACTTCAGTCAATACCAAAGTTAAAGAAGTGTAAACAGTGACTTTGGTTAGTGCGAATGTAATCTAGTAAGGTGTGAGAGAGGCAATAACCTGAATAAGTGAAATTCCACCATTCATGCACTTCATTTGAACATGGAACAAATCACAAAGACAAACAGAAAAAAAAACAAAAACACTCCAATGTTCACTGCTCTAAAATCAAAGCCCTTGGCACTACTTCATTAAATTGTCATTTCCTAAACAATGTAAAAAGGAAATTGAGCAGTATGGATAAAAGAAATTGTTCTTCTCCCTTTATGGACATAAACATGAAGCTGAAGAATAAGATCAGAAGGTGTTAAAATCTGAGCAAAACAGAAGTAGAACACTGACGTTTTGAACCCATTGGATCACCCTTTTTACTTGTAAATTCTCCATGTTTAAGAATGCAAATGTTTATAATACTATATCATGTTGTGAATTCACTACAGTTAGATCCCATGTACATAAATACAAGAGAAAAAAACGACAGTCACTTCCAACACAATTTTGAAGAGATTCCCCTCATTCATAGTTCCATGTGTCTGACTGTAACACAGCTTCTTGAAAAATTTTGGATTATTAGTTTATTTTTCAGCTCTCTTCATTTTCAGTCTACTTCTTTTTCTTCAGAGAGTAGAAAAAGAATGAGAAGAAAAGATGATGTGGGACTTCTTTCCACAGTTTTCCAGCTTCCATCTGTTGGAAGGCAATAGATGTACAAAAATAAACCTATTTTCAGAATATGCTAAAGAAAATTGAAAATGTGCCTGAAGAGAAATTCTCAGATTCTCTTTTAAATACACTTTCACATATTTTTTCCATTCATACTTCTAGTCTGCAGGAAACTTTTCTGAACACCATCTAAGCACCTTTCCTTATAGACTGATGTTACCACAGTGAGATGAGTAACAGGAGATAAGGTGTCAGTCCATTAGGGCGGAAGCCACTGCAACAGACAATATCTCACGCTTAGCCTGATGAAAGCTCCAACTGACTTCTCTGAGGAAAAAATTCCTGCATTGTTTTCTTTTTTCTTTTTTTTTTCTGCTCTTGCCTAGGTGCCAGGGGAGCCCCTGCCTGATGCCAGGTCAGAGGGGAGCTGCCCGCCCCGCTGTCCGATTCCCTTTTTGCCCTCTCTCCTCAACCTCAGTCCTACACCTCAGCCTCTAGTCTGGCCCACAGCCATACAGTGTTTCTGAAGGTTTCTCAACTTCTTCAGGTGAGCCTGTTTTAAAATATTGGATAAATTGCCTTTTCCTATTTTCTCAAACAGTCCTCTCAAGCACTAGAATAGTGGCAGTTCTTGGCAGCAGCTCTGTGCAGTTCTTCCACATGAAAGACTCATCTGGATCGTTTCAGTACCTGAGTGTCCGTACTGCCAAAAGACTCCAGTTTGCATTCAGGCCAAGTATTGTTATAAATGAAAATCTTCAATTAGACAGCTGCACCAAAGCACAGAAACACTGCAAAGGCAGTGAATCGTTTGTAAGAAGTCCTATTTGTTAAACAATCCACCTGTAAAGTGATGGGCCTCAAACCTTGCAGCCTTTGAGGGCCACCTGTTTTCACACAGTCACTACATTTTAATATATAAATATTTTGCTGGGAAGAACAGTTTATGGGAACTGAGAGACAGATAGTGTCAGTAGTAGTAAACAGCCATGTTTTCTTTGCTGAGACAACCTCTCTTACCTTAAAGCTTGCTTCCTGTATTTTAGATTTACTGTAACTCGCAGTTTTATTCTTAAAGATCTAAAGATAGATTCAGTTCTTGGCTCTAAAAAGATTCAGTTCTTGGCTCAAATTCTGGCTTTTATTTTAAAGCTGTTTTGTTAGAATTTTTCAAATGTGCTCACATTTCTCAGAAACCTAAATAATTTTACTTTTGAAATTCAAAAATAGCGTACCAAATCAATCAGCTTCTAAGACCACAAAACATTGTTGTAATAACACATAAATCTACTCTCTATCATAATAAATCATCTTTGCTAGCCAAATGACACTTTCTGCAATATGAAAGTATCTTAAATCTACAGACTTGCTAGACATATGTCTCAACCACTGTGTCCTTAGCTATTATTATGTGAATATATAGTAGAAGAAATTAAATTTAGTAGTTTTTAATCAGATGAACTTGGAAGAAAATACAGAAATACAATTAACTAGAAGTAGAGATTTAAAGTGCCCTGGCAGAGCCTAAGAGCTGGAAGATTCAAGAACTTCCTGACAAGAACGCTAGTACAGGGCTTTCTGTTACATAAACACAGATGAACAAAAAGCTCAGTTTGCACCACTTTCAGTTATATTGCTTTCCTCCCTTCTTGGTTACCTTCTGTGGTACCGTTCTTATAAGCTCTTCCAGCAGTAGGGTTCATTGTGGGTGTGGGATCCCACAGCAGGGACAAACGAGTTCCTTTCCCAGAGACGTGTGTGCATGCAGAGCTGGACCAGCCTCTTAACTAAACTCTGCTCAAAGGTGATATCAAGTTTCAGTTTTTGTATCTTAGACTAGGATAAAAACAGCATAAAAATAGTCAATGTTTTGAATACCTGACATCTCTTTTCTTTCTCCTTTCTAAAAAACATCTCTACTGTTATATATGAATATTTAGCCTTAAATATATTGTTTAAACTCTTTTTCCTATTGGTTATGCAGTTCGGCTGAAATTAAATACAACTTTTAAGAAATGTGTAGCCCTGTAGCACAGTAAATAAAATATTGTCATCACTAGTAATAATGTACTAATGCCACAATAACTCTGCATGGCCTCAGGACCATGGCTTGTCTGTCTTGCTCTGTCTGGACTTCCTCAGGTTTCCCAGGATCTTTGCTTTAGCTTATTTTGCTCTATTAAGTAACAGTAATCAGGTGATTATTTTATAATTTATTTCAGTTTTGCTTAGCTTTGAACACCTGTATGTTACACCTGTTGTTGTAATAATGTTTATATATTTTGGTAGGTGGTAAATAGCGATAGTATGCAGTTACTAGACAGAACAAACTGTCCCATTAGAATAACGGTATGGTGGAGTGGAAGCAGAGGATGCTGGCAGAAGCCTTGCGAATGTGAGCACAGGATAAAACCATAAGTTACAAACCACTCATCAATGATTGTTAAAGGCCATTAACACAATGCAACATTGGCACATGGGCAAAACCAGCTTTAGGGAGGGAGCAGAGAAGAAACACCCAATATATGCAGAACATACCATACAGTAGTTTCAGATGCAATGTGAACACCAAAGGGGGGCAAACACAGGCGTAGTTGCTCATAGGAGGCATCCAAGTAACACGAAGTCGCCAGAAAGAGGACAAGATAAGCACGTGGGACTACAAATAGATACAACATCCGCTTGATTACACAAGAAAGCTGGCAAGACAAAAGAAAATGAGACAAGCAGAATTGTGAGCAGAGGAAGCTTCCCCTTTTTTGGAGTGGGGCAACTGCATGAAAACATCTGATGAACTCCCAAGGCCAGCTACCTGGACCTTAATGACAAAGAGCCACCAAGGACCACAGACATCAGTGCTCACCACACTGTGCCAGCTCAAAGTATTAAACACTTAGAGCTAATTTAACATACAAGTGTTAACAGTGTTGTATATGTAGTGATGACTAATAATAAGCATGAATTAACCATTAGCAAGAAGTCTGCTGTTAATGAAAAAATTAGTAAAAGTTAATTTAAAATTAATTTAAAATTAGCCTATGATGTCAGTCTTCTGGATTATTGCCATGACAGTGACTCCGATCCCCTAGCTGATAAATATACACATATATTCAGGTTTAACATCAGAAAATAAAAAAAAGTGTTCCCATAAGGACTTTATTCTGGGATCAGACTGTGGAACTTCTATGCATAATACTAGCTTGGCTGATCACAATAGTGGTTCCTCTTCAGCGTGATTAAGAAGACCTCATTATGGATGATAATATTTATACAAAGTTATAAAGGTTTACAAATAATTACTAGTTAGGCAGAAATAAGATCACATATAGATGAGCTACTGTAGGTGAAAGAAAATAAGTAACGTTTGAAAGAAAATAGAAAAATGATGAAACAATAAAATAAAAGTATTGTTTCTAAGAACATGGAATATTCCATTCTTATGGAATAATAACTTTCATGATAAGAGATCTTTACATAATGGGAGCAAATTGGTGAAGAAGAATGAAGAGGGGAAGATATGAGTTTAAAAAGGTTTTACCAGTTTTGTAATATGTTTCAGAAACAAAGAAGGTGACTCTGTAATTGGATTTTGACTAGATGGGAAAGCACAAGAACTATCTCAGTGGTGTAGTTGCAGACAACTGAGGAGACGTCCTGAAGGACAGTGTAAATACATAACAAACAGAGTCTGCTGTCCTTCAGTTCTTTTCTGAACATTGTCCAGTAAAGCCCGTCAGAAAGCCTACAGTGCTACATATGTTGAAATAAATTTCACAAATTTCCCTATTAAAACACAACCTTGAACTAAAACAGTTGAAGAATATATTGTAATCACTTTTATATCTTCCTCTTCCACTATCTCTGTAATGACTTACTTTCAGCTGCATGCTGCCAACTCTTTTCAAGAGTTTCTATGGTCACAGCATTAGAAAGGTGACCTGGAAACCAAAGAACGTCATTAGGCCTGTAGGATAGCAGCTGACATCTCCTCTTGACTCATCTGAAAACCATGCGCCTCAATGAAAGACCATCTCTTCCTCAGGATGGCCATACCTTGTTTTGTTTTGTTTTCTGCTTTTTTATTTTTACTTTTCTGGCGATGGCACATGACTGTTTCCATGTCATGCATCAGCCATTACATCAGTCCAGCACAGGGAGGAACAAGGCTAGCCATTCCATCTCTACTCACCCTCCCTGGAAGTGCTTGTGCCCAAAAAACTACTGAGAAGGGATAATCTCACAGCCCAGCAAAGCTAATGAACTGAAATTTATCTGGCACTTCTGTGGTTTATTCTCAATATAGATGTAGGGTCAGGTCCTCGATTCATATCAAAATAAACTCAAATTATCATCAGTGTTAATACCTCACATTAGCCCTGAATTGCTTCCTAGGCAATTGGTGAATTCAGTAATGGAGAGGGGTTAAACAAGCAGAGCACTTTGGAGGACGTATTACTACTGGGTAAACATTACAGTGAAACCTGTCACAGGGTGATGCATTTTTGTATGGCACTCCTTTCCACATGCAACGGAAAAGCAGATTACATTAAATTGTCAGGAAGAAAAGATTCAAGGTGACATAATGTAAATGGACTCTGGGACTCTGTGCATATGGTCACTGGTTGGTTTAAAGCTAGAGACAGTTTTCATAAATGTAGAGAAAACAAATCTCTGATAGAAAACAAGTGTTGGCTGCTGCATTAGGTGGCAACACTTGTAAAATTAAAGTATCACCATGATTATCTAACAGTACAGTCTCAATACACATTTACTAACATGAATTTCTAGGCTGAGACACTGGGTTTGACTTCTGTTTGCTTATATAAACAACAAACAAAAATGTTCCGTTATTTTGCTGCAGAATTTCAAAGCCTCCTTTGAAGTATTGAAAGAGTGATCTGTACAGAAGTATGAAACAACAAGGAATAGCTCAATTATACTAATCATTTTTTGAGTTAGGTATGAGACAATGTCAGGGTAGCAAATTACATGTAGGTAATTCGGTATCTCTTCTTTAGCTTGTCATTTCTAGAAAAAACTTTCTTTAAATTATGTGTTCTCCAGAACACTGTTTCAAGCATTCCTTTCACCATTGTTGGACAGATAGTAGTTGGCTGATGACAGTGGGGAAAAAAGACACAAGAATTTCAAATATAGGAATGTTTCTCTCTGTAAACAAAAACTCTTGTTTTTATAGCCAGATGTGTGCTCTCCAACCAGGAGGAGAGACAAGACAGGGAGAAAAACAAGATGATAGCAAAGCAGCAATACTAATGACCTGTGATGTCTGGCTAGTGATGGTCTCTGTTGCTTCTGTTTGTTTTTCCTTTGATATGCTCTTCTCCTTGCAGAGAGTTGTGTATTCTGCTGAAGAAATATATGAAATGTGCATTGAAGTGAAAGATAATACAGTGAATTGACTTGCGGAGTAGTGATGCGGACATGAACGAAGTGCGAGCACCTGAATCTCCCCTTGCGTAAAACGGAGAGAAAAAGAGAGAGAAAAAGAGAGACAGAAAGCAAAGGAAAATGAAGGTTTGGATATTTTAAGAAGCTTTCCTTCAATGCTGAAACAAAGAGCAAGCCTCTTTTGCACAACCCAGATACCAGTTTCTTAAACTGGCATTAGGTTTTCCCATTATTTGATCAAAGAATGGATTTTTAATCAAAACCATGTAATACAATAGCTCATTTTAAAAAATAATCCTAGCTTGCTTCAAAATAGTATTAGGACTCTAAATTTGAGAAATATTAAGAGATCAACTATTCCATTTATTATTTGCCACTTTGCACAGATTATGACATTATCGCATAAAGCTGTTTTCCACAAAGTCCGTCTTGTCTAATGAGTAGGGCGCTTACTCTGTATGTCTTTTTCTCACTATTTCTTCAAAGTTTATTTACTAAACATCCTCCAAACTTTCATTAGATCATGAAACAGTGGTATCAACATTTCTGTAATGTGACAGGGAAAAAGAGTTCCATTTTACAGCTGTGAAAATAAGGCCAAAACTGTCAGACATATATAGCAAGTAGCATCAGCCATATGATTTTTCAGAACACTTCTTATAATAATAGCCTCAAAGGTTCAAGACACAGTTCTGGTTAACTTCACATTTTATTTGTCAGGGCTTCTGCAAAGCAGTCATTTTAAGCATCCAAAAATGAATTATACTCAGTTCAAAGTCCCATTCAACTGAGTTTTTCAGAATTATACAGGAAATCAGTGGCTGAGAGAGAGAAAGAATACAATTGTTTATGATAGCTTTTAGGTCCTTAACAATTCATCTTTCACTATCTCAGGCAAATGTACCGAGGTGCAACAACAAACCTCTTCATCTGTTTCATGAATCGTACTAATCTCTAAAGATGGCTGATGCTGTGCATTGGAGAGGGATCTCGATCTATGGAAAAATAAAAGTGATTGTGTTATTATAGATTATCTTAATGATTTTTTTTTAAAGTGCCAAATCAGTGAAAAAATTCATTTTTCAAAACAAGGGAAAAATTCACTTCCAAGATTTCCCAATAACAAGGAATATTTAAGTTCAGCCTGAATTAAGTGCCCAAAGCAAACACAGAAGCAACTGCATTTCCACTACATTTTCCAAGAAGTTCAAAAATGATAGTGACTAAATTTTGCATTTGTAGTCACAGAATCACTCAGGCTGGAAGGCACGTCAAGAGGTCTCTAGTCTAATCTCCTTCTCTTAGGAGAGGCAGATATGGAGTCAGATCAGGTTGCTCAGGGTTTTATCCAGATGTATCCTGAAAACCTCCAAGGATGGAGGCTGAAAATCCTCTCTGGGAAATGTACTCCACTGCTGGAGTGTCCTCAGGGTAATTTTTTTCCCCGACTCTTACAGCCAGTCTGATCCTCTCTTGTTTCACTTTGTGTGTTGACTCTTGTCCTCCCAGCAGGCACTACTGTGAAGAGCCCAACTCCATCCTCTCACTAACCCCCTCACAGGTACAGGCAGGCTGCTCTTAGGTCCCACTGAAGCCGTTCCTCCTTCAGGCTGAACAAGCCCTGGTCCCTCAGTACTCCACCCCCCTGCCAGGAAGGGGCTCCCAGCTGAACTCACTCCAATTTATCAGCGTCTTCCCCGTGCTGGGAGCCCAAAACTGGACCCACTATCCACATGTAACCTCATGAGTACTGAGCAGAGGGTGATAACCCCTCCATTCGATGTCCTGGCCCTGCCACTGTGAATACAGCTCCCAGGGCACTGTTGGCTGCCCCCGCAGCCCGGGCACGCTGCTGGCCCATGCCCAGCTTGTGTCTGCCCAGGCCCCCAGCTCCCTTCCCGCAGAGCTGCTCCCGGCCAGGCAGGCCCCAGCCTGTGTCCTTGCTCTGGTGCTTCCTGCCCAGGGGCAGCACTTGGCATTGCCCTTGTTGCATTTCATGAGGTTCCTGTTGATCCATTCTTTCAGCCTGTCCAGATCCCTATGGATGGCAGCAACGTCCTCCAGCACAGCAACTGTTCCCTCCAGTCTGGCATTATCTGCAACCTTGATAAGACAGCCCTCCATCACTTTCTCCAGATCATGATGAATAAGTTACCTTAGACAGGTCCTTGGACATACTCATGTGGTATTTTACTTGTCACAGTCCTCCGGACAGCACACAAACCATTAACCACTATCCTCTGGGCCCACCATCCAGCAAGGTTTTTGCTCGTCCACCCATCCGGACCATAACACACCAATTTGGATACAAGGAAGACATAGGAGAATTGGTAAAGTCAAGGTAAGTAGTATCTACAAACCTGTCATTTTATCATAAGAACACTCAGGCTGGTGAGATAGTAAGCTCGTAAATTCTAATTTAATATAGATTTTTCTAAACTTTGAGTGAGGAACATAATTGGGCCTGCTCTTTGCATAGCAAAATAGTCAGATTGATCTATTTATCCCATATACCTCATTAGTGTCCTATGCAAGGAAAATATTTCAAATCTATAGATTTTGAGGGATGTAAGCAGATCTATTAATGCTCCGCTATACAGGTACATATTTTTAAACAAGTTTAGTGCTTGATACCCTGAGTTTAGTTAATGTTTATCCCCGGTAAGGGACAAGGAAAGTTAATGGAAGTGGCATGTATGGCTACCACGATTAAACTGTTGTTTTACAAAGACATTAATGTTTAACAGCGTACTCCACTAAACCTAGATTTATTGACAAATACTCACTTCACATTATACTGGCTGACTTACATTACTTGAAGTAAGAAATTGTTGTAAAATTCTATTCCAGATTCTGATCTCAGTTAAACAAAGATAAACCTACCAGTGGGACAGGATGTACGCAAGTATAGCTAATAGAGAAATTTGCTAATTCAAGTCCCTTAGGGATGCTTGACTTCTAGAATTGTACAATTAGAATCTCCTCTCAAGACAATTTTGTCTTACAGCAATCGTAATCTAAATGGTGCAAGAAGCAAGAAAATTTAAGCTTTACCAACCATTATCAATAAATACCAGATTTAGAAATTCATATTAAAAAAGTAAGGAATAAAATGGAAGTTAGGATTCCTTCTTAGAAATTTGTTTTGGAATAAGAAGTTAATTCAGTGGTCAAATCTAGAAAAATCATTTATGTAGAATTTAGGAAAGCCTGTTTTCAAAGTCCAAAATATATATACATGTGAAGGGGAAGATACTGATTACAGACCAAGCAATGCATGAACAGAAAGGGTACTGAATCACTCACAATAAGAGCAAAAGGATGCACTGCATCGCACATTGACATAGATGTTGCACACAGGGAATGCATAAATTGCTCTTCACATCCAGCAGGGATAGAACATGGAGTAAGAGGCTTAAATCAAAGCCTTAAGTTTGATTAGACATTAGGAAAATCTTTAACTGTAAAGACAGTTAAGCACTAAATTAGATTGAGACTTTGAGATTTTCATCACTGGAGGTATTTAGCAGGATTTGGAATAACTCTGTCAGGAGCAGGGGGCAAGAGGATGAAAAAGATGGTCTCTCTTGGGCTTATTCTTTCATATTTGCCATACAATGTAAGACTTTTTTCTTCTTTGATGCATCTTAAGAAAGTGATTACTTGCCATGTAGCATACTGTGAAATCTATGTTATTCTATCAGAAGAGAAACTAGAAACTCCAGTCAATGTCCTGAGAATCATTTTTCTAGATGCTGTGGAAATAGTAAACAGCCAGGTCTCAAAGATTTTCCCAAATAAAAAAGGAAGCATAAAAAGGATACACAATAGTATTGAGTAGAGGGTTAAGAGGGAGACAGCAAATACAGAAACGTTAGTGGCAGAAGCACAAGGTTACCTGTATTAGCTAACTTTGATGACTTCAAAGGTTTTTATTAAGAAGTAGGAAGGGTATTTATGAACTCATGTACAGGCCGTCTGCCTCTTTACTATTACCAAGCCAATTTGCAGTCTTGTAAGCAATTTCATGAGAGAAGCCAAAGACTAAAGAGGCCTGGGGAATTGCCCCTCAAGGTTGTGGGGGGCTGGGAAGAACCATGTCCATTGCTGGCTGTGCCATGCTTCACTTAGTTCAGAATCATCAGTAATGTAACCTTCTTCTTCTACATTGTCATGTCAGGCACAATGACAACCCTGTAAATCCTTTACTTAAACTATCTCAGCTATTGGGCTGCTTTTTAAAGCTATCTTTAATAAGAAAAATAAGGGGAAATGTTATGGACAATTAGGAAGTAATGAAGACCATGTCATTGCAGCTGATGACAAAAGATATTGAAGGGCATTGCAATATATTGAGTAAGCATGTTAATCTGCTAGAATACTGCATTTTCCAGAGGCTGGATTTATTTTATGTAACAACTCCATTAATAATCCAAGAGAAGGCATAAACAGCACATTGTATTATAGGAGGTGTTCCCATCACTGGAGTGAACAAACATTATGAAAAAAAGTGTAGAAAGGAGAGGAATCAGAAGAGGAAATACAATGAGATTCACTGGAAGAAAAAAAAGAAAAGTCCTAGAAAGATGCATGGAGAAAGCATTCTCTTCTCTTCACAATGAAAGGCACCAAACTTTTGGAACAGATGGGACAACCCTCACAAGTCCCCCTTCATTGCTGTACTTATGTCAACAGTCACTGAAGTTAGTTAGCATCAATCCCAATTTATACTGGCAGAAATCATTCCCTGTACTGATCTGCCAGCCAAGAGGCAGTGCCAGTGCAAAGCACACTGGCCCTAAAACACCTCTCCAACCATTCCAAGTCCTATACGTGCTCCGCAGACTAAAGGGAATGCAAGGGTTAATAAGTGGCTTGAACCAAGTGCACACCAGGAAATCCTTATGAAGTAATATGGCTTACACTCAAAAGCTATGATCTTCTAAGGTTTCTAAAGCTATGATTTTTTACACTCAATTAAAACTTTTTTTCCCCTAGTCATCCCAAGCATTAGAACAAACTCTCAAATTCCATTGTTTTTCTGCGGTTGCACTGGTACGTCAGTCATCCACACTTCATTACCTTGCATGAGGGCCTATAGCTTGTGGCTGCCCAGCTATCTAAAACAATGTATTCAGACCAGAGATATAAGGCAGAGATACGACCGCTCATCATATCTGACACTCATCTGTGCACTTAACTGTAATCATGCTCCTACAGAGTCACAATCTCTTGAAAAAGGAAAATGGTTCTAACATCAGAATCAAGACTGCCATCCATTGCCAAGACAACTATCATGAACTATGCATTGTGTATTTCATTTGCTTCAGAAAGATATTGTGTGAATCAAAGCTTTTCTGTGTACCCAGTACACAGACATGAGGCACAAACCAAGTATTAGGCCACCAGATGGTTTAGGTTTGTTCTTTAAAAAATTATTCCACATATAAGTACAGTACAGTACTGAAAAGAATAATTCTACAGAAAATCTCAAATTTTCTCTCTATATATACTTATCTTTTGATTGCATTTATCTTGAGTTCTGAAAGGACTTGCTTTGAAGGATCTAGAACTTGGTTCTTTAGAAATGTTTAAACACAACCTTTTTGCTGAATTGAATTTGAGAGCCTAGAAAGCAGGTCTTTCCTCCTCATTAGCAAGAAGAAAAGATGGCTGAATTTTATTAAAAAAACTCTCAAAATGCTGGAAATCACCTTCTTCACTTTCAATGGTAAGGGAAACACATGAAAACAAATCTCTATTTAACAAAAACAATCTTACCTTTTATTCTTCAAGAGAAAGTTAAGTAATGATGTCAACCAAATAGGACTGAACCCTTGAACAGTAGCTCCAAAACAGAAGTAGCTCCTGCAGCCTAAACCCCACAACACTACTGAACTGACTATGATGAGAAGGAAATGAGGACAACTGTCAGAAACAAGATTTACCTTTTTGTTTGATATATGTATCAGTTACCTCCTAACACCTGTAATTAGCCAACTACAGGGAGAGGAGGTAGGAAATCTTTACAAACTTGTTGCATTACATTTTTACGGAGAACTGCAGAAACCCTTGGGAAGAAAAGATTAAGTCAGAACAAAGGGATTTTCTTGGGAACAAAACATGTCTTGTGAAGATCCACCCAGTCACAGGACTCCAATGATATGCTATAGCAGGCAGACACTATAATCCTTTCCATACAGGAATCTAGTTCCAAGACAAAACTAGTTGAGTCTTGGGCCTCACTACTGTCATTTGGAAGGTTGTTCCAAAAACTTTGTAGTTCTAATTGCTACAAGTCTTGTAATTCTAGACTGAATTCACTCAAAGTCTGCATATATTTATTTGTTGTTGGGACAACAATGCTTTCTAGCATTTGTCCTTCTGTTTACTCCCACCACCTGATATGAGCAGAGGCAGTGACCATGTTCCTCTCTCAGGCCTTGCTTTCACTTCAGGTAATAAGTTCCATGTTGCTCACCATTTCACAGACTCATTCAGGCTAGAAAAGATCCCTGGAGGTTTCGAGCCCAACCTCACACTCACGGCAAGATCAGCTGAGGTCAGACCACATTGCTCAGGGTTTTTTCTAGTCAAGACTTAAAAACTCCTCAAGGACAAAGATTGCAAAGCATCTCAGGGCAGCTTATTCCATGTTAACCCACAGTGTCCGCACAGTGATTTTTTCCTTCCTTATATAAAAGTCAGAATCTCTTTTGTTTCAATCTATGTATCAATTCTCTGGGCCTGCACTTCCACAAAGAGCCTGCCTCTGTCTTCTCAGTAACCCCCTCACAGGAATAGGCAGGCTGCTTGTAGGTCCCCCTGAAGCCATCCCTTGTCCAGGTTGAACAAGCCCTGGTCTCTCAGCCTTGTCTCAAAGGACAAGTGCTCCAGTTACTGACAAGTGACTTGATGGCCTTTCACTGAACTTGCTCCAGTCTATCAATCTCCTTCCTTTATGTGGGCCCAAAACTGAACTCAGTATCCAGATGGGATCTGATGAATGCTGAGCAGAGAGGGATAATCCTCACCTCGATATCCTGGCCCTGCCACTGTGAATACAGCTCCCAGGGCACTGCTGGCTGTCCCTGCAGCCCGGGCACGCTGCTAGCTCATGCCCAGCTTGCGTCTGCCCAGGCCCCCAGCTCCCTTCCCGCAAAGCTGCTCCCAGCCACACTGGCCCAGCCTTTCCAAACCATCCGTTGCTGCTTCCTCTTTAGCCAGTACTTTATTTCCTTTTAATACTTTCTCCACATCTGTGCCAACTAAATTAGTAGATTCCTATGTGATGCTGAACTAAATGCTCTAATGAAGTTCCAACAGATGAGATCTATTCTTAGCAAAAAAAAAGTTATCAAGTTAGCCAAATTATAATTTATTCTCACTAAAATGCTATTGAATTTTACTGCATTTTTCTTATATAACTATATCTTCAATTATGCTTTACTTAAAGATTTAAGGCTTTGCATACTATCAGACCCGTGTCTGCTTAATTCACTTCATGGCAGAGAGCAACAAGAGCAGGGCTGCTCCCTAAGTGGAGGCAAGCCAGGGGTCATGGGGGATCCCACAGCCAGCAAGACAGGGGCCTCACCAGCCAGGGCCCAGAAAGGGAACAGGACAGCCCAAGAAATGGTGGCCAGATCCAAACAAGAGTCTGGATCATAAGGCAATATCATGGTGATGCGGCAGTTCCAAGATCATGATGATGAAGTCCAAGATTATGGTGATGAGGCAGGTCCACAATGGATTCTCTCCATCATATTTTAAAAGTCCTAGCAGTCAGGTGAAGTCCCCAGTGACTGGAAAAAGGAAAACATCATTCCCATTTTAAAAGGTAGAAAGGAAGACCTGGGGAACTGCAGACTGGTGAGACTCACCTCTGTGCCTGGGAAGACCATGGAACAGATCCTCCTGGAAGCTATGTTAAGGTGCATGCAATGCAAGGAGGTGATCCAACACAACCAGCACGGCTTCACCGAGGGCAAATCATGCCTGACCAATCTGGTGGCCTTCTGTGATGGAGTGACTGCATCAGTCGACAAGGGAAGACTGACCGATGTCATCTACCCGGAATTCTGTAAGGCTTTTGACATGGTCCCACATAACATCCTGATCTCTAAATTGAAGAGATTTGGATTTGAAGGGTGGACTATTTGGTGGATAAGGAATCGGCTGGATGGCTGCACCCAGACAGTTGCGGTCAATGGCTCTACATCCGGGTGGAGGCCAGGGA
>VXAL01001016.1:5547-26980 GCA_013399475.1 Chauna torquata | reverse complement strand
GTGAGGCCCCACTTGGAGAGCTGCATCCAGGTCTGGGGCCCCCAGCACAAGAAGGATTTGGACCTGTTAGAGTGGATCCAGACGAGGGCCACGAGGATGATCAGAGGGCTGGAGCACTTCTCGTGTGAAGGAAGGCTGAGAGAGCTGGGGTTGTTCAGCCTGGAGAAGAGAAGGCTCTGGGGACACCTCCTGGTGGCCTTTCAGTACTTAAAGGGGGCTCACAAAAAAGCTGGAGAGACTTTTTACACAGGCAGATAGTGATAGGACAAGGAGGAATGGTTTAAACTAAAACAGGGCAGATTTAGATTAGATGCTAGGAGGAAATTCTTCACTCAGAGAGTGGTGAGGCACTGGAACAGGTTGCCTGGAGAAGCTGTGGATGCCCCATCCCTGCAAGTGTTCAGGGTCAGGTTGGATGGGGCCCTGGGCAATCTTATGTAGTGGGTGGCATCCCTGCCCATGGCAGGGGGTTGGAACTAGATGATGTTTAAGGTCTCTTCAAACCCAAACCATTCTCTGATTCTCTGATTCTATGATTCTGTGATCAAGCTGGGAAGTCAATTGGTAGGTCAGAGTTAAGATCAAGTCCAATGATCACTGGGCAGGTCCATGGTGACAAGGCAGGGCCAAGGCCAGGCCATCAGTCCATGGGCTGAGGTCAGGATCAGGCAGCTCCATAGCCAGGCAGGGCACAGCTGTGGCAGAGCTGGAAACCAGCACTCCAGTAAGGAATAAACACCCAGCACTGAGCTCAAACAGAGCTCCTGGGCCCACCGCTGTGGGTGGAGGCCCCATGTGAGGCTGGTCAAGGCTATTAAGGCTTATTAGGGTATTCAAGGCACTGACAATCCATCCTCTCCTTTATTATGGAAAATCAAGGCAAACAAGAATATTTTCATTAATTTCTGCCTAGATAGCAGTCCCACTACTTTCATTTTTTCCTTATTTTCTGCATATAACTGGAGAAACCATGCTTTTCATTTTAATTCCTCTGCAAACTTGACTTTCTGCAGTTCTTACTTTATTCATTACTGAGCTCTAAAACATAGATTTCATTTCTATTTTCCCTTTACTAATCCATCCCTTTTCCCACTATCACCTGCTTAATCTTAATATCTTGGGAGTGAGCTATTCATCTGAAGTTACCTATATGTTTATTTCCTCTTGTAATGAAAGCAAGCCCCAGATGAAACCAAATCCAACCAGACCAAACTCAAACCAATCTAAACTTAAACATAACAAAACCAAACTGAATTATAAGAAACTAAGCTAAATTAAAGAAGATAAACTTAAAGCGTATGCATGACAACCACAGCGATATCGGATGTGACCCCTAGATGAAATACACTGGTGTACCTCCAACTGGAAAATCTACACAGTGCATATTGCTATACCATCAGGATTATTATCTGCTTGTTAGCAGGAGCAGGAAAGAGAGATCAAGAAAAAGACAAAGAAACTGACTCATTTATTTGTAATTGTTTATATTTTTAAAGGGCTTTGTTACTCAATATACAGTAGCTTGAATAGACTATCAAATGCTACGAAGTGTTAACAGACATCACTATTCTTCCAACTTGATTTTTAAATCTGCAGGAGATACCTGTTAGCAAATTAGCTAAACACAGAATTACAAAGAAATATTACAATTTGCTGTAGTTGTTTTTGATTAAATGGCCACTGTTAGTTTAGAATTAGTTGGGGAAGAACCAACTATTTTAGTCAGTGTAAAACCTCTGTATATTGGAATTTATTCTAAATCAGTCTAAGTTGCATATCAACTTGTGCATCTTACTTTTCTGAAAAAAAAATAGTGTTACATTGTTCCCAACAGAAATACACGAAAATGCTTTTGTTGGAATAGATGGCAGCAGGAGCAAGAAATACTGTATGTGTGAATGGAGGTTCTAAATGTGAAAGTATGAAGAAAGGCAGTTTCCTCTGGAAAAAAAAAAAAAGAAAGAAAGAAACAGGAAAAGCAGTAAAGATATAGGGACTTCAGGTGAGCAGACTCAAACCTACACGGTATGGTGGTTTGTTCCATTTTCTGATGCCCGCTATAAGCTCAGAAGCACTTCTTATTTTTGCTTTTAGAAATTAAAGCCTATGCCTACTGTCAAATACCCAGGAAAGAGCACGGTACTGCCATGGATCTAGCAGGAGGACAGGTATTTAAAAAGATTAAACTTGAATAAAAGATATACCTTGAAATGGGAAGACGTCACGATGTTACAAGTCATCTATTTGCAAATTCGTGAGGTTCAAAGCAAAAAAGTTCAGTACACTTTTTAGATATCCTTAATTTGGAATGTTTTCATTAATTATCTCCAAAGCTCTGAAGTCTGAAAGGCTCAGTAAGACATATCATAGATAACAAACTTTTGGGGGCAAATCTGTTTTATTATATGACTGCACAATATGTAACAAAACAGAGTTCATTCAGTAAATGTGACTAGCAATAAAGCTAATAATAAAAGTCAATTTTATGATATTTCTGCAGTAGTACCTCCTGTCCATAGCTGCGAAGCTATAAATAACAGCCTTCAAGGCGCTGTTTACACTTAAGTCTGTTTATTAAATAAGTATTGACAATAATAAGAGCATCTAGCAGTCGGCCTATAACATTGGATTTTTTTCTCAGTACTCCCCATGTTGTGATGCAGGCAACAGGGAGCCAGATATGGATACAAAACTCTAGTAAGAACTGTAAATGCAATGGTACAGAATAAAGGTGAAAAATGGAGATAATTAGAGGTTTAGGTAGCAAAAGATTAGGCAAAGAGGCAGGGGGAAAGGGTAAGAGACAGCATATCTAATCAACAGCACATATTTTCTTGCAGAAATCCATACAGCCTGAGAGCCTGTAATCCTAAACTGCAAAAACTATTAGCTAAATTCCCTTTTGGCTATCTGAGGGCTAACCAGTCCAGAGGTCAGTCTATGTAATAGCCTAGACTGATGCCTGCAGGAAAGCAAGCTTATTTCATACAGCTGATGGCCTGAACCCTTTGGTGACTCTAAATGTGAATCAGCTTAATTCTCTCTGAAAGAATTACTGGTTGCTTAGGGTTTTGAGTACTCTTTTGGTTGTTTGTTTACTGTATGGGAACTAATGTACAACAATAAACTGGGACTTCGAAGATTTTTAAATTTGGCATAGAGAAGCCAGGAATTCCAGAAGTAAGATGCTCTGTGCATCCTGAATTCAGTCATCTTAAGCTTAAAGATAGTGAAACAGTCCTTTAAGGAATGATCATGTATTGCTTTATATGTGTGCCTACATTTGGGTTAGGGTACAGAGTCAAATTTGCATCAGAAATCTCAGGCAATTCTGAGACATGAAGGAGAAAGTATAGAGGAGCAATAATAAAAGTTACCTAACCCTTTGCTGTTGGGAACTTCTGAATGCATTCTTCTGCTGCTTGCACACATTTTTCATGCATGTATATCGTTCTTACAAACAGGAGGATTTTCCCTGGCTGCTACATGTTGATGTCTTTTCCTTCCACTGATACTCCTCTACTCATCAAATGCATAGAGTCCACGCATCATTTCGATCAACAGCCAATAAGTGACTAATAAAATCCCAAGTTTCTTATCTTTTATCAGCCTGGATGAGGACAGAAACAGCATGTGTCAGCCTGAGCCTTTCCATGAGAATAAGTGCCATCACCAGTATTACTAATTATAGATACTGTCACTGCCTATGGAGAGACTTCATTCTTTTTCCAAAGCTTTTTTTTTTTTTTTTTTCTGTTTTGTTCTCTATTTGCTTGCTGTAATTTAAAGCCCACATAAACTCAGTCTGGCTCCTGCTGACTTTGCTTTTAAATGAACCTCTAAATTTTCAGTAACACAGAAGGATGGGATAGGGAATGTAGACCACTCAATCACATTGTTTTGTTTACAATTTAATAAGAAGGTATCACATCTCCTAAATGAGGCCTTTTATTGTTAATAAAATGGAAGCCTAGTCTTTCATTTGAAGTCATCCAAACAAACTCGATAATATATTAAAAGAATACAAAGGATACAACTAAACTACAGAAATAGAAAAATACCAGACTTAAAGTTGCTTCTGCAGCCTTGTCACTTTGTATGTGCATTATTCCTTTGTGTCTGGTGTGACACTGGTAGCTCAGTAAGAGAGCCAAGGATGGGACTTTGCCTTTGGCCCAAAGCAGAGTGCTATTCACAGAAAAACACTTTTTGTCCCTTATCACCCCTTCACATATTTCCATGGTTCAACATAATGTTCTCCTGATACCCATCTTATTCCACCCAAAAGACTTTTTAGATAGCCTATGCAGATCTCTATCATTTGAGTTAATACTATATGGTAGCAATACCATACTGAAGACCTCTGTCAGCCAGCCAATAGACGAAGCATGCCAGACTCTTTACTCCAGTAAAAAACTGCTCGTAACACGTGCAGAGAACTTCTGATCCTCAGAACTTCCAGATAACTTTCCTGTCCTTTGAAAGTATGATCGAGAGTTATTGACAGTGCAGACATATTCATAGGCTTATCACATCACAGTGAAAAACTTTCTCACTGAATAAATTAGACTTCAGTCAGGCTAATTAGAAATTGGGGGGAGGGGGGTTGCATTAAAGATCTCTGCAAGAAGTGACCTGTAGAACTCTGACATTCGAAAAATTGAGATGATAATCAATATCATAAATTGAAATGACACTCAGAGCTTCCTAAACACAGAACTCAAAAGCATCTAAATCATACAGAATTTTCTATATCTGACAGTCACTGGAGGAGTGTGAACTAAAACATATAGTCCGATTACTGTATTTCTTCATACACAGTTTCTGGTAGACTAACAAAGGTTGACAAACTCCTAGACCACTCAGCACTTAACTCCGGCCAGAAATCTAACCATACCCTACTGTCTATGGGACACACCTGGGACCTGCAACCTACTTAGCACAGGACTGTAGAAATGTTAACATTCAAGAGCACCTCATTTCTGGTATATCATGATAATGAAGTTGATAAGAATAAAAATACTCAAATGATTATTTTCAGAGATAAGTATTATCTTTTAGATAAAAAGATGGCGGTCTCAATGGATCTTCATGCTGGAAGACACTGGAATTTGGCCTGAAGAAAATACCATTTCCCAACACCCAGAGGCAAAAAATTTTCTTGCAGCTTGTTACACAAAAAGTAAGCCTTAAGCATACAGCAAACATGGAATATATCATCCCCAGCTAAATTTTGGCAATACTAACCACAAATGAAAGCAAAGACTTATGATAGAAAAGACAATGCAGAATTAAATATTGATACTCCTAACTGATACTACCATGATTTATGAACCAGCTAGTACTATGACAGAAAATGTATAAATAAGTTGTGCTGGTGGTTTGACATCACAGTTAAGAACACAATCTATAAACGAAGATACAACATGGGAAGCAAATGAGCAGGGAGAGCTCAACCTTGCAGAAGATAACCAGAGGTTACACTCAGAGATACAGGTCGCCCTTTACTCCCTGAACCTCCAAGCAGCTTGCAGGATTGAGCCCATAAATGGTGTTTGAAAGTGGTTTTTATTGTTCCTTTACACTCATTGTAATTCTTTATGTCCTGCCATTTGTGTGCAGCTCTCGTTTCAAGCATGCATTTTCAATGAAGAAGATTCTATCAGCAGCAGCAGATGTGAAAGTAATGACAGGCTGAGAAGTGATCTGCAGGCTGATTTTGGAAAGTACTTTATTTGGCTCAGAACAAATTTGGTTGTTTAGAAGACCTGCATCATAATCATATTCATTTTCATCTTCTGGGAAAGGAAAAAAAAAAACAAAAACAAAAATCAACTTTGTGGCTACAAACTGATTACATGGCTAAACTAAACCCTCTGGGTCAGTGTAAAATAAAATGAGTAAGAAAAAGGACATTTAGGAGAATGCTAGTAGAAAGACAAAAGGATTCAGAGGCAGCTGAGGTAAATCAAAATAAGTGATGAAAGCATAAGGGTACAAAAGGAATAGAAACAAAAGCATCTTAATCAAGACATAAGGGTACTAAATTTCTTTAATTTATAAACAATGGGAGAGAGGGAGGACAGAGGACAGCAGTCCTGTGCAGGTCTTCACTTCCCTCCTAGGCCCTAACAAGAATCCTAACTCTGGGAGAGGAGGGAATAATGACCATGACCCTCTTCCCCCAGCTACCACCCATGAAATACTAATACTGTTTTCCCCAAAGTCTCTGACATTCATGTTTTGCACCTCTTCTCACTTCAGAATTCTCATTTCCCCCCACCCCTATCCCAGAGCTCTTCACTTTGTTTTCTGTCCGCATCTTTTCTTCCATCTCCACCTCCAGCCAAAACTCATCTAATTGAATGACCTCTTATGTTAGTCCTGGGTGGAATTTCTAAAGCCTAGACACAATCTGCATTTTCCAAAAATCCATCTGCAGGGGATTCAGCTGACAAAAAACAGAAAATTAAAAGGCACATGGTAACCCTTTGTGCAACGTTCAGCCTTTTTGTTCAACGCTCTCTCTTTTGAAAACTGCTTGGCATGATGAAATAAAAGAGTAATATACTATATTTGGATTTCCACATGTGTGTTAGCACATGGGTCAGATGTGTCTGGATATGGGACAGCTACTCAGCTGGCTAGCCAAGAGATTTTTAGGCTGGGGTGAACTGAGTAACTTTGCTTTCCTTTGATGACATTGAGCAGATCTCCACTAGTGATAAAGAATGCTTAGCCAATAGGCATGCACACTTCAACATGTAGAAAACAAAATGTCTTAATCTCAAAATGAATGCCATTTTATTCCATGCCATGTGGTTCTGGACAATATATTTCAAATAAGTGATGCTCAGGCCCTCAGGATCCATTTATTCAGGTGCCCATTTTCCAGGGAATTCAAAATGAGAGGTACTTGAATACTTTCAGGTGGCTGAGTGGAAATGATATAGAGAATTCAGTGAGTTAATTCTTGTTAAAAGCCCAAACAGCTCTTACATGGATTCATCTAGCATTGAAAATGAAAATTAAGTTTCTTCAAATTTTCTTGTACTGCCTTGTCTGTAAACATGAGTATAGCAGTTCTGCACGTACAATCTCCCCCACAATCCTGGCATAGAAAACATTTCTCAAAAATAATTCAGCAAGAATTCTGCTAAAGATTTATACATGATGGAGAACCACTAGCTTATTTAATTCAAGATTCTTCCTGTGCTTACAGAGATGCAAAGTAATCAAAGCTTTTCTCTCTGAGGTCCACCATGGAAATAACATTTTACCACTTTGCCTTCTACAGCAGTGCATTCCAAACTTCCATACACATTTTAGCTGTTAAATGGCAAAAATGATACTCTTCTTTAAATCGATGAAGAATAAACAGTGAAATAAAATTACAACACTAATCATTTTCTTCTTTAACTTCATTTGGCAGTAAATAAAGTTATTCCAAAAATTCTCTAGTGAAATTTGCTCACTGAGTCACTTCACTCATTCTCCCCTCTCCTGTTTGTAAAGTAAGTGTAACTTTATCTGACTGCATCACTTTTGTTTGGACATCTTTTACTGCATGCAGAGACTCGAACAGCAGGATATACATTACCTTGAAGTACATGACAAAAATACTTTTGATAATATTGGTCAACACATGCAGTACCAAGGAGGTAACAGGCTAAGCACTACCATACTCACTGCGGCTGCTTAGATGCCTGCTGCATGCCTGCTGGTCAGGCAATCACCAATCAACTGGGGAAGTGTTGGCTCCCCTTGCTCCTTGGACCTGCAAAACCCTTGATTTTGCTATACTGCTGTTCTCTAGTTCCCTGCATTTTTCTTAAGAGTTTTGCATCCCCTCATGTTAATATTATTTCCTCCTGAATCCTTGAGCTGCTATTAGTCTCTGAACGATCTCACTTCAGTCTGTGTTTTTTACTATTCCTATCTTGCACGGATTTAATTTATGTACTTTTGCAGAGCTAAACAGTAATTTTCTCCCTAAAACTGAACTAAGGTCATGCACCTGTGCCACTCCAATATTAGACTAAGGATCACAGACACCTGAACCTCCAGGCCA
This sequence comes from Chauna torquata, assembly GCA_013399475.1. NCBI lineage: Eukaryota > Metazoa > Chordata > Aves > Anseriformes > Anhimidae > Chauna > Chauna torquata. The sequence continues at coordinate 18,909 of VXAL01001016.1, read as the reverse complement.
TGGGTTACTTCAGCTAATAATGCTCACATTTGAAAGGCAAATTGTTCCCACATGAAAAAAAAAAATCTGAGAACTTAATGGAGAATGGCCTTGCTATAGGGTTTTTTTAAACCAATTGACTACATTTTGTAACTTCATGTTATAGTCTAAAAGTGGCTTAAAACTTTAAAGAAATTATTACAATCCTTCATTAAATCCCACAGGTTTTGAATGTATTACTAAAGAATCCTAATGAGCCTGCAGAGACTATTTGATGTAATCCTTACTAAATTCTATAAAAAGATGTTACACAAAGGCTTACCTGCTTTACATACAGAATATATGCATGAGTAATTGCATGTGTGTCTGTGTGGGCTTATTTCCCTACTTTGTTTACACATACTCTGGATCTTGGAAATAAAAGCAATCAATCTTGGCCAAAATTCATTAAAAACAACTTCTAGTCATGGAAGTTCAAATACTGCAGAAGCTTTTGTTTGAAAAACAGAGAACCTAAAATAATCAAAAAAATGTTAGGTTTGGGAAGTAGGATAGAGAAAGCACCATGTAGAGGAATTTAGTATGAAACAGTAAGTCCTACCCCCAGGCACTCGAATGCTTGCTAATCCCCTCAGAAATGACTCACATACGAAAACTTGTTATATTCCATTGTTTTAATTACTGTCTGTCGAAGAAGAAAAAACATGACACTTCCTGGCCTCCAGTACTTTTTCAAAGTTCAGAATCAGAATCACAGAAAGCAATACTGTTTTTTTCCTGTGAAGATTACAGATTAATTTCTCCAAGTGTACATATTTTCTATCATACAAGAACTAAGATAATTTATCGAGGACAAGAAAAACGTGTTAAATCAGAAAATAGTCTTGTACTTCACATGAAATCTTGTCTCAGGCTTTGCTGATCATACAAAGAGTTTGAGCCTTGGGTATTCAGAACCTTTTCTTATAGTTTATGTTGTCTGAGAGCTGCATTTTCTACTTCAGTCGGCCTCAGCTGTCTAGCAGCTGGGTTGCTGGTCTGCTAGTGGCTGCCATTTGCCCCGGAGCCCCGTCCCACTGCAGAGCCACTGCTCAGAAAGCAGGCTGAAATGACTTAGACCGTTCTGCCCAAAGACAGCCCTTCTGATATCATAGGACTACTGGGCCTAACCAAACCTGAAAACAGTGCAGTATTTTAGCAGCTCCCCAATTCAGTACCACTCAGCTGGCATCTTTGAAAGCCCTTGTTGTAATTCCCACACGCTACACCCCAACACAGACTGAAGGGGATGAGAAAGAGCCAGACCAAAAGCACTTTCAGGACACCTAATACAATGTAAAGCTGAAAATAGGCAAGGATGCAACCGCACTCTCAACATGCTCAACATGAGAAAAGGCTAAGAGGCAAGAAAGAAATGAGATGAGACTCATTGGGAAGGAACACACTGAATCTAACCAGGGTAAAAGACGTTACAGATGTTCAGGCTCTAATGAATTTCCAAAGTAGTGGAAAAGAGCTAAATGAAACCAGGCAGAGAGCAGAGCTGGAATAATGTGAACATGAGAACGGCTGTAATGGCCCATGTGAAAAGTCTGTGTAGCCTGAAATCCTGAGAAGAGTAACAGACACTGAGGGAAGAAACAGCATAGAAAATGCTACTTCTTTGAGAGAAGTAATTAAACATTTATGGATTTGCCTGAAAACGAGATTGTATCTGGGTGACACCTGTTACTGGTCACTGTTGTATGGCTACTAAATATACTTTTAGCCTTGGTAACGTGCTTGGGCAACCAGACGTACTTCTAATCTCCCACCTTTACAAAAATCAACTTTTTGTTTGCTTTAAGCCTGCCTAAAACTGCTTTTGTATGTTCTCTTATTCTTGCATTGTGGAAAACATTCAATAGCTGTTTTATCCTCCACTTCTTTATACCACTATGTTACGGTATTTATGAAAATATAAATATTTTACCGATATAATTCAAGAAGATCTTCCAAATAGATGGGGGTAGAAAGGGCATCATAAATAGAGAAGGAAATTCTAGATCTTTCAATAGGGTATTTTGATAAGGTTAATTGGTTGGAAAGACAATTTAGCAGATAAGAACAAGTTTTTTTTCTAATGATGGATCTAGGGTATTGACTTTGGCCTCATTGTACCCTGTCATTCAAGTTAATTTATTAGTAGGCTTACACAAAGATCAGAGAGAAAATCTAGATTATCTTCACTCATTTGGGCCATGTCTTACTGTCATTTTTTATTTTTCAGCAGGTAATGATTCTCACTTTTCAGAAATATCTGTTTTTGGCTCTTTACTCTGTCTTTAATTAGTTTCCTGTAATTACTCACTATACATACAATTCTGCTTCCACCAGCTAAAGAGATCAGGAAATAATGCTTGTAACAAAAGAAATACTGTGTTTTAGTGTTGACTTTCTAGAGAAAGTTTATTTCTGGAGGACTTCTAAATTGTTTCAGGATACACAGTCTCTGCCAAGCTGGGTATTTTTCATCAATTATCCTCACATTTTTGCTTAGACTTTCTTAAAAAATCTTGAAAGACAGAAACACTCTTTTACAGGGAAATTTTAAATGGGGAGAATTTGGATGTCTAATATTACTCTAAAATGGCCAATCTTTAAATGTCTAAAGTGCATTCAACAGCTGGATCTTTTATATGGATCAGCTATATGAAAAGTTGCATTATTAACTCTTTCATGTTTTCAGCTTTTGTTTCTAAAGGTTTTAATCTCATTGTAAAATCTGTAGCTTAAACAATATAATCATGTTATGCAGTGAGGTTTCTCTATTAAATCTTTTCTTCGAGAAAACTGTTGTAACCGCTGGAGATGTGGTAAGTATGCAAAGTGTTTAGATGTCAACTAATTCTTTCTTATCTGTTTTACCATATCTGCTGTTAGACATTGGAAAAATATTTTTACGGCAACTCTTTCTTTAGAAGCTAAAGACATAAATAATTACACATAAAAATGGAATCGGGGGAGGGAGTGATAGCTGTCTCCAAATAAAAGCCCTTGCTAATAGATCAGAACACCAGCCTTCAATCAATCAATCAATCAAACAAATAAATAAAGAACATCTAACGTGTTACAGAAAACTGAACTGATTCTTGTCAGGAAGAATGCAAAGCACTGTTAGTAGAGGAATGTGTTGCATTTCCTGGAACATTAACATCCACCATAGTCTGAATTTCTACCTTCTATTAAATCTATAGAACTTGAATATAAATGCATATTTATATGTGCAGCTAATGCTGCTTTCTATAGGAACAGATCAAATTTCTGTATTCAACTTTTATTCAGGATTCCTAGGTATTTCAGTAAGAGGTTCTTTGCGTGAGTAATGTCTGACTAGGAATTTTTTGATTGAGTCTATGAGCTGAAAAAATATTGCACTTCTATCAAAAAAGAAAACATTATGACTATGAATAAATGAGTGATTGACTTGCCCAGGAACGTCTCCTAAGGATTTACGAACTATAAGTAGCCACATTTTTTATCTACTCTGCGCACAAAAGTACACAGGTATTAACATTCAGTTTATTACTAAGTTTCAGAAATCTTTTTTATTTTGCATATTTCTTTAAGCCAAAATTAAGTATCTCAGATTTTAAAAAGAAAGTTTAAAAGTTAAAATACATGTGGATGTTCAAAACTGATTTCTCAACCGGGAAAGACTACATTTTTAATTAAATTCACCTAAGTTTAAAGTTAATCCATTTGGCTGATTTGCATGTAAGATGCTATAGGCAGGCAATAAAGAAAAACATAACAAATTTGAGATAATAAAGTGTTTTGCTATAACAAGGAAAAAAACTCATTAAAATATTCAGAAAAGCATCCAAGTTAGGCTGTTCGTTGTATGATAAGTAAACTCCAGAACTCATGTCCATTTGACGAGCTGAAACAGTATGAGAGCCATGTAAAACAGAAACTGGGTCTGATGAGCCCACAAGGCTGGTATCACCTGTGTTCAAGGGAGACATTATTACAACTACTTCTAAGTTAACTGCCCCAAGAATGGAAACCGAGTGTTGTCAAGTGCATGTGTATGTGCTTGTGTGTACATGCAATGTGATGTACAGTCACCACTGGGATTTGTAAGCCCATGGTTCTGCTTCTGACACAGACAAAATAATGCCACCGGTTTAATGTCACATAGGTCAATGAACAAAATGTTTTACATGGCTCTATGCACAAATTTTACCCAAACTGAGTAATGAACTGGTAGTGATAAAATAATCCTAGATAACTAAGCATTCAGAAAGAAAATCAGTTCTTAGTTTTCCCAGTTAGAGTCAAGATAAATAGATCTATGCTAATATACCTAAAAACTGCTTTAATCTCTACCTCATTTTGGCATGATATAAAACAGAATGAAGAGTTAAGTAACAAATTCAATAGAAAGGCAGGGAAGAGTATTATTCTTATTGCTTAATAGATCTAAAGAACAAATACCAGTTTGTTTCCATAGAGATATCGCTCCAGATTAAGATTTGAAATTCTCAATTGCAGAAAAATATTTACAATATATGTATGAAACAATTGCCTTTGGTGGAAACATTACCTGTATTGCTCTTTGAAATATCTAAACTTTAAGTTCTTGGAGATGTCCTTAAAAAAAAAAAGTGATGGAGGAAAAAATGACAAGGATGTCCTCTTCTAGAGTACTCTAAATTAGAATGAAATGTGGCAGGTATTTCTTGTGGTACATTTTAAAAATCTTTTTATAATTGATTATTTTTTTAAGAAGAAGTGAAATTTAAGCTTTAGAAAATCCCTGTGGGTTTTGAAAAGTCTTCTTTGTCAGAAGGCACAGATAACAACACTGTGAAAAGTTCAGACAGCCTTTCACCTTTATTGTAGATATGACTACACAACACTTTCACTATTCTAGAACCTAAAGATTAAGACCGCATCCTACTGCAAAAGGCAAACTTACGATAAATGAGAATTTATACAGAAAAATTATATATATATTTATCTTTCTAAGGCTGGATTGCTGATTTTGATTTAGATATTTATTTGCTTTGAAATATTGCATATATTTTCTGTTGTAGTCTGTTTCAGTACACTCTACAAGCCCATATTGGTAAAAATTCCTGCCATGTCTTACAGGCACGCTTGAATAGTTCAGGGCTTGGGTGTCACTGAAAGTTAGTGGAACTTGGTGATCCCAAGCTATGTTTTTCTATGTTAGTTCTGGTCTTGAATTCACCCTCACCCACCCCACACCTCATGCTGCTGCAGGTTACTTTGGACTGTGGCTCTAGCGTGGCTTTTGCTGACAGATCAACTGAGCCCTAATGCAGGGAAGCCTGAGCACAGGAGGAGACTGATAGAGATGTATTTCACCAGATGATGAGATCTCTCTTTTCATGGACAACCATCTGCCATTTCCTCAAAAGCTTGTACTGTTTCCTTATAGTAAAGACGTTCTCTGGTTCCATAGTTTTTTGAGCAAATGGTTTCCTGATATCCCAAAAGCATAAAGAAACACACAAACTGAATGTTCAGGAATGCAAAGACTGAACGAAGGTGAATGCTCACATAGGCTTTAGTTTCACCCAGCTCTAAAAGGAACATCAGCGCTAAATGGGAACTGTGTGGTTCACAGGAGGTTTTTACCAGTACAGTAAGATGAGCATTGGGTAATAACGCAATGTAACTTCCTTCCTATTCAGAGATATGCCACAGGTCTGTAAGGAGGGAAGGAGTATGATATGTATATGACATTCTTGGATTGTTTTATTTACACTTGAGGCTTCTGGCTTCTAAGATTTAAACACGTAACTATGTTCTACTATACCCATAAACCTCTGCATGCATGATGAACTGTTGTGTGATACACAGATTTAAAAAAAAAAGTTATTACTGGCTTCAGCAACCTGTATTGCTAAAGTTGGGAGATCTTGTGCCTTCGCTGCAGTTTCTTTTCTGCTTGGTTATAAGCAGTACTGCTGATCATTACAATACATCCTGGGAATGATTATAGGGATTTTACTGTATTTAAAATAATAATTCTGCAAATCTAAATTGCACCTTGACTTTTAAAATATCTTTTCGTAAATACAAGCAATGTTTTAAATGGTGGTAGTGATGATATTTTGAAAAAGATCAGATTAAAGAGTGCATTGCCATAAAGCTGTGCTATTTCAAGGAGCTCTTCATTGAACAAGACTTTGTAAGCAGATACTCCTAATTTACCAAAATAGGATGTAGTCATTCTCCAATCCACTAAAAACGCCACTGGCATTATCCTTCCTCTACTACTGGATGACACTTCACAGTCACTGGTAGTAGTCACTGTGCCACATTCTATATCTAAGAGTATAAGATTTCTGAAGAATGAGTCTTTCTAAATTGCTCATACCAAGAACCGTTCATTAATGATTGATTGCTCCCAGCACAAAAATGATAAAAATGATTTCAAACGATCTTAAAGGCAGAAAAGCACACTGCAAGTATCCAAATAAGAAGAACTTCCTTCTATATTCATTTTCTACTGCTTAAGGCAATCAGCAGGTCTTAAATTGAGAGCTCCAGGGCTCACTTGTAACTATTTTATGCTTTAACTAAAAGATCTTTCCAGGTAGAAGCCTCTTTTTCATGGAAATGTTAAAAGGTTAACAAGAAAACAGTACTGCAGCAGGATTACTAAAGGCCACAATGGTCAAAGTTCCTTACATTTTGCTATTCTATCTCATGTCTTCAGTCTTACAGTGATTGAAATTTCGATATCTTTGGATGATATTGTTCAAATGGTGCCTTGCCCAACTGTAGTTCTTCATATATATAGAAATATAAACAAAAAAAAATTCAAGCTATGTAATAATTTATGCGATTTGTTTTTTAAACTGTTCTAACAGCTATAGGACTGGTAGAGAAAATAAGTATCTTTTCTACAAGGATGTATATTTATAGTTTTCATCTATAGTATCAGAACAATACAAGTGTTTTTTATTTAGCACTCTTTAGAGCTGGCCAGAGAAGAAGTATGACGTGTTTCACAAGATTATTAGCAGGTTTGATTCTGGAATTAAAATTTGTAAAAACAAATAGTAAATGAGGCAACACTCGTAGGGAACTTGACCATTTGACTGTGTTTTAGAAGAACAGTCAGCTGTAGTTATTCGGTCAGACATCATAGTGACCACATATTTCTGTAAAAAATCAGTCAGGTTAATACCTTAATATTCTGGCTGTACTCCTTTGTATTAAGGTATTCACAGACAGTAATACACAAAGACACTGTTGTATAACATCACTAGGATCTAGTGTTTGTCTTCAGGCACAGCTCCAAACAAGGGGAAAAGTACTACCTGAGGACTGGCCCTGAGGACTCGCACAAACACAGTTTCTTTCCAGCTCCATGGAAGCTTCACCTCTTGCTTCTGGCTTGTTCCTGGGGCAGACTTCATGCTGGGGCTGCCCGACCTGCACAGAGCAGCTAGTGGCTCCAAGACAGGAACCTGCTAGTCCCTGCCTTCGCCCCCTGCACCACAGCTCTCCTGACCCAGGCATAGTGTGGGGAATCTCAGGTTTTGTCAGCTGATGCAGAGCAGTGTAAATAAAAAGTTTCCTGTACTGCTTTTCCTTCCAGCACAGGAATACACCAGAGGCACCCAAAACATCCAAAAGCCATATACTTGTAAAAGGTTAGAAAATTATCTTAATGTCGCAGGATATATATCAAGTATACTTCAAAATAGTTAAATTTACAGAATTATAACGTTTATTTTTTTTACCCTACATCTGTGGTAAGTAGATATCAGCAAACAATGGTCCTTGAGATTCATGTTTTCACCTCCTTCCATTTCCTTTATCAATACCAAGAACCTGGAAGTGTTCCTCTGGTTCCTCTGTACCCTTATCTACTGGTAACAAATAATCTGCATTTAATCTTAACAAGTTAATCTTCTTGAAGGTAATGACGTTGTTGCTATTCCTTGGGCCTACCAGCAGAAGTATCTCTTTCAGAAGGTGCTGAGCAAAGGCTGCACTCCTAAACTTCTGTTTTATGTGAAGAAGCACGTGCTGCAAAACCACCTTCAGGTCTTGCTTTGTAAGAATGGGACCTGTGAGACAGGTTACCTGTGCCACAACCTATTTTTATAGCTCTCTTGGTGAGCAGTGATTCAGTAGTTCTTGTAGCAGAGCCCTACAACGTTAGTGCTCTTTCGCTCAAAACTGGCTAGGTGCACAGACTGAAGGCAGGAGCTGCCTTTCGGATATCACGAGTTCTAGAGAGGGGATTTAAACTCAACTTGCATGATACACATCTTTAGTCAGAATGTGAGTTGGATGAGGCACATAAAATTGTTTGAAGGAAAACACTGATATTAAAGATTCAATATTCATAACTGAAAGGACCTTATAATACTAGTTTAGACAAATGCTTTTACAAAAATACCAACACAAAATGAAGAATGACTGCACTCAGAAATGGAAAACTTTTTCAGTATTTCAGGTTTTATAAATTGACCTTCATGTGCAGTAACGATCATAGAATAACCACAGATAACACTTACTTCTGGTCGTATGTGACTATGGCAGTCGCTCCTCTTTGCCTTTAGAAAGACATCGCATTTGGCAGGCCAGATGATTTCTTTGGCAAATACGGTGGCGTAGTAACGTGGGAGAACTACTACTTCGGTGCTGGAAACCTAGCTATTCCACAAATATGGGCATATCAAATGAAGACACATTTTAAGCATCTACTACAGAAGCAACTATATCCTCTTTCTAGAAACATCCAAATCCAAAATGGAAAACATTTTGAAATGTCCATTAAATAGTTCCCCCTGTCAGGGAGGCTGAAAAGGATTGACTTCCACAGGTATTTTAAGGCTTTACACTATCAAGAGGCAAATATTTCACTACTTCTTGGGAAAAGAAGGCTTATATTTAAAACAATTAACAATTATGTTCACAATTAAATGCCTATCTTTTACTTTTCCTACCTACTCCTTTTCCTTTTATTTCATTGAACTGAACTATAACAACTGCAAAATAATTCTAATCCATCCAAGCAACATAGCAGGATGTGGTTACATTGGGACCACATTTGTAAGGGTCTATTATTGTCATTACTAATGTTGCTGCTGTGCGAAAAGCCGAGCATTGCATTAATCTTTCTGCTGCTTTTTCCTGATGTGCTCACGGAAATGTGGCTGTCTCCTGCAATGCCATTGAGCCTTGTTCTTTCCAGCATTACTGCTTTCCAGCTGACAATGAGCAGGCTGGTTTGTTTTCCTCAGCTGTATTAACTACTTCTCTCCCTGGGATGACTTTCATCTTTTTTTGTCCATGTTTGAATACCCTCTTAGTTTCCTATTTCTCTTCTTTGACTAATCCTAACAATTCCACCCTAGAAGCTTAATATGCAGATTTCATTGACAAACTGTTTATTTGCTCTTCCAGATAGTCTATAAAGTTATGAGATATTTCTGAAAAGGTATTACTGGGGATTTCTATGTTGCTTGCATATCTCCATTTTTTTAGGTATTTCTGCAGAAAGGGTGTTTTTTTTTCCACATGACTGTGAACTTGGTCAACATTTATTCAGGTAAGACATATGGAGTAGTCTCTAATTTTGACTATTCTCATATGTCACAGGAGCATAGGATATTCACTTAGATCATCAAACTACCGAAAAGCTTCTATTCTAACTGACTAAATCATGACAACTGACAGTTCCTCAGTTTTAAGACTAGGGCCTTCCCTTGATTCTTTACTTATTTGCATGGATACTCAAGGGGAAACAAGGTTGTCCCACATACCTTGAAGATCATCTTGAGCTGTGACTGGAAATGACATTCTTCTGTTGATCTCAGCTACCATATAGGAGGACAAAGGGTTCTTGGGGTGGTAACCCAATATACTTATGGACATTCATCTGGAAATCAGTATTTTGAAAACTAACTACATTCTTAGGGAATGGATGTAATGTATCTATAGTAAGGAAATCAGACCATAGCATTTGGGTTTATTAAGATTTTCTTTTTATCTTTGAGCATAGTACCATTTAAAACATATTACAATAATTGGTTAAAAGATGTCAATTGCATAAATAGCTGCCATGAGGTCTGCCTACAGAGAAAAAGTTTGAGGTTCTACCTTAATAGATAGAAAAGGAAATAAGTAAGCAAGAGAAAAACAATTATGTCCACAAGCCGCCAGTCCTCTTAAAAATCTGATTTGATTCTACCATTTTCCAATGAAAAAAAATCTAAAGGGAACTGGGATAAAATGCAAAACACTTCCATTTGTTGCTTTGACTTTTACTGACAATTGAGTTTCCATAATTCAACAAACGTCAGAAATAGTTTACGTAAGTCAATGTTTGTGAAGACCATGCTTTACTTATTTGCTTTTGTCTCTTGTTTGTTTTGTTTCTTTTATATTCTTGGAACATATTTTACAATTGCATGGAGTTTAAGTTTGTGTGTTTTCCCTCTCTAGTAATTTGTCAGTTGATTACTGCATCTTTTTGTTACGGTGGTTTGCTTGTTTTAAGTTAAAAAAAAAAAAAAAGAAAGAAAAAAGAAAACACCAATCTTCACACAATTCAAGTCCAAGAACCCAGTACCACTTTTAGGGCCCATTCCTGCAAAAATTCATGCAGGTCTACAGAAACTCATGTTCAAGAGAAATGAAAAAGATAAAGCACTGTGCTCTAAGCACTATTAGTCAAAATGCTGTGTGATTCTTTAAAAAACTTAATCTTTGAAAAATTGTGCTCTTTACCAGAATGATGTTCACACTCTACAAGTCACCTTACTTAAGTCAGCATTGCCCCTCTTAACTGCTCAGTTTCATGGCTATATTAAACTATGTTAAAAAACTGAACATACCTTTGCCTAAAAATAATAGATCTGGTTTTTAGCAATCTGCTTTTCAACAGTTACACCAAAACACACTTTCAAGATATATATGGAAGTGTTTTCCTTAACTTCATCTGTTGCTTAATGTAAAAGACATTTATGGTGATTCACATTCTGAAAGGCAAATGAAGTTAAGGATCAACTAAAAATTACAGCAAGTTCTGTCTCTTTTTTTTTTTAAAATTAAACTGTAATTGTTCTAATGGCAAAATTCAAAGAAAGAATTTATTAAGGTTCAATTATTATTTTGGTTTTTGAATATCGAGGATGTCATCAAAATTGGCAGAATTAAGAAGAGCTATGCTAATGATGATTTTGCTGAATACAGACTATTGAACACAGACTACTGAACAAAGCTTTACACTTAAAAAAATATAATCAGAAGATAAATTTTGTGAAAAATCATAGTTTTAATTACTAAGCTCAGAGTCCCAATTCTGCTTCAACTAATGGTAAACATAGCTCCAATGGAGCTGAGCTGCTCTAAAATATTACTACAAAATCAGAATTCACAAGAGGGGTGCTTAGCAAGGACTAAACAAAAACTCAGCAGAAAGTAGCAAGAACGTCATGATTTGGCTAATATTTGCTTTTTCTGTACTTTTCTTTTTCCATACTAAACTGTCTGGTAGTTACAGATGAAGTTGCAGCAAGCTTTATAAATAATGACCATAAGATGTGCTCAGTTCTCATCCTGATGAGAGCAGATAACTCTTACTGGTGTCAAAAGGAACTGAGAATACGTAGGGTGAAAAGAATACACCTCCTGCAGATTATACATTTATTTGCAAGACTAGATTAGAAAGCAGAAGCAGTTATCTACTTGTCTTGTTGTTACTTAATCTTGTAATTAACAATACAGGCAAATGATTACTAGTTACCACAGAACTGCATGTGTATAGTGGTGGTTTCATACACTTTGTAAAACAAAGATTTATTCAAAAATAGAAAAATTGGCACTATTCAACCTATGCATCTAGAGATTTGAAAGTTTAAAATATTCTAATACATTTTAAGCAATATACTACATCCTTTTTTTTTTTTCCTATAAAAATTGTCTACAATATTGCCACTTTTCTCTTCGCTCGCATACTGCATAGTGTTTTGCTTGCTTAAAAGAAAGTCTCCCTGTCCTTCATATTAGGATTAATAAGATTCAACTGTAGCAGAGATACCTTTGGGAACTGGTTATTTATTCAACAGAAAAGTGCTTCTTGAGAAACGAGCTCCTGGAATCTAGGAAGATAAATAATTCAAGATAGTTCTCTTCCTTTTTGTTTCAATACTCAGGTGTATATGTCTCATCCATAAGAAATTTCACATGCTTCTTCAACCAGCTTCACACTCACATTGCTATATTTAACCCTTTCATCTTTATTCTATAAGGCAAATGTGGGAGATTCTGCAGTTAAACAGAATAAGGATTTCTAAGAGTGCTAGCTTATTGGAAAAGGCAGGAAGAAGAGACATTTACTGAAGAGAGAAACTTGAATATCAAAGAATACTAGAGAAGCTGACGCAAACCAAAAGTTTCATGTTGATGTTATCAGAAAGCACATTTTTAATATTTATCTTCTGCATTTTATGCAAATATCAAAAAGATCATTTCCTGTAGTGTGATCTGAAAAACTTAAGGCACATCTTTTTTTCCCTCTATTAAATTGTGCAGGAAGAGAAGGAAAGCTTTTCAGTATTTCTTAGCCTACCAAGACAGATGTTTTCAACTGCAGAGATTCTGCAACAAGTACAAATCAATGCCCAAGAACTTAATCTTTGCTCTGGAGGTTATGGCACTAACACTGAGGAATAGATAATAATAAGTATTAAGGAAAACCCCTTGGAACATTTCAATTATAATGTATCTGTACACTGCAACACCTCCCTGGGAAGCACAATGTCACATATAATTACAGAGAGCCCAGAGATAACACAAAAGACCATCTGTAAGCTTTGAACAGATGTAGCCTTTGAATACTTGAGCTTATCTTAGTCTTAACATTTTTAAATCTCAAAACAAGTGCAGCCTCAAAAACGATACTGGAGTGGGAACAAATTCAAAGACTGGGATATTCAGATTCCTCTGAAGTCGATATTTTGCTCACAGTTGTATAAAAGCGTGTATTTGCACTACTATGTTTTGTTGTAAGGGAAAATGTTTTTGTATACATTATTATTACCTGCCAATAATTTCTTGCAAATAAATGTAAGACCTGATCAAGATATGTTTCATTTCATTAAGGTAGCAGGGAATGGTGCAGCAAGTTCCATGTGGGATGGAGCTTGTTTCTAGGGGGGAAAGGGAAGATGGACAGGAGGGGAAGGAGGAGTTGAGGAAGGGTGAGAGGAAGAAAGAACGAAAGAAATAGTGGAATGGAGGGAGGGAGGAAGGGAAGAAGGGAGGAGAAAGAAAGAAAAAGAAAGAAAAAGAAAAAGAAAAAGAAAAAAAGAAGAAGAAAAAGAAAAAGAAAAAGAAAGA
>VXAL01001015.1:101154-134905 GCA_013399475.1 Chauna torquata | reverse complement strand
AGCTGGGTGAAACCACCACAATCCTTAAAAAAGGACTCAGGTTCTGCATAGGCTTTGTGCTGCCCTCAACACAGGTGAGAATTTCACTCTGACATTTGCTGATTTGTTTTTACTTTATAATTAGGCAATTCCCGCTTATACAAGTAATCTCTCTTTGTGACTTCAGTTTACATTGTCAACCCCTTATTATGAAAACAGGACTTCTAGAATTTATCCCAGCATTGTATCTGAGTGTGTTTGATGGGCATCTCTTTCCCTATTCCTGCCCACTTAAGCTTTGGTATCTGTAACTCCCTCTGATCTCTGCTCTTGCCTTAACACATATAATGGTTCAGAGAGATTTCTGGTCATCAATCTTTCAATCAGAAATTTTTTTATACCTCAGAGTTGTAAAAACTTCCAACAAAGGGCAAATTGCACAACTATGAAATGGCGCAGTTGAAAGATAAAGGAACCATCGAACAATATATAATGCCAAGGGCTTCACTTCTTCCTCAGGAGATGTTTTCAGTGAAGCAAAGACAAAATAATGAAAAGTATAGTGCCTAAACCATGGTCTACTTCAAAAGAAAACTTGCATGAGTTTGGTAAAACCAGTATCTTATAACTGCTTTTTAAAGAAGCCTGGGCAGTCCTTCCTTTTTGAGGCATACCAGTCTTCAGTACTGAAAGACCAGCTTACTGTAGAAGGCACTGTGCAGGATGGCACTTCATTGAGGAACATAGGTAGGAGAGAAAGCAATACTCCTGTTTGCTTGGTAATGCTATCTAACTACTTCTTGCGCTCTCCCCTGATGTCAAGGATGCATATTCCAAAGTGCAGAATAAACATGCTATGTCCCAGCAATGCAAACTGTGGTGAAGGTCAGCTACTACACTCCATCCAGCTACGGTGATAGCAGTCACAGCTCTCCCTCTGCATGAGACTTTTTACCCGAAACACTCCTGTTGACATTAACAGCTCTTTCAAGGAGCCTGTTTAAAGCCCAGTTTGTGCTTGCTCACTTTGCTGTGTTTAATAGGTGCTGGAATATTAGGCTTCTCTAAGAGGCTTAGCAAAAGATGTTAACTTACACTACAATATGCACATTTTAAGTCATTACTGTATCAGAACACTTAAAATGGAGGAAAATCAGAGAATTCCCACCAACTATGTCTCATATATGAGGAATTACTGAGAGGATTAAGGTTGAGAGAGTTCATTAAAAAAAAAAAAATCACACACCAACAACAAAAACAAAGCAAAAATCTTCCGTCTTTTCAGACAAAGAAATGGAAGGGATTGCTTAGCATAATTCAGGAGAAAATAAGCATGAATTACTTCTGTAAAGGAAATATACATAATTTATTCCAAGCAAAACATAGGCCAAGTAGTAAAGCACTGCGGCAGTGATTTGTTTGAAGAACAAGGTGTTCCAACAGTGCATAGAATAATTTTCAAAAGGAAGCAATTGAAGTATTGTCTTCAGAACAGAGCACTGGCGTATAAATGCTAGGGAATATTCTATATATACATACATTGATTAACACCCTGGTGCATACATTCCTCCATGATTTTGATGACAGTATCATAAATGGACATGAGTGACCAGCATGAATCTAAACTCCTGAAGGTACCAAAGGCATGAAAACAGCTCCATAAAAACCTCCTGATCTCTGCAGCTTTATCTGGTGAAAGAACTTATCAAATACCTCCCAGTTGTGTTTGTCACTGATAAAAACTCTCCAATACATGCTTGAAGGAAGGTACGACTACTTTTAGAATTGCCATTGTAGCAAATTTGAGAAATAACCAGGCAGCTTACTGACATAAAGTAATTAGCCTGCAATAATTTTTATCCTGGTACATTTTCAACAGTAAGCACCAGGATTGTTCAGTCAAGAAATGTGTGAAAATGCAACTCAAGTAGCATTAATAAGGATAGTTCCTTTTCTCCCTTGTGCACTCTCTGTCTCATTTCCTCTTCAGAAAGTTGCTTTTAAGTATGGTTCTTCTCAAGACAAATAAAGCATAATTCATCTAATCAGTTAGAAAGCATAGAGAAGAGTGTTCCTCATTAGAGGAAAATGAATGGCTTATGCTTCAATCTGGAGTTATTAGTTTCCCCTGAGCAAAGCTAATGTAGTGGAAATACAGTACCCATGACCAACGTCTAGTACATGAAACAGCTGATTATTTAAAGATAAAGACAACAGAAAAAAAGAGGTGATAGACAGTAAATTTCAGTATAGGTCAGCTAAGGCTAATGTGTATAGCCAGCTACTTAGAATGTGGTTTTAAACGGCCGATTTCCTTGAAAATTGTCTGCTAAAAAAGCCTACTGTTTTCTAGCAGAATACTTAGGTTACATGTCAGTTAATCTGGAAAAATAAAAGAAGCTCTTTTGAAGACAGGCATTACAGACAGCAGTATTAGGGACTTGACAGACATTTCTGCGGTCTATAGTACCATCCTATAGGTGGGTGGACAAGTCACAGGGAATATGGAGCTTTTTTATATTCATCACAGACATTTCTTGTGCCCATGAATATTACGACAGGTATCAGTATCAGAATTTGGTGGCATGTTTGACATTTTATACAGGGGAAGAATTTCAGCGCAGGGAAAGAGGATGGTAACACTTGAAGCTTTTGCTACAGGAACCATTTAACATAGTTATTCCCATGCATTTTCCAGAACTGTTTTCCTCCTCATCCCTCCTCCATAACTATGCTCCAGTTGCAATGGAAGTCAGTTACCAAAGGATGACAAGAACAGAGTCCCATCCATCTCCCCTTCCTCAATTTCTGAATTACCAATTATTTAGAGAATCAATGTATGTACCTGGAAGTGTTAGTAAGTACAGAGTTATCCAGACATAGGATTTAAATCTGGGTTTCCATACATACTGACTTAGTTACAGATCTTTGAAGTTTCACTGTCAGATTTACTTGGGCACCAGGGAACTTCAGGAGTGTTTGTTGAGTCCCCAAAGACTAAACAGCCAGGAGTAAAGGCTGTGCCAAACATAGATGCCTACTTCTTGGAGACATTTAAATAGATGACAAAGTCTCTTTGCATTTTAAAGTACCTAATATCAGGTTGATTTTTAGGAGTCTATGGAGATTGAAGTACCTAGGAGCTAGACAGAGTGATCTCTACTGTATTTTCATTTATAATTACATTAAAACATGTTATATATCAGAGGTATAGAACTCTGAGGTTCCTCCCCTCTGAAAATATAAGATTAATGTGTAAGTCATGCAACTGATGTGGAGTAGGGTTTTGGAGAACTGGGAGGATCACATGTAGCCAGCAGCTGCAAAATGTACTTTCAGATATGACTCCCTTTCACACAGAGCATTAGTGGCGAGAGACAGGCCAGACACAGCTACCCACAAACACAAATCTGGCTGACCATGTATGCCTGGCTCATTAGATCACAGAGAAAGAAAGAAGATGCAGTGCAGCCCTGCAAATGAGTGAGTTGCAATCCTGTCTTCAGAGAAGTCACCCTCAGTTGTGAAGCTTTAGAGAACTGAATGATGTGAAAAAAGAGGTATCCATCGCAGACTAAATGTAGCACAACGGCATCCTCAGACGCTGTGAAAGAGCTGGTCCAGCACAATGCAATCAGCTGACAGGGTATGCTCTACATAGCTGTCCTGGTTTGTACAAATGATCATATCATCTGATGGCTGGAACCTGCCAAGCCCCACAGAAGTCTTGGGGTCTGCCTTCTGGTATTTCTGTATGTTAGACCACACAGTAACTCACAGTGTCACTTTTCAGTGAAAACAGACCTCTGCCAAAAAAGTCACTGAGGGATCCCAACATTCAGGCAACCTTATCTCAGCCAGACCCATAGGGTATTTCTTCTGCTACAACACTATTCCTAAAGAGGACAACCCTGTCATGCTGGTTGTCACACAGATATAGCTCAGGCAGCTAGCACATAACCGGTACTAATACAATGGTGGCATGCAACTCAGAATCTTATTTCAAGGACAACTCCACGGATGCATCTGGGCCCTACAACTGCTATAAGTAAATCTGGGAGAATCTTGACATATTTCTCTTTGAACTTGCGCCCCATCAGAGAGCTATTCCAAAGGAATGAACACAGTAGTTGTGGCAACCTGCAGTGGATGTCCTGCACTTCCACACTCACTTCTTTAAAATCCCTTAGATATCACACATAACAGAAGCTGAACAAATCAAGACAAATGCATCAAGTATCTAAACTACTCAAATTAAAAAAATATTTTTTAAACATTGTGGTGAGATGGTCCTCAAGCATAGAGAGCTGAAAATCTGGGAAATGTGTATGTTAAGCATAAGTATGCTAGAGGATTCCGGAACATGAGGAACAGGCAGTCAGCAAATGGTAAGGGCCTTGTGCTGAACTACCACCATCCAAGAGAGCCAGTGATTTCTGTGGAAATATATATACTTGTAAATTAAACCGTACCAGGTTATTCCTTGGGTACTGGATCTCAATCATTTATATTGTTGCACTGTTAGATGGGTCTTAGCACAATTTTTGGTCTGAATCAACTACCAGAAAGATAAACAAAACCCTGGGCACAGCTGAGGAGTTACCTGGGCCACAGGGTTTTCCCAGAAGAAGCATACATGTGACCATGATGTTTTAGAGGGTAAGAAATTTTAATGGCATGAGCACAAGCTATTTCATGCCAGCTGGTCTCAGTCCCTGAAATTCGTCCCAAGAACATTTAATTTATGGACCTTACCAAACAGAACAATTATTTAAACATGGAACCTTCGAATTTATCTAGGACAATTTGTCATTTCATCATTTTTCTTTGGTGTCCAGCGTGTGCTGCTACCTATTCCCACCAGCCAAATGTACAAATAATTTGGCCTTCTTATGCTATTCCACATACATGTTTGTTACTTTCATCATGGCAATAATTTCAAAGAACGCAATTTTTTGAGCAGTGCTAAAAGAAAAGCACTAGGCTCAGGTACCTCAGGCCTATCAAATGTCTTCTTCCTTTCCTTGCTGTCACTTAACTGTAATCATATTTTCATACTCGCATAGTAAGGTTACATGCAACACATACAGCAAGTAAAAAAACCTGGAACATTTCTGGGAGATGATCAGAAGGCAATACAATTTATGAGACTAATAGGAAGAGCAGGAACGCTACAGGAAGTGAATGCGCTTGTGAAAAAGAGGCTGAGTCTAGTGACAAAGAAAAAGTTGGTATTCTAAGAAAACATCTAAGAAACGACTACTTAACCATCATAAACTGATTTCTGTAGTGTCATTATTCCAAGCAAGCAAGGAAGTATAGAGTTACAAGTAATCCTTGATTTCCATCCAAGGAGCCTTCAGCTTAGGGAATTTAAAATTTCCTTAAGAAGATAAAACCATCTGTCAAAATCGTGTCTGGCTACTTGCAACACTGAGTGGCTCTGTAAGTACCACTCTTAGCAGAGACCCACTGTAATTAATACCTCTGATTACAGCCAGTTCTCAGAAGAATCCATGGAGACGCTTCAGAAATGGTTGCAGAATCCCACATGCAAGCCTGACAGCTGGATTCACAGCTCAGAACTTTGCTCTGAATCCAAGCTTTTTGCATGTTATACAAAATATTGACTGCTTTGTATATTTGAGACCCTTTCTGACAATGCTTGGATTGGTTCTGCCCATAATAAATGTTCTTAAAATTTACCTCTTCCTGGTATGGGTATAAATAAAATATAATCAGTCCTCATTGAACTGTATCAAATTATCCTGATGTAAAGAAAAGGTAAATATGGCCCATGAAGTCCACATCAGATTTTTGGCACACGTACACCTTTTCCGGTATCTTGGGTCTCACAAAGCAGGTAGTGTAGTCTTATTTCAGAATAAAGATACCTGTTGTTACGAGGGCCAGTTACCATCAGCATGTGATAGTAACACTTTTCCCAGGAGCAGATGTCACTCACTTCCCAGTATGAAGATCAGAGTGTTGCCACAGATGGCTCAGTTACATGATGTGAAATGCCATCACAGTTGTACCTGACTAGAATGCTTTGACAGTGCTGATGGCAAGAGACAAGCCAGCTGATGTTTCACATGATCTGCAAGACTTTTCCTGTTTAAGTAAAAGATGAGAATGAATTTTTTTTGCAGTCAGGTAGGAACAATAGGATTTTCTCTCTCTCTCTCTCTCTCTTTTTTGGGTAGAGGAATCCAGATATTTTAGCAAAGAAGAAAACACACACACATTTTAAAGAGGATCAGGAAAGCCGTATTAATTGTTCTTAAGCCAGACTCAGGTTCTAGCTCATTCTGGCATCTCTCAGAGGCTGTCAGAGGGTAATCAGCCATTACAGCCCTCACTTACCATCACTCCTATTAGTTGTTCCAGCTAAAGCCACACTGTCAAAAGTTTCTGATCAAAAAGTTTCTGATCTGTGACTCAAGACATCTTTCATACTGACATGCAATCTTCATCTCACTCACAAAATATCAAAAATACAATACATCTATTAATAGAAAAGTTAGTTTTCTCTGCAAGTACATTTTCAGCTCTTCTTCCCTCCAATGAAGACCAAAGAGGAGAACTCATGAGTTGAAATGGCATTCATGTTTTCTACATTCCCTGCCTTAACTTCTAGAGCTAGATTTCACCAATTAATTTTATGCTCACACAAGGCAGAAAAGTGAGCACTTGGGCCAATTATGCTTCAGGTGTAACAAGTCACTTGCCCATGTGTCACCAGAATGAGCAACATTTTCAACTAGTGGTTGTTTGTACACAAAAGTATCCTTATCTGTCTAAGCAGGGATTACTATTAATGAGCCTGTGTCCTTGGCCCTAGGCCTAAGAGGTTATATATTACTTTAATGTTTTAAGCTACTAGTGGAAAACCCTGGCTGAAGAAGTGGAGAGGAAGCAAGCAGAACATACCACAATCAACTCCCTGTACTGAAATGCACCTCTCATCCCACATAATGGTTTCACAAATAAGAAATGCACAATGATCTGCAAAGAACTACTTGCATGAGGCTACACATCCAAACTATACATTTAACTGAGGGAAGTACAGCTCATCTCTACTTTAATTGCCAACTGCTCTACCGTATTCTTTAGAGGCAGCCCATCAATTTCCCAGATTCCCTGGGGGAAACAAACAAACAAACAAACAAACAAACAAACAAAAATAACCCCAGTGCTTTGGGGATCTACCACAAATATATGGCCTGTGAAGCATACAGCTTTCTGCATATGCTGCTACAGAGTGATAAGGTGTAAGCAGGAGGTCCTGCTGGAACACCAGGTCTCATAACTAGCTAAAGCCTCTGCTGGGAACCAAGGAAGTGATGAAAACAGCTCAAGGACAACAACACTGCGTGAGCACAAAACCAGAGTGCAAAACACATGTTACTCTGATGCTCTGGTATGCAGACTGTGCAGAAGATAAGAATCTGCTAGTGCTCAATCGGTACCAGGTATGGTAAACAATAGGATTGCAGTATGAACTGGATAATTGCAGATGAGTGTTGGTGTGCAAAGTCTTGCACAGTCACCTGTACTCAGGCAACAATATAAGTAATACCATACAAAGTCAGGATTGCCTAAGTAACAGCACTAGAAACACCAAATTTGGGTATGGATGCAGCAGAAACAGGAACAAATAGGAAAAAAGTAACATGGGACACAGTGTTTATTTGGGGCGAGTTTGGATGGAGAAAGAGAGGTGCAAGAGCAGTGAAAAGGTGGGACTAGAAACAGAAAAATGGGAGATAAGGTACAGAATAAAGGAGGACAGACTTTTTTGACAATAGGAGTGTGGACACCTACAGATAGTGATGAAGCTGACCTTTGAATCCAAGTCCACAAGAATGCCAGAGCAACCCCCATTAGACAACCCACTGGAGACTCCATCAGGTCTTTGTCTGAAAGACTTGGCATGCAAGAGTGGAAAAAGGAGGGACAGATTTGCATCTTTGTACTAAATAGTGGGAAGGCAAAGGAGGCAGTGTTGTAATTCAATAATAATTGGGTGTGATTCATAAGACTTTAAAGTGATGATTAGTGGCTTTATGGTTCTATGTGCTTTTAGATTAATTATCATTTAATTGCTCTATTAGTCTCTAAGTAGTGTATTGCTTAATTAAAAAACATACTCTCTTAATTCAGTTATGTCTCAAGCCTGCAACCTGATGGAAAGAATCAGACACTTGCAGCAACATACGGCTACCACCTTTGACGCACCAGCCTGAAAGACCAGCTGTATCCATTAATCAACAGGGGCAGCCTTCACCCCATCTCCAGATGGATGCTCAGCCTCCCACCCAATTACTGTCTCCATCTTCGTACCAAATGACACCTGTAGCCCAAAGGATACAAAGTACTTTTAAAAGGATAAGAAGACATTAATCTTTCTGTTCTCTGACTTGCTGTGTTCAGCTCAGGACACTTGACTTTCTTGCTTTTGTACAGGAAAATGGCAGACCTACTGGTATATTATGATCTTAAGGGTTTAGCGAATGGCTTCATGGTGTCATCCTTGTGAATGTGAGGAAACCATGACAGCATGAATACATCTTTTCCACTGAACTCACAAGTGTGATGGAGGGAATATCATAGTCTCTTGGTCCCTTGCTTTCCTCGATACTTTCCTTTTGCAGCATATTTTTTCCAGTACAGCAGCATCGCTTCCTTTCCACCTCTTTGGGACCCCAAGTACCACATGTAGCTGGCTGGCAGATTTGTGATCCACAAATCAGCTACATGGGATGTCAAAGCAGGAAAATAGAAGTATTGCTGTGCTATAGTTGTGGAAAATGGTCTTTGAGGTGGAACATGCCTTAATGGTAAATTTGTGTCTTGGATTCTCTGGTAGTATGTGAGTTAATGGCCAAATATCCCATATTTGTATTCCTCTAGCTTCAGAACTATGTTGTTTTCTGACACATTTTTGCAACAAAAGTGTTTTTAACTCACCACTTTAGTGGGGCTCTGAAGAAAGAAGTATTGGGAAGAATATCCTAGTCAATACAATTTTCCTTACATTGAATGTTTTATGGTAGCTCATGCATTCCAAATGAAAAACATTCAGTTTTGGCATCTTCTCTCTAGGGATAATAGCACAGCTATCATCTCCCCTTCATTTACTCAATTCATCACTCAGAGCATTGCAATTTTGTCTAATTCAGAGAGAGTAAAAATGTACTAAACCAAGAATATCTTCCCTTTTATGCTGGAAGAGACTGCTCTCCAAAATACCGTGTTTCCTTCCCTCCCACATACCAAAACCCATCTCCTGAAAAGGCTCAAGTTGTATAATAGTATCTTATCACTAGTCTCTGAACTAAGAGAAATAACAGCTCATGAACAAAAACACTGACAATGCTGGAGCTATCTCAACCCTATGAGGTACAGAGAACAGCACAGTGCCATTACAGAAAAAGAAACTCGTGAGATCATTTCTAAGATTAAAGTCTGCTTTTGAAGGGATGCTAATCTGAGTATGGGGTTGCAGATTTTCATGGAGATATGCATTTTTTTGAATGCTGCTCAAAAGTCCTTGCCAGTTTAGGATATGATTTTACAAAGCCAGATGCCGATTTTTAAACATTACTGCAGGCTGTTTTGTATGGGCAGCCTCTTGCTCTGCAGTTAAAAATCAGTTATTTTCCTTATATTCCCTAAGAATGCTTCATGGAACATACAGTCATTTATTTTAAAAATGGACATTTGTACTGTAATGCCAAAGAGAAGTGGTTAAACAGCAGCACCTGGAAGTGGCAGCTGCACAAGGTCCTATATTACTGACCAGCTCAACCAAACCTGATGAGGTTGTTTCCAACTTGGAAATTGAGCTAAATCCTTGATATTTCAACAGGCTGAATCCTTGATCTATCCAGGGTCTGTGAGGTGCAAACGTTCATGTAAAACAGGAAAGTTCTTTCATAAACAAAATGACAGCAGGGACACTGTTCACTCTCCCTAAACGTGCTTGTCTCAGGCAGGCACCGTCCCACCAGACAGCAGTATGGAGATATTTCCTGGCTTCTGTAGTTTGTCCTCAAAGACCACAGTATCCAGCAAAAGAACACAAACTGGTACAAAGAAACATTACCTAACACAATACCTTGAAACATTTCATGCAAGCAGAGAAGCAGCTGTGAACGAAGGTAGAATTAAGTCCCAGACTGATTAGTATTGCTTGTACCAAATGCTAGTGAAACAATGCTTTGTCTGCCTAATATTTTGTGGCAGCAGCAGAGTATCTTGGAAAACTGGTTTACTGCACTGTGGCTAGCTCTATGTTAAAAGCTTTGCTGAAGCTATGGACTTTAAAATAATCCCGCCCTGAGCTGTGCTGGTTCTGCAGGCCTAACAGACCTTAAAAAGTATTTCAATCAATACAGTAATCAAATGAATCTTGGATAAATACTGCTGAATAAGAAGGCTACTTATTTAACCACTTTGACTTCTCATGCTGGAAAAATGGAGATACTAGTTTTCTAATTCCCAGCTGGTGGGATCGTTCAACACCCTGAAAATGAAACACGCATATCTGCAAGACCAATATACCAAATAGCTGGCAAGGAGCTCTTAAGAGATTATTCGTGACTGAGCAAACAGCCCACAGTATTGGGTACTTCTTTCGTAGGGGAAAATCTGTTTCATGGGGAAAGATTTTAAGTCACCCGTTCAGACACCTGGTGACAGAAATTGTCCTGTATTGGTCATGGAAGTCATTATCAGTGCTGGTAAAGAAACCGTAACCTTTACAGAACAAGTATGTTTTTGTTAACACTAGTGAACTGAAATGAACTTAAGAATTTGTCCATTTTAACTGTGCATATAGGTGGGTCTACAAGATGTATTCTGTAACGTTTCTTTATGAAAACTACAGTCTTCCTGGGAAGCTGCAGAGAGGGGCAATTTTAGGCCTGGGTCCCAAGCAGTAAATGACTAGTGCTCCTTTGTGGTTCCCACAACTCCACAGCAGGATGCATCTGGGACAGTCATGCAGCCCAGCCACCTGCTGTCTCAATTCCACCCACATTTGGGGATCCACATAACAAGGCATTCACCTAGTGAATAGACTGGTGCTGTTGGTGGTAGAAAGCAGCGCAGGTAAGGTGATCACATCTGAGTCACTACCAATGGCTCGAAAATACCTACTGGTCATCCCAGATATGATTTTATCACTGTTTTTTTCTCTCAAGACCTCTGGAGATCCTAAGTAAAAAGTAGGCTTACACTGACCTCTATCAGAAATTCTCTATGGTTTCCTACAACACCTTCAAGTGGGTAGAAGAAAATCTGTAGAGGAAAATTTTCTGCTTGCACTCAATTCTTCATTTTCATTCCATGTTTCAAGTTTTTGTTTGGTGCCTAACTTTCTGCCCTCCTGTGCTCAACTATAACTACATAGGCATTTTCAAAAGAAACATATCAGAGAATCCTTTTCATAGGAGGGCTATTAAAGAGCAGTTTCTTTACCAGAGAGAAATACCAACATTAAGTATATAATAGGCAACCTTACTTCATACTTTACTTTGGTATTTATATAATAGTTATCTTTCATATTTCTATTCTTCAGTAGATCAGCTTGATACATTCATTCCTTTTTGAGAGTTGGTCTTAGTCACCAGAGTCTGTTCACCAAGAGCCATCTGTTCCCCAAGATTTCCCTCCTACACACCACAGCAGAATTACGCCTACAACAAGTTTTTTCTATTAGGAAAGAAATGAATATAAAAGCTAGGTGGTGTGAGTCCCTAGAGAGACAACACAAGTACTCATGTCTTCGTTCGTAATTATTATAAGGTGTACAATAACCATTTCTCAAGGACTGACTCTGGAGGGTAAGTGAACCTGTTGGCCCTACTGTCCCAGAGTCATGGTTTAATCCTACTCATAATTTAATGATGCTGCAGACCACGGTGGTATCATCATAAGCAATAGGTGAGGAAATCTGTCTGACTTCTGTTTGCCAGTCACTTGAGAAACACTTAAGAGAGAAAACACCACTTTTTGATTATCTTCCCTTTCCTGCATCATGGAAACAGGATGATCACACAGTCTGTGTCAATGTTCAGTCAGCATAAACAGGAATAACTCTGCTGATGCCATGCATTTCAGCTGAGGACATAGCTCCTTATTTCTTTATATGATAAAGTTTATGTTGAAGTACAATATCCACACTTCAACAACAGAGGGGGCAGCTAGCCCGGAGTTTAACCCACTGACCTGGGATTTACACATGGATTTAACAGCTTCAGCTCCCTACTCTGTACTGACTGCTGACTCCCACTCCCTCACTACAGAACTGAAAGCTCAAGACCTGTGCAAGAAGCAGGGATAGGGAAAGGTATGGATAGCATTGTAACACTCCTTCCCCTTCCACAGCCCCCACCATAATTTCTTTTACTGTCTTTGGGTGTGAGTTAGGGGTGATGCCCCTCAGATTCCTTCCTCTGACCTTTTTGTGATCTTGTAGAAGTCACCTAATCTTTCCGACTCAGACTCATCCCATCTACCTTAAGTAAGTGTCTGGGAGAGTTTAATCAGATTAAGCTGAAAGAGCTAATAGATCTATTATGAAGGTATCATCTTCCATCAAATCTGTTACAGCTGCCAAATAATATTGAAGTGGGGTCCTCATCCAAAGAATAGGATGTAGATGACAGACTAGAAGCTAGGATGCAACCTGCGCAACATCTTCATGCTTCACCAAATGCCAGAGCCAAGTGTACCCTGGGTAGCTGTCACCTTCATTTATGTTAGTCAAGCAAGAAGACAAATTACAGTGGAGAAATGAGTTTAAAAATGCATGCCTTGCCTTCAGCTGAAAACAACTCAGGGAAGAATGAGAAAACCAATAGCTGTTTTCAGATCAAAAGGGATCCTATAGAACAAACAACATTTCTCTTGCACTGTACCTATGCAGTATTTCCACTCAGTCCCTAAGTGACCTGTAGAACCAGCCCCCTGGAGCCGTGCTGCTGGCCTTAGAGAAAATCTAATCTCTTTTAATAAAATATTAAAGTTTTTGGAAGAGAAATAGCTTTTCTTAGCACTTCTTCTTTTCAATATTACAGCTCAGGAGCCGTGGTATCTTACCAGTGTATGGGGCTTCACTATGCCTTTGGAGCTGAAATTGAACTAGCATTACTGTTAGAATGAAAACTAATGAAAAGAAGGTAAAAGAAGCACTGGGCAAGTTAAACGTAGTGCCTACCAAAGAACAGGAGCACAAAACAAGGTGAAGCCAGAGAAATTATATAGGAACACAAGAACTTCTGTGCAGCATCAAGGTGCATTTGTTCTTAGCCCCCATTTAACAGCAGGTACGAGGGATGTTTCAAAGCAAGATACAAGTACTCTGCAACAGGCAGCTGGGGAATCACGTCTTCCCCATTAGGTCTCATCCTGTTTCCCTAGGAGGAAGGTACTGGTTTAAGTGTTTAAATCTGTGATACAACACTATCATTCTATATATATTTTACTCATAATGTATTTTTTATTCATTTGAATGTTTAGTACAGCTTGAAACCTCATTTCATTGCCTCAATAACAACATATGCAATTAATTTCAAAATCCAGTTATTCTTTAGTAACATACTATTTCTTTTTTCAGTGTTAAACCTGCTTTTACTTTCACTGAATGTCCTCTTCTCTGGGCACCGAGTTCATCTTATTTTGTTTTTATTTATTTTTAGCATAGATGTCTTCTGGTTTCATTTTCTGCTGATTCTCCCGATGCCAGGGATTTGAATATCTATTAGTGCACAACCAATCTGTTGTCAAGCAGACAAGGCTGATTGCTTTCCTAGACAGCATTTACATTCCAAGGAACTCAGTGTTTTCATAGGCACACGGCAAGCAGATTTTATTAGAGAGGATGGTCTCATATGAATGGCAAGGGAATGACATTGTTTAAATGTTCCTGAACCTTCCAGATTACATTTGAGGCAGAATGGACAGAAGGATAACTAAAGGTCTCCAGACATGTCTTTTGGATTGCAAATAGTTTTTTGATTAAGTATTCCATTAATACCTAAGTATTATGTAGCTTTCTTTTTCAGTAAGTTCTTTATAAAGAAGATCCATATAATTTTTCAGAGAAAACAGACACCTAGCTTTGAAGTGACTTACCCAAGGTCACATAATTAAGCAGTGGAAGAACTGGGAAGAGAACCTAGCTGTTTTAAAGCAATTTATGAGGTCTTATTTCTTCCTTAACTGTTTCCTTCCTGAGAACTGCCATTTAAGTGCTAAATTAACATTAAAATTATGGTGCAGACTCAAATCAAACCTATGTTAAAAAAAAAAAAATACAGCACACATTTTAGGATTAGGAAGATTATCTCTTTGTAACTGGAACATAAGAAATCACATTTAATAAAAGCAGGATACATTGGAGTGAATAGTAACAAACTCAGATGACAGACCTGTGAAAGAATCTATTCTTTTCATAAATGTGACATGCTCTCTTCTTTAGCTGTGCGTTGCTATTCCATTCAACTGTGAGGAGACCACAAGCCTCCATGGAGAAGAAAGGGGGAAGCAAATAGGTGAAGCAGAGTAATGCAAGCCTGAGAGAACACCAGCCCTTTGGGGAGCAGTTAAAGGTGGCGTTAACTGCAGAATGCCTCCACCTGTCTCTAAGCAGGCTGGGAAGATTGCTGGTCCCAAATCCAAGCTTACAATGAAAGAGGATACAAATCACTGCCATACTTGACTGCAGGAAGAAGAAATGGGGGAAAGGGATGGGGTGAGCTACAAATGACCTGCCATGAGTTGCTGAGCATGCTGCCAAACATGTAAAGAGAAACAGAAAGGTACAAGCAAGTTTAACATGACATTTCCTATCTGTCAGTTAAGCTCTAGGCAGAAAGGAAGTCAAAAGTTTGCAAGTATGATTCAGGGAAGAGGCATGTAACCTCTACTACTCTTATGCTTTGCTCTTTGGGCCTTTTTTAACCCCATGAACTAGCTCCTGATTAGAATGGGTTGGAACTAGCACTTATCTGGAGGAAAACTGCCTAGAGGCAGCAATCCTAATGTGTCCTGCAGAGGTAACATAGTTAGAAAATTTGGAAATTGACACTTAGTGATCCAGTGGTCTAATCTAAAAAAAGGGACAACACTGAAAACTGTCCTCAAAGGACTCATGAGAGAGACTGAGAAGCAACCAATGTGTTACTGAGGCAGACCCTGGCAAATGAAATGAATACATGTATACCAACTTAGGCACAAAATCAGAAGAATCTTCCCTGCAATTCACAGATCAGCACAGAGATATCTGTGCCAATTCTCATTTGATGTAGTACAGACCCCAAATCAGCACTGAAGTAGGAGTGTAATGGCACATGAAAAGCAAGCAATCTCAGATTTCATAAGTACCCCTTCAAGAACTTTTCATATTGCCCATTTTGTGTAAATGAGTGGATAACATGCAATTGGATTAGGCTAAATGTGTGACACTACTATAAACAGCAGCGGGGAACCAATGCCTTAAGACTGGTAGAGCTTGTTCTTTCATGTCCCCTTCAGCGGGAGGTTAATCTTTGCACTTTATTACAGACATAAGCAAAGCTTCAGTTTAGCCACACCTTTGGGCCCCTAGCAGCAAAAATGTTTGCTTGCTTTTGCAGTAGTTGCTCAGTCTCCCCACCCTCACGGCAAATAACAAATCAGGAAAGTTCTCTCAAACACCTTTTTGGAACCTCCCAAGGAAACTAACCATATATTTTATTTTGACAAATTACTTACAAATGCGTATCTTCTGCAACTGATTCCATCCAGCACAAACAGTAATTTAACTGCATGTATTTCCATGTAAAAGCTGTGACTTCTACTTAAATTATTTGCTTTCTCCTATTTTCACCTGGGAAATACTTACATTTGAATCAAAGATAAACAATGTATAGGCTCAACAAACAGAAACATAACCCCATTTATGTGCACCTACTTCACGTTACTTACTGCTATTTAAAATACAAAATGGCAAACATGGAGAGGTAATATCACGTACAATTGACTTTTCCATTAAATTTAAAATTAAATATGATAGATTTTGGTTTTCAGCTTGGTTTCCAAGGCAACATTTCCAGCTACTGTTGGTGGAGATAAGAGGTTGACTGTCAAGCCCATGATTTCCTTTGTTTCTGGTCCATCAGTTTGATTTCTTGTATCATCCAGTCTTCCCTACTGAGATACGTGCTAATATAGGCAGGATTTCTTTATACATGCAAAGTAATCATTTTTCCCAAACAGCCTCCCCAAGTGAAGGACACTCAAAAAGTAGTAGAAGTGATTAAAGGAGAATAAATGAAATTAACATATTCAAATTATTTTCAAACACGATATCCAGATTTGTATATGTACAAGTCTGCGTAATGTTGATAAATATCTACTGGAGATAATCTACAATTTTACTATTTATCCCTAACAAGCAGATGGGCTCCCACATTGCCATTTTCAGGAGTAGAAACACATTCTGAAAACAAAACGAAACAAGGAAGAGATCAAGAATACATGTGCGGGTTTTTAACCAAACATGCCATTACTAAGGTGAGATTTTACAACCCATTAGGATAGCTGCATTTTCTACAATTACAGCGTTATGAGATGACAAGGACCACAAAAAAGCAAACACCAGTGCCACTGCTTTCTGAAGACAAGGGGCAGTACACGCTAGAGAGCGTGTGTAGGACAGGAAACGTCCCAGCTCCACAGGTAGGCCCTGACCCAGGCGGGAGGCCTGGTCCCTTCATTGTTTTGTTTCTTACCAAAAAAGTTGTTGGTACAGAGGAAGAAAGGGCAGCTGGATATTTGCATGCATGCAGAAAGGAAGCCTTAGTTGTAACGCTTAATGAAATTACACAGACTCAAAAATATGTCACTGCTGCTGTTTATACTTCTGTCCTTACTCTTTCTTTTTGCCTTTGCAAGCAAAAATATGGGGAATCATGGTGGTTACCCTCCTCTTCCCACGGAGAAGGGGGTTGGATCCCCTTGTCTTCCCAGGCTGCAGTATTTTTACTCCTCTTTTACCTTTTCCAAAACCTCTGTATTGGCAGAAGGCTGGCTATAGCTTTTTTTAAGGACACTATTAATAATATCCTTTGGACGCTAGAGAAAATTTCTAGGACCTACTTCCTCTCTGCCTAAGTAACACCCAGCCTCCCTCCAAAACCATGTCAATCATAAAATAAGGACATACAGGAGCTATTTTTTTTTATTACAGTTCATCTTCCCCTGGGCTATAGTATGCTCTTCTTCACAACTGCCTTGCACTGCAGTTGCCCCAGGTCATTCTTTCTACCAAATCTAGCTTACTCTCATCTAAATGGCATACTAATAAACACGTTCCTCTGCTGTGTATAGATCCCTTCTGCATACGTATGATTAAAAAGCTCAAGATTTCTCTTCCTGGGCCATGCACAATACCTCCAGTTACAGTAACGTTACAGAGGCTGCCCTAGGACTGTCTGAGGAGTTCCTGGATGGAGTGGGAGGGAGAGGTACCTACGCACGTTCCATCCTGTCCTTCCATCCTGCTCTCCAGGATACCTTCAGCTTACCAACCCTGTAATGATTTGGTGACAAATTGGACCTAATTGCTTCAAAATTGGAGAGGGACAAGCCCTGCTTACGTAAAAGTGCAGACACCAACACTTGTATGAACTGAACCTGACCTTGTGAAATGGTGTCTTTATTCCTACAGAGCACCATGCACACTCTGAATTTTGCCTTTAGACGTTCGTAATTCAAAAACAAAAGGCTGCCGTGACCATTCCCCTCAAACTTGTGCTCTCATTTTTATGGCTGATATCCTCAGCTCTTGCCCTTTTCCACCCCTTTCCTCGTAGTATATGTAAACAGATTTAATTTCTTTCTCTGTGGTCTTTACTGAAATAAAGAAAAAAACAGAAAGGGAGAAAGGATAATATTTATTTTATTTCTGCAAAAAGCTGAATAAAAAAAAAAGTCTTCCTTTGAAGCATGGTTCTAGACACCAAAGGAAATGCAAACTGAAATGATCTGTGCTCTCAGGAGGATGGCTGAGAATAAATACAGGCTGGTGGAGCTGAGGGGGCATCTGATGTTGGCACTTTATTTCACAGGATAATGACAGAATTATCACATCACTATAGCATAGACAGCAGAGAGCCCACATCTGGAGGCAGCGCTTAAGGAAAGCTCCTTGTGAACTGGATGGGTACCTTTTCATGGTACCGCTGTTCCTACCTTTTCCCTTCCTGGTGCACCTGCATGGACCTGGGAGACTGGTAGTTTACCAGTCCCCCCTGCATGCCCCCAGTGCTGCCCATCAGGTCTCTGTCCAGCAGCTCTTGCAGCCCAGCTTGCTGAGGTCTGCTCCCAGCACCCTCACTTGCAGGTGATTGTTACTTTTTTCCTGTTCCAGGATGCTCCTCCCTTACTGTCCTTGATACTGCTTTGTTTTGGGGGTAATAAATGCTATTTTATTACCCATTTCCTTTGCAGTGGGCGTGTAGTGGTGCTGGGAAGGCACAGACCCAGGAGGGCTGGACTAGAGAAATGTAGAGTAAGGCATTACTCCTGTGACTTAAAGGTAAGGGAAAACGCCCTATGGATAGGATGGTTTACTCCACCCATCACACCATTAACCCCTCACCTTTAACCCAACTAGGTGCTTTTTCAGAAAACTGAAAAAGCTCAGACTTTATCCAGGTCTCTGGAGTTTTCCTTTCTGAACAGTCTAAGAGCGTCGTAAGAAGCTGAAATAGTAAGGCCTTCCCCAGTCTGCCCATGAGAAAAGACTGTGAAAGCCTTCCCTTCACTACCAAGGACAGGATGAGAGAGTTAACAGTGCACTGGTGATACAGGCAAAATAACTGTACAGGCACAAACAGATACTGCCACATTAGTAATGTCATGTTGTCAGAGGTTTTTTTTTCCACCGATACGTTGCTTAGAAACCTTTTCTCTTTTAACAGGCATCCTCATGTTATCACTGTCAGCACTTAAAGCTTGATTTGTTCCTGTTCACACAATCAATTTTAAGCAATCTACACGGGTCTGGGGACTGATCTATCAAATTTTGATATAGCATCATGGTAGCATAATTAAAAATGGAGGTCCTGATAAATTCTAACATCTCTCTAATATTATCACAGTGTAAATCCACTTAGAATGATCCAGTTTAGATCACCTGGAATAATGGTGAAACTTTTCCAGTCGTGTCGTACAAACACGAATGTCAGAACATCAGGAGGGTTCACCTTCTCCTGAACTAAACTTGATGCAGATATTTCAGTGTTATGGAAAAAGTGGGGATAGGATAGGAGTAGTATAATCAATTGATTCTAGTCAGTACTGGAATTACTAGAGAAATAAGAAGCTGTCATTTTGTTTAAATGCCTGCAGCAAAACTTGTATGGTTGATCATAAAGTGAGTATTTCACAGGCTCATTTGTTTTATGCATTTTGGTTCTCAGTGTGGCATACCTTCTACTCACAGATATGAGTGTATTTGCAGTGTACATCAGAAGATGGAAATATGTCCATCAACAAATTCCCCTGCAGTTTATTTGTGGTTAATATTTTATAGCAAATTAACATTAAATACACGCCTGTCTGATAAGATAACAACCCGAGGGCAACACCTTCTCTTTCAAGGCTCCCAAGAAAATGATAACCTTTGAAATATGTCAGCTGTCTGATGTAAAAACTGAAAACTGTCTACATCAGGCAGTTTAACTACAGATCTATACCTCTATTACTATAAATCCTCATTACAGATTATATATAACACCCAAGCCACTCCCTGACAGACACAAGCAAAAGTTATTCTAGGCCCTGAAGTGGGGTGAACTCAGCATATCAAGATTATTGATACAGTTCTGCTGGAAAGTCTTCCCAATTGGACAAAACTCAAAACGTTAGTCACCATGGGCTGCATAGCTACTCTACCTGCAGTGCACTTGAGCCGTGTATTTCACTTAATGTTTTGCTGCTTTCTTTTCTATGTGGCAGTAAATTTTACAAGTGTTAGTTCTCTTTGTATATCATACACAAGTAGAAATTAAGAACGTCAGGGTAGGAAGGGACCTTATAAGATCATGCTCTGTCCTTGGTGAGGTACCAAATTCTGACACTGTTGGATATAGGATTCATGCTGCAGGTGCAGTTGGAAAATACAAATGTACTTAAATTGGTTATTTTGTTGAGATACATACATGATGCTAGCTCAGAGTTAGTCTGTCCTGAAACATCAATATGCATGCTTGTACTCTGTTGTGAAATACGTAAACACAGGAAATAACCAGTTCAGTGAGGTTAGGCAGCCCAAAACCAAAGCAATCAAAATAGAAACTAAGAGAAGGACAAAAAAGGGAAGGTGAGAAATAAGCTTCTAGCATGACTGTCCAAGTATTAGGAATAGAGGCACATAAAAAACTCTTTACCTGAGGGAGGGAAAAAAGGAGAACAAATAGTTAATGCCATTTGAAAAAAAGTCAGGCGTTCAGAGGTAAAGGATGAGTATTATACTGAAAGGGAGGCAAAGCATACAAAGGGGTATGGAATAAAGGACTTTGCTTCTTAAAGAGATATGGTCTTTAAGGTCAGCTGGAGGGGTCCTCCTGGACATGCTTTTTTGGGGTATGAATTTGGTCTGTATACATGACAGTAAGCATGAGATGAGTTAGCACTGTCTTATGCAACATGCCTGATATGGCTCTAAAAATACAATTTTTAGACTTTTTTCTTTAATAGAGAACTGTTGTTGAACAATTCAGGTAATTCCCAACCCCTTCTGCCAAATGTACTGCTTTTTACTCAAACCTCAAAAGATATCAGTGAAGATAATGTCTGTCTCTTGCTTTGCAAACTAGGGTATTTAAAACATTATTCAACACTTGCCAGGACATGGGCACCTAGCCAAAAGGAAACAGAGAAGGGTCTCTTAGAAAGGTAGACAGTGCAACGTGTACGGACCAGCGGACAGCACACTGCTCAGCAGCACATTCAGTGCCATCGCTCTGTTGCCTCATTTCAGACGTGACAGATGTCCAGCCACACGTGTGCAGCGCATCAGTTAAGACAACTACCAAGTTAAGATATAATCAAGTATTCTCCTTCTGAACATTCTCGGCATATCCAAACATATTGAAGAGTCAGGAGAGCTATTTGGAAAACCCTCTGGGGCAGATGCACTCAGACTGGCTAGCCATAAACTAATCAGCAGAGGCTATGAAAGCTGTCTAGCCATAAGCACTTAAGGCAAGCTGCTTTATTTCCCGTTCTCCAGACTATGCAAGTAAGTGAACAAGCAGGTGCAAACCATCAGCTGCATCTGACAAACAGCACTCTCTAGTCTAAATCTGACAAACAGCACTCGCTAGTCTAAATCCAAGATACAAGATGTGTACTCATTTCTTCCGACTTTCACGAAGACTGTATGTAAAACCGCAGGCTGCTGATAGGAAACAGAGCAGCTCTACCACCCTGTTTAAACTGAGACCTCCAAAAGCGCCTGTGTTGTTGCTAGCGAGAAAAACGAGCTGCAAAAGTGCAGGCTGGTGAGGAACAGGAAACAGGAAGCACTGTTGGCTATCACCCAAATGTGTTGAAAGCTCATTGTGAACAGAAACACACAGACAGTAGGCCCTGAACCTCAGCAAATTCACCTCTATTTTTTCCCCTTTCCACAACGATGCACTGAAATGGCAAAGAATTTACTTACTGTTGACTATATTTGCTGGGTTGTATGGGAGGGATGCGTCAACTGGCAACACTGAAAGCTGAAGGAGATATGTGAAGAAAGAACTGAGCAGATGATGGCTATAATGCTCTACAGATCATTAAACAGAAAATAGAAGTAGGACTGGACACAGGCTTTGGGTCAGCGTTGACTTGGAAATGTAATGGTGCAGCCAGGATGTTAGAGTGATGTTGTGATTAAAACCTTCTCTGGAAATTTCTGGGGCTAGTGGAAAGTTCTGGGGAAATATGTTTCTGGATCCTAAAGCAGCAAACCTTCCGTTTCTTTCTGACAGGGGAAGGACTGAAAGAATGGTAGTCTTCCAAGCTTCAAAAGGAAGGGCTGAAAAGAAGAATTCTGGAAGGCTGACAAAATGGTTTAGTGTTTCCATGCCCCTTGAAGCTCAAGGCCTCTGCACTGCTAAGAATGGTTACCATCCTCTCACTCAAAGTACTGTGCACATGGAAAAAAATTGACAGAGAAGAATCTAATTACCATGCCCTAAGGCTCAGAGAATTTCCATTGATAAAACTCCTTCAAAATCATAAAGCCATTGCATTAACAATTCTGAACTGCAGTAAACTGGATTTATTCTTTGTTTCTTTGGTATTCAGGCTACAGTTATAGTGTCCTTATGCCCTTTTGCACATCACTACCAAAACTAATACATTGACTTTGATCACAGTTTGTATTTCTGCTCACGCTAGAAGAGACAAGCAAAACCGGCATTCAGAATTTGCAGCAGAAATCAAGCTTTTAAAAGATCAAATTATATTGGATTAAAATATTAGAATGAGAGAACATGTCACGCTGTATTTGCATATATTTGTCTTCACATACAAGATTTTTTTCCCCTCTGAACTTCCATGCTTTGACCTCTTGTACATCCTTTCTTAGTGTAAATCTGTCAAATGGATTCTGTTTAAAGAACTAATTATCTGATGCTTGGAAGAGATGCTAAATCAATATTTTGGCATATATTTATCAAGTGATTAAAACACTCTTTTCCACAGAGATTATTTAAAAAAAATGGTCATACACTTTGATACTTGATATGAAATGCTAAGGACTAGTACTTTAAATCAGTGTAAAAACAGGAATCAAAACCTGGCTGTACTTTCTTTAACAAATAAGAGCATGAACCCTGTACAGAGACAATCCTTTCCTTGAAGGACTTAAATGATGACAAGATGCAGCAGATGAATGAAATGAAAGGATGGAGATGAAGAATAGAGTCTTGTCTCAGTCCTTTCAGCAAGTCTGTACTTTCTTTTCTTCTCTTTCTGGATATGCCTACTCATGTTCAACAGCCCTAACAAAATTCTTATCTACAGCACAGAATTTCTGCAGGCAATTTCTATATTTCCCCACTCTTTATGACAAAGAACATCAGTAGTTACTTGCATGTTTATTTATGGTTCTGTGCCCTTTTTGCCACCACAAAAAAGCAACAACAAAAAACACCAGAAAAAAAAAATAACCAAGAAAACTCCCTCAGTTTTTCTACTATCTTGAAAATAATAAAACAGCAAGCACTATTTTCACAGAGGAATCCTTGGATATCTCAAAGACGGCATGGTGTGGGTTTAGGAATTAACTGTGCTTTGGAATTGAAGCTATTGACACAAAGAAAGAGGAAACAAAACTAAATCTAAGCTATTCTGATTAAACTGTATGCAGTTGCTCAGGTTAAAATCTTATGTGT
The DNA here is from genome assembly GCA_013399475.1 of Chauna torquata. Lineage (NCBI taxonomy): Eukaryota > Metazoa > Chordata > Aves > Anseriformes > Anhimidae > Chauna > Chauna torquata. Next base: position 111,476 of record VXAL01001015.1, on the reverse strand, counting down.
CATCATAATTTCTGTAATTTCCTAGATGCCACATATCTTTGTTAGTTAGATTGCGCCAGCATTCCTAAATATCAAAACGGAAAAAGTTGAGATCCTTTTTATACATTATGAAGACACAAACCAGGAAATTCTTAATTGTTCTCTTTCCCAAGCAAAATTCAAATCATTGAATTGATGTACTGTTCTCCCAGGATCTTGTATGCAGAGACTGTGTGACATGGTAGGTAGTCAAGTAAAAATGGTAGTAATATTTTACAAGAAGTTATTAGCTCCACCTCCATGTTCTTAGAAACTTGGTTAACATCCTTTGAATGGAGTACCTAGAAAGCTGAGCTGCATCTTGGGTATAAAGTTTTATAGAGAAACCAGCTGGCAAGAGCATATTTGAGTAAGCAGTCACATGAATGAGCTCTAAACATCTTTCTGGTTATCCTTGACTGTGCGGTGTGGAAATCTGACGGGGTAAAAGCTTTTACCCACAGCATATGAAAAGACATCACAGCTTAGTATTCGCTCCCGGGTGTACCCTCCATGTCTCACGCACTTACAACATCTTGTCCAACTTTAGATGTCTAAAGGCTAGGCATTCAGCCTAAGATGGTGCCCAGGTTAGGCTAAAGACTTTGGACTAAATGCCTGTGGACTTAAGCTACCCTCATTCCTTGTGAGAGCCTAAATCAAAGTCCAAATGGCCACTGAAAGTCCAACTCCTCTCCCATAGCAGTTTCCTGTCTGCTGGTACCACTGTCTGACAGCCACATCAGGAGCTGGACCGGTACAAATAGGAGTTAAATTTTCAGCCAGAGCGGGGTTTCTTGCTATTGCTGTCAGGTTTGGGTGCTGTTCCCCCCAGCCACCACCCCCACCGTAGACAGAGAGGGTTGCCTCTGGATTTTCAATCAGGTCAACTGCTTATCTGATTTTGTTATGTGATTTTGTGTACAAAGGCTAACAGCATTATATAGGAAGTAGATCATGTAGCATGCGGTGAAAACATCCTTTTTGTTGGAGACAGCAGGGACTTTGATTGGCTCAGGTCAATCACAAAACTGCATCCTTTAAGTAAATGCCTCTTTTAGAAGCTAAAGCTACAGAAGATTAACCCTGCTCTTAAAGGTCTTTGGGTTAAAGCCACAAATCAGACCTCATGAGACAGAAGTTCCAGCGCTTACTTTGCCACTGATGGGCCATGGAGCTTGGCATTTGCTTCAGTAAAACGCCTAAGCAGGTACTTTATTTAAAACTAATTCATTGTAATGGGAACTCATGGCAAGTTTTGTATTAGGTCTGCTTTTGCCACACAGGGTCTGTAAGCTACACACATTTTTTGTCCCTTATTAAAACAAGGAGAATGATATTCATTTATCTGACAGAGAAGGGGTAGACTGAAATTGTGATTCAGCCAGTTATTTCAGTAGATGTCCTAAACAAAGAGTAAGAAGTTCTGTTATGTGTATTTCACATTTCTAAATTAAAACGGGTACATAACCCTTCACTGAATCAGACCTTCAATTGCACTAGACCTCCAGCATATCTTTGACACCTTAGGTTGGAAGCTGTATATTAGTATTTTTAATGGCACTGCATCTATTTTTAATCCTTTTGCTGCCCACTTGCTTCGCTATCACCAACTGTAGTAATTCCTTTGACTTTAAACACCCTGTGATAGGATGTGCTTGATGCACTCAGGAATGCTTGTCCAGCTAAGGTTTGTTTAGGGAGTGACCTCACACACAGAAACCTCCTCGTACAAAACACTGCACATAAGCTGCAAGAGAGAAAAAGCAGAGATGAAAAGGCCAGGGAAAGCTACTAACCCTCAGGAGGACAAACATGCAGAATAGTGTTATTCCTCCATTTCTCCTCTCCCACTTCTTAAGTCAGATGTTATTTGTAAAAGCACTGCCAGTTAGTGTAGTATGGAGAATGCAGTATAGCTGGAGACTTTTTTTTTTTTTTTAAAGGTATTAAACAGGGCAGGTCCCAAGACAAACCCTAAGGCAATTCTACTTATAACAGGATTCCAGGCAGAACAAACACCGCCTTTGCAGTCTGACTGGCTAGCCAGTTTTTTTCCCCCCGATCTTGACTGTAACATCCCAATCTGAATATTGGCATGCTGTTGGAGACTATGCTGACAGCTTTGCTACTGACAAAGCTGCTCTCCCTCATCCACAAATTCAGTCATTTTATCACATTACACAATGATGTTGGTCACCATTCCCAATCATCATCTTCTCTTTCATATACTCAGAAATGTGCTCCAACAAAACTCACCCTGTGATTTTTTTCCAGGGACAGAAATGAAACTGCCTAGTATACAGCTTCCTGCATTGTCCTTCTTCCCTGTTCTGATCATGGGTGCAACATTGGCCCATCTCCACTCATAAGTGTCCTCTAGAATCTAGAAAGTTTAAAGGCTTCTCAAATAAATGAAATATATAGTTTTTCATAATCTCTTTGCCCCTGTGGCAAGTAAAATTGCTGCAAAACAAATATACTTTATTAAAAGCCAACTTCCTAGAGATTGTAGCAAAGACAATAGCTTCCAAACTGTCCACATACAATTGGTAATCAAACATTAGGGAGACAGTGTGCCTTTACACACAGATACAACACACTAAAAGCCCAGATTTTTTAAAAGGTTAATTCCTTTATCCAAACAGCCTCTCCAAACAGAAATCTACACATAAAAATGTTTTTTTCCTGCTCAGCTATTGAAAATTCAGTCACACTTTGTATTAAAATGCTCTTTCTGATCAGCTCTTGAATTATTTGCAGATGGATAATTCAGGTGGCTCATTACTTGGGCATGGGTGCACACGCAATACCAGAGCAAACACAGCAGTAGTACAGATGCTTTCACCTGGTATTGTAAACATGACCTTACCACTTGGTGCAGAGGTAGTCACCATAGAAAGAAGTATGAGAAAACCTTTTGATACCCCACTGCACCCCTACTCTATGTTCTTACAACCTGGTGTACACTTGAATGCCTTGAATAGGTACCTTGAGATATTTTTAAAAAGGTTTAAAGAGGTTGGACTAAAATGTTTTACTGAAAGGATCATTAAGCTTTCCAGTGAGGAGTCTAACTACACGCTTACAGTGTTTATCATTTTTTTAATGCAGCTTTCGTGAACAAAAAGTTAGTATAAACGGTGACTAGTACAAAGCCCTTTGGAAACCTGAGTTTTCAAGATGATTTCAGCGTCAAAAATAAAATCCATATAGCTTAATTCTTGCTTGATCTAAAGGGCAAATTTTAAATGAAATGAAAAATGTCATCTGACTAGAAATTTTTGCTGTAATTCCGAGTTCTAGTTCTGCAACTTTTAAAATAAAAATCTGAAATAATTTTCAAAATAAAAATATCCTTTTGAATAAAAAAAATGTGAATTGTTATTTTAGAAGAGGTCATCCCTAAATATTTTGATTTTTGTTTTCTTCTTTCTAAGACCCTGATGTTGGAGTAAAAGCAATCCAGGCATTTCAATAGAAAAATGTATTTTGCTTGTCCTTATCCACATTTTCCTTGCAAAAAACAAAAACGTTTTGGGGGGATTTTTTTCTTCTCTACTAGGAAGACACTGACTGTTGACCACAAACATTTGATTATATTTATGAAATACTCATAGTATTATACATAATTATAATGCCCAGTAAAGCCCAGCTTAGAGCCAAATCCAGGGTCCTGTTTTGCTGAGCTCAGCAGTAGTATGAAGGCGTGAAAACAGAATTTAGGGTTTTGCACATAAAAAAAAAAAAAGGACTATGCCCTAAACTAAGCTCTGAAACCATCCTTTCAAGGTAAGATGGCAACAAAAGGAGACAACTAGCGTAGTAGAAAAGAGAGACGTGAAGAAAACACATGAAAATACAGACTAAACATACACACACTGTTAGATAGTATCAAGGGTCGATTTTTTCTTTTAAAGAAGCAACGTGTCAATGTTTATGTTGTTATTATTTGTTATTTATATTTCAGCAGTGCCCAGAAGTCCTATGTAGAAATTAGCACACCAAGCTCAGTCCCTGCCTTTAAACCTTACATCTTGGTACAATCAGACATGGACAAATGAAAGTTACTGGAATCAGTAATTTCTACTTTCAAACGCACACCTCCAATATGCTGGGGGAAAAAATGATGACCACTAATTTTTGGTAAATTCTGCTCTTCTAGCAACTGTGTAATCTTGCTGTTATCACAGGTACAACGTGCTATACATTGCAGGCATATATCTATTTTTGTCTCAGTCTGAAGACTTTATCTTTTGTTAATTCTTCTTGGTGCATCCTCTGTCCCTCTTGTCCAGTTCTAAATTTTTGTAATTCTGTGCTCTTTTAAGCATTTCAGTGTGTTGTCACTGTGGGAGCAGATTAGCACTGGCATCAGTGGGTTTCCCAGCTTTGACTTTTTCTTACTGCTCCAAACACTAAAAAAGTTACTGATTCTCCAACCTCAACCTTTTGACCGTACCAGTTTATCTTCTGACAAATCTGAACTATTCCAATACCACTGCTCATCACATGCCTGCTAGGGGATATTTTAGGAACTGACAGGCAAACTAGTTTCTTAATCCAGTGATTATCCCAAAGCTTAATGTGTGAGAAAGAGATCATTCCAAATTTTCACTCTTAAATCACACTCCTAAGCAACGAGCCATACATTTAGCAAACTCACCCAATTCAGTCTGTATCAACACAAAGCAAGATTCTGTTAACATTTCAGCAGCACCTTCTTCAACACAACCTTCCTGAATTTAGGATAAAATAGAATCAAACTACAGCACAAGAGTGACATGCCAGTAAAAGACATACCAACTTCCTTCAAAGAAAACTAGTACTACAACACTCATAAAATACTTATCATAATACCCAGACTCTTCTTCAGGTACTTCAGCATCACAGCCTCCACTAGCACAATCCACATAAGTAACCACAAAGCCCTAGATCAAGTCAGGCTTGCTTAGAAGCCACTACCACTTTGCTTGCTGCAGATTCCCAGCAGATTTGCAGGTATGTTAACTTTTCTCTGGTTAGGTAAAATAAACTCACAGGATACAATAAAAACACAGGAAATCACATAATTCCATCTCAGGAGAAATATAGGCACAAGCAGTGACAGCCAGGCAAGGACAGAGGAGCATGAAACGCCGCCGTATTAACGAAAGTGCTACCTGACATGGTGTGGTGTTTGGTGTCATGATGTGAGAAAACATTCAAACCCAAAAGTACCCCTTAGAAGTATCTGTCATACAGTTAGGATTTTAAAAGTGGAAGCCTATAGTAACTAAACAAATATTTCTGCTGTTGGGATCAAAAATCAGTCTAATACTTTTTGACAGAGTAGATAAGGCATGCCTAGGTTTTAAAAAACAAAAACAACAGAATAAACAGAAACCAACCAAGCAAAAAAACAATAACTAGCTAGAAGAGCAACCCTTTCCCTATACCAGCTCCAGATCAAACACAAGTCTGGTCACAAATGATAGGCTCTGGACAGCCACCTCAACAATCCGGAGTGTGGGAGCGAATCACCCATGTCCACAGAGTCAACAAGGTTCCCCTCCACAAAATCAGATCAGCTTATTCTGAATTTCTGCAGCCGATCAGTTGGTGTTCGTAATCATGCCATCATTCACATTTAAGTATGAACGGAAGAGCTGCTTTGCCACAACAGGTTTTCTTTCAAGAAGCAAAATTAGTGTACAACAGGCTAATGCTGAAAATACCCTTCCCCCACTCCCTCCATCTCCCTTAATAGAAAACAAAAAGCATAATACAAGCCCCAGAAAATTACCAAGAAACGATTTTCCCACTTGGGCTCCTTGGTGCAATTCAGACATTTTGATTTGCATCTGCAATGATGTGAGTCAGAACTTTATATTTTTTAAATAAAGCATTCTCCCTAATATACTTGGCAGTTCTAATGGGTCTGGTAAATGAAATGAAAACAACAGGATGGATTTTTTAGGGTAAACTGCAGTGGAAGGTAACCTTCAGCCAACTTTTAAGCTCTCTGATCTTTCAGGGGATCAATTTTGGGGTCAGTCTTTTGGTAGTTAATTCAGCTGTCAGTACCTGTACCGATGGCCTTATGAGCACCTTCTTAGTAGCCATGGGATTCTGCTGTACAGGGCTACCCTACAACTGTTTTCACTCTGCCAGTCGTAGTGCAAGGGACTGGTAAAAGGGTGACGCACATGCAAGTGTGGTGGCTCTGCATGAGCCAGCCACTTTGCCTTGCAGGCAGGAAGCCTGGAATATCAAATACTCTGGACTGTGTATTTCAAGATGTATCACTATGCCCCAAGTAGGAGCTCTCTCTAAACCTCACTTAGGGGTCTTAAGGCTCAGAATAGTCACTCCATCTCCCCAGTATTTTAACAACCTTGTTTGTAGAAAGTATTATCTAGTGACCACGTCAGAGGGCTTTGACTGGAAAGCCAAGATAGAAAACTAAAGTCTCTGCCCCACTATATCTAGGGTTTCTTCTTAAACTGTAATTTTTTATTCACAGCAAACTTTATTTCTTTTTAAGGTCTTCTGACATAAAACTGATTTTAGCATCCATCATTCAGTCATAGTCAGCTAGCAGATAATAAAAACCAGGTAGGGAATGTCAGGGTTAAATTTAGGAAAACAGAAAACCTTTCTTTAAGAAAAACTAGAAGGCACAGCTGGGGACAGAACATAATAAAAATGGACATGAAGGATGAAACATGACTTAATTCTACACTTTGTTGAATGACCAAATAGCAAATTCTGTTCCTTGGGTGCTGACTGATAGCTCCATTGCTGACCCATTTAAGAAAAAGGTAACCCTCCATTCTTAAATATGATTTGCAGGTTAAGATGTTCCCAGTAGAGATTGCCCCAGGTCAGGTGTCCTTATTCAGCCCCAATTCAATGCAAAGTGCCCAAGCCTGCATATGAGCTTTAGTATGCAAGCAGCTCTGTTGGTGTCCAGAATGGTTCTGAAGTGCAACAGTCCAAAAAGGCATTGTGCCAACTCGCACACATTGAGAGCCAAGTCACAGGCTCCAGCAAAATGACAAACATTGTTTAAAAACATGTTAGCTGAAGGCCTAATTGGTGGATGGGTCACTTGGCAAAATTCTGAACACAAAACATGCTGTGCAGCTGCATGAAAACTTGGCTTTCCTATGTGCCAGAGAAAAACCCGAACATGAGAGAAATTTGAGGGTTACAAAAGATACCCAACAGGACTTCTGTAATGGTGTTGCTCCATGGCTTTCATGCCAGCACACGTTGCTGGGAAATAGCTCTAATTTCTGTTACCAATGTAAACTCTCAAGCCTGTGGAGTGGAGCTGTTCTTTCCAATGCTTTTTGTGCTTTTCCTATCCTCTTGAAAATATCATGTTGAACTCTTTACCATCACTTTCTTCTGTGACCCTTTTCTTCCATACCTCTAACGCACACTTCTCTTACTTTCTCCACTTCCACTGCTTAGGATGGGCAGACAGCAGTGGTGGTGATGCCGAAAGCTTTCTGCTGGCAAGGAGAGTGACATCCAAAAATGGATGAATTTCTCAATGGAGAGATCTCTGACTAGCATAGGAGTGAATTTTGTGGATTACAGAATCTAAATCTTCCCTTTACTCACCTGAAAAGAATTAAATATTAGGACAGGATTCCCATCTTCACTACTTTGCTCTCTTCCAGAAAAGTTATACTTAAGGAAAGTCAATTTTGTGCTGTAAGTGTTTATCAGGACACCCAGAGAAAATGGACCCCTCAGCCCAGGTCCTTGTACACGTGCAAAGAAAGAACAGATTTAGAAATATTTGCAAATGCCCTTGGTCATGTTCAGACAACTGTATGGGCAAAAGAAGTGGATGAGAGTACCAATAAAAATGTTGCATCTTGCTTTTGGTTCCTTCCAAACCCAGACACTGCCTATGTTTCTAATGCTTGAAGGCTTTTAGGCTGGAGTCAGGCAGTGTTGGTTTCCCAGACATAGAAGAATGATTAAATGTATTTGCATTCCTATATCAAGCACTTCTTACTATGTTTAAATCGTTCTCACCTGAAGTTGAAATACTGGCAGAGAAATCAGTCATACATATTTTTTCTGAAAGAAACAAAATATTCAGAACAAAAAGAAAATCCAATACCATGGCACATAATTGAAAACACAACTGTAAGTTACTTATGTGGGCCCAACTTCTCTCCAAGTTTTCCTCTGAAATCCACCCTTCACAAGACTCTCAACCAAAGCTAAATGAAAATACCAAGGGAAGTTCCACTGATTTCAGGACGTAGGCCTTTGCTGCAAACCAGAAAGCACGTAGGCATAAATGCAAATTCACACAATGTTATGAAGATCCTTTAAAGTTGTAACAGCTGAAATCGTAGTTTGTTAACTCTGATGAGATTTGATGATGAAGAAAGGTTGAGAGAGCTATGAGTGAGCTTTCTTTGGCCTGGAAAACAAAAGGCTCAGGGGGACGATGCCAATGTGCATAAATACGTGATGCGGGGAGTGAAGAAGAAGGTGGAGCCATACTCTTCCCAGGGATATCCAGTGACAGGATAAGAGACAATGGACAAAGAATGAAACACATGAAATTCTGCCTGAACATCAGGAAACTTTTATTTATTTATTTTTTTCCTCACTGTGGTGGTGACTGAGCACTGGCACAGCTTGCCCAGATAGGTGGTGGACAGTCCAGCCTTGGAGATACTCAAAACCGAAATGGATATAGTCCTGGGCAAGCAGCTCTATCTGACCTGCTCTGAGCAGGATGGGGTGGACTAGACAATTTCCAGAGGTCCCTGGCAACCTTGGCAATTCTCTAAGCACCTCCGCACAGAATCAGAGAGGACTGTGAAAGCCAGTTAGGAAGGAAAAAGATTTACATTTTCAAGTTCATGAAAAACTAGCTGAAACTGCAGTGAGTAGACTTACTATTTTTGATATAACATCTCTGTAGTGTCCTTTATCAGATTGCCTACTGATTAAAACAGGAGATTAAATTTTCAGGGAATGGCTACTGTATTGTGATGTATCAGAGATTGATCTTAATTAGAAGACAAGAACGAGACTTTAGTTTTCCCTCAAACTGGAGAACAGTACCTCTTTGATACTCTTGGTATTAGTGACTGGGAGTAACAGATAATTACTCAGACCATGGGGTTGTCTACATGATATCATGATACAGGTAGAGAGCAAAGGGAATGGACAAATTAACTGGTTAAAGCAAAAAAGGAAGAGTTTAGAGCTTGTTCTGCAAAATAACATATTAGTTCTGAATAGCTTTCAAGAACTGCAGAGAAGAGAGAACAGGATGGGTAGTTCTCACATGTAATCTCTTCTGTTCAGCAACACAGTTAAGACTGAGGGGTAAAGAGTAACTTCTGTTTAGTTTAACAGATGTTCATCAGCATCTTACTTTGCCTTTTCAATAAATGACCTCAAAAATTTAAAAGTAACATCTAAGTGAAAGACAAAAGCATTCTTTCTGGAAGTTCTGGAAAACTTTTTGAAAAGAAGTTCTTGAAACTTCTTGAAAACTCCTCTCCCATACTCCTAAAAGCTCAATGAAGACTAATGTATTTGCCAAAAACTGGGATAAGCATGAAAACATTGTCTAGTCTTCTTGAGATAGGAGAAGTGACAAATTCAACAGGGCTATATGACAAGCACAAGGTTTCCGGATTTAAATCAGGTATAATCCTTTTTATAATTAAAAAGCTGTGGTATTGATTCACTCCTATCAGCTCTCTGATTATCCTAAACTGCTTCTCCCATCACACTAAACTACTTCTCTCCTTTCTAGTTACTGTCAGGCTTTTCACCAAAGATTTTTAGAGCAAAGACCTGTGTTTGCATACCTACAGGTCTTGAATATCCACATAAGGCAAATAAAATTTATAATATACTGATATCGGAAAAGAATGATGATTCATCTGCTCCCTCATCCCTATCAACATCCCTTTCTGTTCCTCCACTACTTATTTCCTCTTCTAGCTCCTCAACCCCATTCTCTTCCAGATCCTTGTCCTTTCACCAACACTAATGCCCCACTCCTTACACGTTCTGATGCTTCTTACAATTCTTTTTCCAAGTATTATCTTCTGATAGCCTCTGCAGACCTGCTTTCTTCTCTTTTTCTCCCCTTATTGTTTCCTCAGCATCTTTTCTTAAGTTTTCATACTATTGCAGCCTTTTCTTAGTCCTTTTTTCTTCTGCATTTTTACTGCTTTTCCTCCATTTCTAAAATTTCCACTGCTGTCACCATTATGTCATAAACTTATCCCTTTATTCTTTTGTTCATGACCCATCTCTCTGTC
>VXAL01001015.1:31249-101123 GCA_013399475.1 Chauna torquata | reverse complement strand
CCCCCATCTTTGAACTTAGCTGGTATCTTTCCTTTTGGATGCCTTGAAGATCATTGTAACTTCTCAAAACCAAAATACAAGTCCTTCCTTTAGCAATAACACCAACTCATTGTTTAACTGCTTCCTCTCTCTGTCCCTGAACATCTAATTTGCATCACAATCTTGTCATCCATATTTTATCTCCAGTTTCATTAAAAAAAAATGAGGGCTCCTGTTCTGAGAATAGCTTATAGATACCTCACCAAATTTTTTTTCCATGTCTATTTTCATATACACATAGAAACTTACTGAACAAGTCTGTGGTCCTGAAAAAAAGTATGAACATAATTTGTTTTCATACATGTAAGATGACCAGAGTTTTCAGGCTGATTGTTGATCTGAGGTACTCCATTCTCAAGATTTTGAAATTAAAGTATCCCAAAAGGAATTGGTCTACAAACGGGCACAAAGATGGTTTAAGGCTCACCAGAAACATCGGAAATTTCTAGGAAAGAAATACCTTATATACAGAAAAGTATAGATTTTTTTTTAATACTGTCATTAGTCACATGCAGGTGTTGTTCTAAAACTGTAAATTTGAATGCAACTCTGATCAACGTAGTGTGTGGAGAAATTGTAAGCTATTGTCCAGCAACCATGTATACTAAGAAGTAGTAAACTGCATTGTGTTATGAAAGTGTGAGATAAACCTATTTTCTCAGGGAATTGCCTCAGTCACTCACACACATTCTTTCTTCCTCAGCTGATCACAGCTTGAATTTACCTGACTGATGCAATGGAAGACAATTTCAAACACCACCTTTCTTTCCCTTTTTCTTTTTTCATGGTTTCTCCTCTGACATCTGAGTATGCATTAAAACCAACAACAATAATAAAAATCTTTCCATTTCCACCCAGCCGCTCTTCCAGCACCTCCTCAGAATACAGTCTGTGCTGACAGCCATGCAAGTACAACAGAGAAAGGAGTTGTAGGAAGCCAAGTTCTGCTGATGCTAATTGATAATAAGATGGGCCTTTATGCTTCTCGGCTTCTCATTTACCCTCCTGTTATGCATGGCTTTGCAACACAGAACAGATGAAACAGCAGGTAGGGTTGTCAGATCTCTCAGCTGAAAGCTTGGGTGAGATTCCACACCCTGAGTCATGATATGGGTTGGATATACATCAGGTGAGGAGGAGCTGTCACCACACAAGGCTGCAGCTTAGTATGCACTTTGCACCCAGAAAAGGCGATGCCGCTGCAGCTGCCTTGTTCCAGATGCCCATGTTCACGCAGAGCCTGGCGCCAAGGAGCAGCAGCAGCAGGGCTGCAAATATCCAACAGCAGAAAGCGACACCAGGGTCATGCATGAGTGAGCCTAACTAGTGAGCTGTGGTGTTTTTTGTTCAGTGTGAAAGGTTATCTTCCTGGAAGCACCAGCTGTCTTGTTGGCCTTTTCTTGTGCTGCACGAAGCAGGCTATTAGCTGATTATATACAAAGAAAAACCTTACCAGCCTTCTTCAAACACAAACACAAATTGGAAAAGAGAAAAAAACAAAATGGAACAAGGCAGCAGATGGTGTTAGCTTAGGAAAGAGGCACAGAATGGTTTGAGACACTTGCCTGCATTCATGACAGTTATGTTAGCACCCTTATGATTTAGCTCCTCTCTACCACACATTTTACAAATTATGGGGTCAGTAAAAACAAGTTTTTATTAAAGTGACAGATTTGTTAACTCTGGACTTTGTGTACCAAGGGATGTCTGATAATCTACTGACCAAAATGAGGCAAAGCTAAATAAATAATAAAACAGAAAACATCTTTACGTCCTTTGCACACATTAGCAGTTTCCACACCTCTTACTGAGTGAATGGGATCCTGCTCCATCAACCAAAAACCTCATTACTCTCTTCCAGGTACCGATGCATGCACCATTACAATGTCCAGCAGATTTAAGTGACACTGCTCCAGAGGGAGTGCCACATTGCTGGTTTGATGTGGAGAACCTCAACTGCTTATGGTGATGATCAAGATGCATGAGCCAGGGAGTGGAGACAGGGATACTCAAAGGAGGTGGAGGAAGAGAAATCTGGCATGATTTGTCTTAATTTATAGGGCTGACAGAGAGCTTATTTGCTGATAAACATAGCACACTTAACCAGGAAGAACTGAAAGTGCAAAGGTGCCTGATAACACTGGACTTGTGCTCAGTTTTCAGTTGTGGGTCCTACCATAATGTGAGCTTCCAGACAAACCTTTGTAAGAAAGAGGCAAAGGAGAGAAACTCTATCTGTAATATCCACTGTAACTGTTGGCAGTGCAAGAGTAAACTGTAGTTAGACAGTAATAAAAAGCAGTAGCGTTTTGCAGTATTTCTGGACACATCCTGCAATATCTGCTCCCTGTTTTTAACAGCCCCTCCGCCTCCGCATCTTCTCTTTGAACTATCAGGGACATTAGCAAGTGTCTTTTCCATTCTCCATTTTGACTGACCTTTCCGATTAGGAGCACTGGATAAATAGACCTAAGAAACAGCCTGGCAGCAGCTAGCGGCATCAGTTTGCTGCATGCAGGGCATGGAAAAAAGCTCTGCTCTCCCTGGGATGCTGAAAGCTACAAAAAGTGACTCAGCATTAGCCCAGTAATTGCTCTCCAGGGAATTTGAGACATCTCCCCCTGCCCCAAGCATTCCTGCCCATTTCAGCATGAGGAGGGATCAGAGACAAAGAACACTCAAACATTGTCCTACCTCTGATAAACAGACACCTCCCACCAGCTAATGAATAAAACAGCTGTCAAGCTTTGCCTTGTGATCCTCATCTATGGACACATCCAGGGAGAAGCCAATATCAAATTTTTTTTTTTTTTTAATGTGTATAATAGCTGCTTTCTGTGCCATGCAGGCATGGCATTTCATTAAGCACAGAGTAATAGTTTGATTCCCTCAGGGATGCACTGCTGAAAAATAGAACATCTCCATTCACAAACAGGCAAGGTCACCATGTGCCATGCATTCCTCATCACACACATTCATTTTGGAATTGATGCTGAGATAATTAAAGGTCTGTTCGTTATACATTTTATATTAATGCAATAACACAACTTCATGTAAAACTAATTTTACAAAATCTGAGGAAAACCAGTGTTGTATTACATTTCAATGCCATCTGTTCAGCTATTCCAGAATACACTGTAAGAATTCTGATTTCTAACCAAATTATTATTACTTTTAGTTTTACTCATCATGTTGGATTTAGAATTTGAAAAATTCCGGACAAGAAATATTTTAAAAGCACACGCTAAGGTATTTTGTTCTTTCACACTGCATCACACTTTCGTTACTTATGATTGCTTTTTTTACTTAACTGGAGCTATCTTCCAACACATTCACATGTACACACCGTGAACAAGGCAGTTCACAAATCTGATGCCTCGAAGTTTAAGCCCCTATAGATATAATGATGGAAACCAGAACAATTTCACAGATTGTGCTAAGAGATATATGAAGAGAGATAAAAAATGATAGAAAATTTCTTTCAAAATACTGTTGAGTATGACCAGGAGTCCTTAGAGGGCCTTACCTGAAGGACCTTAGCATTAGGGAGTACAACTAATTCCTGCCAATCTACTTCTCTACTTTCATCTTATTTCATTCTAAATAATATTCTAATCTGTTTGTCTAGAATATTTATAAGCTGGCAACCTGTTTTTCTCTAGTCCTTTGGTTCCTGGGAAACTTCCTTTCTGGATGTGAAAATGAGAAATTCCAGAGCATAATACTGGGTCAAGGCATAATGTAAAAGAAGAAAGTTATTTTTGAAGTGAATGTGTGATTGGTCAGTGGAGAAGATTACATATAAAAGCAGAAATAAGTATTTTCTCCTAAGAGCATATACAAGTACTGCATTGCATTAAATCCAACATAATGTGAGGGAAAAGAATAATTATGTGGTAGAGATTAGAAATTATATATACACACATAAGGAAGGGAAAGAATCTTATTCTAAATTTTTCTATGCATACTCAGATATATGCATTCTTCATCAGTGATTATGAGTGAGAATGTGAAATGCATATGTTGCATGCAGACTTGGAATAAGCATTTCTTGCATTTTTATTTGATATGTAGCTCAGAGGTTCTCCAAACTGAAGAACGGGAACCAAAACTGTAAATGGCAAGTGTACTCTCTAGATTGTGAATAACTGATTATGTAGTTTAAAGACATACAGCTGAGTTAACGAGAAACAATCTGCAAAAAAATTAAGAATATTTCTTCTTGCACTCTTCATCTGCCAAGAATGAATTTCGGGAATTAATAGTATCACTTCTTCTATCACTTCACAAACAAAAGCTGTCGACATTTTCACATGGAAATTGTCTTTGACAAGTCAGGTTTCTGCCTTAGGGAAGCATTCTTCCTGTAAATCCCAGTTTCTACAAAGCCTGTAGCTGGGATCAGCACCAAAAGCAGTTCCTACAGGTGGAGCAAAGGGGACCTGCAGAAGTGGTAGGCCAGCCATAGCACTTTGTGGCCTTCCTCCTGTCACCATGGACCTTTCAGGGACCATTTCCTGGTTGGTCCCTTCTGGATAACGCCACCAAGGGAAAATACACTGCACATATGTGCCCACTTTTATCTCAGCCCTGAGTAAATAGGATCCTTAGAAGCAGTGTGGCTGTTACTGCAAGACACTGTTGAGATGGTTTGATTGTGCAGTTCAAAATGGACCTACACTTAGTTATTATTATTATTTTTAAATGAATATTTTTAAGTACCTGAGCTTATTTGTTTTCCTAGCCTTTCATTTTGATGAGTGACATCCAGGAGTACATATATACATTTCTGCATATTTTCTCAAAGGAAGACTGTTGTACTCTTTCCTATCCCATGGGCGAAGAAAAACTATTCTGAAGGCTATTCCACAGTACTCAGCTTCATCACTGCTCTTGGCCCACAACATTGCACAGTTTACCAGTTCACAACAAGGGTTTTCACATTTTTTGCTGTGTGAGATGTGTCTGATGGAAGTATGGACCCTGTAAACTGAATCAAAGTCTGCTGACAGAAGTTGCTGTTTCTTGAACTTACAGTACAACATTCACACCCTGCTGCTTAGCTGTGATCTGTTCATGTGTTAACTATGCATAACAGTGTCTCAGCACCGTGGAGCACAATTCTGTATCTGTGACAGATAATGCAATTCTAATAATCAAAGTAAAGATGTTCTCTTCTTTTAGAAACTATTCAGGGCTTGATCCTTAGCAAGAATCATATGGTTTTGGACCAAGCCCTTGCATAGCATGTGTTATCTACAAAAGACATAATATCTAGGTATGCAGAAGAAAAGTGAAACTTCAACACTTTGGCCCTCTCAATCTTTCTTGAATGGAAGACAGCTGTGTTCTCACAAGACCCAGTTGTTATCTTATTGCTTTATTTTTAAAAGAACTGCATCAATAAGACATCCTCCACCTTGGGGGGCCCAAATGAGTTGTGATTGTACTCACTGGGTTTTTTTTCCTTTGGAGGCTGTGGAAACCCAACTTAGACACTTGCCTCCTCCTTTTGTTCACTTGAAAAATCATTGAAGCAGTCTGTCAAAGGTTCAAGGAGATATTATCAAGTCCTGTTTGCTGTTGGCATGTTTAAAACTGCTGACACATGCTAGGAAAAAAAGGGTATATCTAGTACAGCTGCAATAATAAAACAGCTACTAGGGAATCTCACCTAGAGCTAGCAACAACACTAAGATGCACTGACAAACTGACGAAATAAGCCAGTAATACTTATTCAGAAAATACAAACAAAGCTTGTAGAAGTCCTGAAAAATAGGTTGGTTCCTCATTTTCTTAGTGGTTTAAAAAACACAATAAGACAAAACAAAACAAACTCCACCAAAATGCAAAAAAAAACACACAAACATGACATATTCGGGGTTTTGTTTTTTGATGATGAAAACTATTACCCACAGTTGTCAGCAATGAAAGCTGTAGAAACGGCTGAAAAATGTTCATTGAAAGGAAAAGTAATGAAAAACTGTGCACTTGACAGATTTGCAAAAAGCAACCAGCGTGATGGTTTCCTTTTATAGCACTTATGAATGCAAAAGTTCTCTTAAACAGGAAAATAATCTACCCTCTGTTGAAAACACACACACAAAAAAATTGTTGGGCATATTTAAGATTTTTCTAGCTCATGTCTTGAGGCATCCAAACAATGAAGAGAAAAAAAAAAAAAAGCCTTTTCCCAGCTCTAATTGTCTCTTAGTATCTACAGACCTGTTTTATCTCCAACTCCAGTAGAAGTAGAAATACTTTTCCGGTCAAGGTCTATTCAAATTTTTAGACCAATACTCTAAAGACGTGTTGACCTGTCTTGGATTAATTCCAAGTGGTTTCTTGCCTACTAGGGCCAGATCTGTCCTGTCTTCTCATTCCACGTTGTCTATGTACAAACTCACACTAGCAGGAAGCATTAGCTAGAATTCAGGCAGTAGTCACAGCTGGAGGAGTCTGAGCAAGTTAATGACCTAATCTCTGGCCTAAGCTCCTGAGGATCTGGAGTCCAATCTACATAACTGATCTACCAGCGTCTGCTTACAAATCTTTACATTCGAGGCAACAAACGGCTTTGACATCCTTCTAACACTAGAGATCTGGTTCTCATCACTGGGGTGGCAAGATAACAGCTCAGCTGAAACAAGCCACATGGGTGGAAGTCATACAGGTCTGTTCTTCAGCTCACAGGGCTGACTTAGCCTAAGCGTTCTGCTGCATGTAAGTTTGGAAAACAGATGCCATGCTGTACTGCAGCAAAGCACAGCCCACTATATGTTGCCCCTAGGCCTTGTCTTATGAAACAAGTTTAACATTCTGATAAGTGCAAGGAGAGTGTAATGGGCTCGCTCAGTCTTATGTTTGAATGCTAATGATTGAATGTTAAGTTTGAAAGTGGGGAAGGAAAAGAGTTACTTCATGAAAGCAAACTGCCACTTTTCTTGCCAAAAAGGACATTTGCTAATGTAGCATGTTTTTGAAAAACAAAACAAAACAACAACAACAACAACAAAATCTCTCAACAGACAGCAATGCAGAAAAGGAAGAAAAAGAATTACATCACTACAGTGTAAAATCCTGCATCACCTATCAAAATGAGACAGATTCAGGTTCATTCACGCACAATTCTTTTCTGTTTTTTTGGATGCAACAAAAATATACAAAGATTACAGTAGAAGATGGTATTTTGTTCTTATGAATTGAGTAGAACAGAAGTCCCTCTGCTTTACCCAGCTTAAATGGATTTTAGACTAGATTCTAGAATAAAATACAGAAACTTACCTTGCATTTCAACATGTTGGCCACTCTCTCTTGCATTGATTGTCCAGCCTTTGGTCTTACAAGTATATAAACTGCTTTCACTTCAGGGCTGGAGCGCAGAAGCTTTTCCACCAGCACTTTGCCCATGAAACCTGTAGCTCCTGTGATAAGTACGGTCTTTCCATTGTAATAAGCTGAGACTGAAGACATGGTGCTTTCTTGTTTTGTCCTTCCTTTAAATTCCTACAGGAGGTACCTGAGAAGATGCAAATATAAGACTAAGTCTTTTGAGATAAGACAAATTATTTATTAGGGAACTATAGTCAGAGATAACTTTTCCCAGTCTGCCAGCTATGGCAGTTTATATTAGGTCAGTCAATAGTAATTTTAAAGATGATTTTTGTTTTTTTTCCAAGCCTTGGTTATGAACAGAAACACACAAAAAAGATTAATCTGAGAAGCTTAAATGTATCAAGCTCAACCTTATCCTTTATATCATAATATAGCTGCACCCAGAGGTCACAATTTAGAATATAGCTTGTGCTGTCCAAGACTCCTAGTAGGAGATGCTTCACTGCAGTGTTGACAAGCATTTATCTCATACATTGTGAAATGGAAGCCATGAAGATATACAGTTAACCCTACACGACAAAGTAGAAACAGATCTCCTCATGAACACTGCAGATTTAAAAGCTGCTTTTTCCACTGTAATTCCACCATGCCAAGCAGTATTGTTTCTTGTCAGCCATCACTTTGCAATGTACTATCTTTTCCTATTGTCTTGGCTTGGAATAAATCCATGGAGAAAGCTCTTTTTCATGGAAGATACAGTGCAATGACATTGCTCTGCAAGACTGCAGTACCATACTCCTGTATGTAACATCCGTTTTATTAAGTGTAAAGGCCAAAACTCATCTGACTTAACTCTAAGGAGCATAGATGTCACATGCTTTCTCAACAATCCATGAACAGTTGAGGTTTTTTGAAATGTTCTCTGGAGATCCTTGGCCCCTTCCATTGACTATACAAGGGGGCTGACATGACTAGGCTCCCACATGAAGTGTCCCAGTTAAGTACTTTAATTAGGTACAATGGTTTCAGGCCTGCATGTCCCCAGCCATCCTGATTTAAACTTTATTAAATGACAAACAAGGCTGAAATCAATCCTGCTGGAATAGCCCCTCTGTCCATTAGGCTAACTGATGGAACTCCCCTACCTATCTTTGAAGTGCTGCAGAATTCACAGCATGCTTGAAACACTTCCATTGCAAGGGAAAGGCTCACATAAAATATAAATAAATGCTTTGAAACAAACCTACTAAATTTGAAACAGAAACAAGAAAATCCATCAATCAAGTGCTCAAGAACTATGACAGCCAGCAATGTGCACATGTTGCCAAGAAGGTCAACGGTATTCTGGGGTGCATTAGGAAGAGTGTTGCCAGCAGACCAAGGGAGGTGATCCTCCTCCTCTACTCAGCCTTGGTAAGGCCACATCTGGAGTACTGTGTCCAGTTCTGGGCTCCCCAGTACAGGAGAAACATGGAACTACTGGAAAGAGTCAAGCAGAGGGCTATGAAGATGGTTAGGGGACAGAAACATCTCTCTTATGAGGAAAGGCTGAGAGCTGAGCCTGTTTAGCCTGGAGAAGAGAAGACTAAGAGGGGATCTTATAAATGTATACAAATATCTTAAGGAAGAGTGTCAAGAGGATGTGGCCAGACTGTTTACAGTGGTGCCCAGCAACAGGATAAGAGGCAGCGGGCACAAACTGAAACACAGGCAGTTCCATCTGAATATGAGGAAAAACTTCTTTACGGTGAGGGTGACAGAGTGCTGGAACAGGTTGCCCAGAAAGGTTGTGGAGTCTCCTTCTCTGGAGATCTTCAAAACCTGCCTGGACACGATTCTGTTCAATGTGCTCTAGGTGACCTTGCTTGAGTTGGGGGGTTGGACTAAATGATCTCCAGAGGTACCTTCCAATCTCATCCACTCTGTGACAATCTTCAGGTCCCTCAGAAAATCTTTTCTTTCTTCTGCAGAAGCTTCAGAAAACCATTGGCCATTTCAAGTTTCTCTCCATGAGTCAACTGTACACTCAGCTCCAAAACCACAAATACACAGAAACAGAAATGTAACATTTGTTGCACCTTTGCAGTCTGTCAAGCTTCCCTGTTCTTGCCAACCCTTCTGTGTTTCTGAGACCTAGTAAATCATTCAGATACAGTGAAGTAACCTAAGTTAGAGCGCAAACTGCAAGTCTTCGTACAGAAACGTCTTACATGATGAGTACTTGGCTTGGACCAACATAGATGAATAACAGCAAAGAGTTTAAAAACACTCTAAGAACCCTGGTTACATGTGATGGTAGGTTAAATTCACTTCATCACATGAGACAGAGAAATACAGCTTGTCCAGTGGCTCACACCTTCAGATGCCTTGCTCAGGATGGAGTAAGGTATCTCACCCCAGAAAATTGACCATTAGTTATGTGAATCAAGAGAGGTACCACAAATAAACCCTTACAAGGTGAACACCTTTCATTGCAACAATTCAGGAATGTGATTAGCTGGACTGTGATCCCAAAGGCATTAACAGTCTCAAACCTCAAAAACAATCCACAGTCTGTTTTAGCGTGCTGTCATTATCTGCGGCTACACTTGATGCATCTACCCAGACGTGACTTCTCATTCCTACCATTCTGCCAGTTTTCACAGTAACTGTACTGCTACATGGAAACACTAAATGCATATCTCTTATGTACCTGGACTATAATCCATTAATGAGGGACTCAAGCCCAACAAAATAATGCTCCTCTTTCCCAGTGCTACCAGGGACTGCAGTACTTAAAATCAAATGAAAATACCCAAATTTCTTTTGAAAGAAATCTATAACAAATCATCAGGTGTACAATCCAATTTAGAAAGTGTGTCAAGCAGAGAAACTTCTGAAGGACACTATTTTATAAATTATTAGTTGTGGGTATTCTGGCTCAGTGAGTTCAGGTATTAACCTACTTTCAGATATGGCCTAGATCACAGCTTAAATGAATGTAACAGGCTTGTCCAGGCCTATTAAAAACCTATTCTTACCAAAGACCTGGCCACCTGGGAAGTTGGATAAACAGGTTAAACTATTAGATAATTCATTTATTTATAATAAAATGTCACATCTTATTCAGGTTGGGAAAAGCTGAGTGATACTGAAAAATAAATTTGAACAACCTGGAAGTGTGTGAAAGAGTGTGCAAGTCCAAAAGTACTTGTTAGTTACGGCAGATGAAAATGGCAGCAACAAAACATTTAAGAGTATGACACATGCCCTGCAAAGCAGACAAATTAAGAAGTCCTTAGTCACTAGAGGCCATACAAATTCTACTGAGCATAAGGAAACAAAAAGAAGAAACGTAAGACCATTTCTAGTCAGCGGATACTTGCTTTGAGCTCACTTTCAGAAGATCAGATCCTACATAACCTCACCTAATATTCTGCTAGAAAAAAATGGTACATTTATAAGTTCTTTGCATGATAGACTTGGAGATTACCACAATATTTAACAGTAATTACTCTCCTTCCCACACTTCAGTAGTGCGGAACATTTCCAAACTGCATCAGTATACATTACTGCTTTGTATTATAGTTGGAGACTGCTGCAAAAATAGCTGTGGAGATTTCCAAACGTGGATATAAATTTATTATGTTGTTTCATTTGGGTTCTCTGAGTTATCCAAAGCTTTATTTGTTTTGGACAGATGTTTGGTGCCTTCTAGAAGAATAATAAACAAAATAAAACAAACAAAAAAATCACACTAAAGTGTCCCTGAAAATTCCCCCTGCAGCCAGATTTCATTAAGTATTTCTGGCAAGGCATAGCTGACAGTTATCCCCATGTAGTCTAAGACCATCTATAGCAGGGCCAGTTTCATTGTTGGATCACGTTGCTCAGGGCCTCATCTGCAATAAAAAGCCATGAGGAATGCGATGGTATATGCTTATTACAGGATCAGATTTATGTCTCCTCTGCTTCTTTTTCCCCTTCCCAAGTTAGCTTTAGAAAAAAATACAATAATCTTGCACCCAGCTGGTGCCATGCTAATCATCACCGAAGAGAATCACATATTTATTTAATCTGCTTGAACAAATTGATGTTTTGAGATCATGACACAAACAAGAGCCACAATATTGCAATTTGCTGTGTTCAGACAGATCCCTGAATCTCCACTGTCCTAACAAATTTAAAGAGGCTTTTACTAGGTTCCAAAATTCAAAAGCAGATTCCAATTTATATTCAGGATATGCCATTACAGAAACTGCTAAATTATTTTCCTTTCAACTTAGTCAGGGAATATTGACTTATTTTAGTTTTTCAGATTTTTTTTAAATATATTTTTAGGAGTGTGATTTCATAGCAGTATTTATTCTTCTCTGATTTAACAGTCTGGCCTTTATAAAGAAAATGCTAAAGAAGTTTCAGAAATTTTAAGAAACCAGAAGATTTCTAGTGCCAAAGGGTGTGATTCAAGTAATGCCTACTGAACCTTTGGATGTCTATTTCAAAGTACAAAGAACTGCATATATTCCTTTATGATTTTTTTTTTCTTCACTCAAAGAAAAATTGTTTCCTGCAGAAGCTTACACTTTTTTTTTCCTTCATTTTAAGGAACAAACAATCAACACAGGGCATTAACTACTTCCCAACCAATTAAGTTACAATTAAACATCTAGCAAAACAAAACTATCCGAAGTCTGAACTAAGGTCAGGAGTTCCAGTGAGCTGACCCCTGTGGAGTTGAAGAAGGAGAGCCTGAGGTTCCAGTTGCTTCCAAAACTGACTGGCGATGAGAAAGCCACTAAATTGTGGAGAAAAGCCCACACATGGACTTCCTGAAGTCTAATTCAAGTGATTAATTACAGGCTACTCTAACAGTTTAGGCACTAATCAGAGCAGGAAAGTAATCACTGGTGCCATATGAATTACTGAACACAGCATCTTTGTAGCAGTACACATCTCACTAATGCTGACTCATCTCCAACTGTAATGTGAAAAAAACCACCTTTTGGACAGCCAGCCAGGAATCACGCCAAGCATCTCTGCAGACATGAGTACAAAAGCTGCTTTAAGAGTAAAGCTCTGTTACTGATGCCTGTAACAGCCTCCTCTAGATCAGACATAAAGGATGATCTGCAGCACTGCATTACAAACAAAGCCATGGTCTTGTGCCAGACGCATATGCCAGAGGACAAACAAGCAATGGAAAAGGTGGGAATCCTACCAACCTAATACTTTGCTCCTGCAAAAGAAAACCCACACATCCTCAACAGAAGCGTAAAGTAAAGCGTTCTCCCCCAAGAGCAGATACAACTGAGCTGATATTTAACAAAACAACTAATATGCTTCCCCCATGTTCCACATACTCTAATGATGCCAAATCTGCATTCATCTTACGATGGTATAAGGCCAGAAGTTATACTATTATCAAAGCTACAGCAATGGGAAGTGGAATGCATATCTGAACCTCATTCACTGCAGCTACTGCTGCTGCTCAGAGCAGGTCCATGACTGCAGGATGTTGACAAGAGATGGCAAAATGGAACACAAACAGCGAGGGTTGGGTACACCAGGGCAGGTTAATATTTCACTACAGTTTGCATCACTACTAAGATTTCCATGCCCTACACAAGTAGTACAGTGGCTACTCTAAAATCTAATCTACTGAAATATTTGCCTTTTCAACTCAACTGTACAAAATGAAAAGGAAAAAAAATAAAGGGAGAGAGAGATGTAGTTGCAGTTTAGTGCAAGAGCAAAGGACTGTATGCATGTTAATGTATGTCTGGATCCACAAATGATCTCTCTGGCATCTCTTTCTACTTAGTCTGGTTTAGATGAGTTTTCTCATATCTCATGCACTTTCACAACTTTACCTAGGGATGTAATTTCTGTAAACAAGAGGGTCAGAATACTTCTGTTAGTTTTTAGACATACTAAATGTAATGAACCCGCTTTAAAAATACAATTAATAAGAAATAGCATTTTTAAACAAAAGTACAGACAGCAAGATTCCTTTAAGACAAAATTATTTTTGGCCACTTTCTGAATACAAATTTTTAANTACAGTGGCTACTCTAAAATCTAATCTACTGAAATATTTGCCTTTTCAACTCAACTGAGCAAAATGAAAAGGAAAAAAAAATAAAGGGAGAGAGAGATGTAGTTGCAGTTTAGTGCAAGAGCAAAGGACTGTATGCATGTTAATGTATGTCTGGATCCACAAATGATCTCTCTGGCATCTCTTTCTACTTAGTCTGGTTTAGATGAGTTTTCTCATATCTCATGCACTTTCACAACTTTACCTAGGGATGTAATTTCTGTAAACAAGAGGGTCAGAATACTTCTGTTAGTTTTTAGACATACTAAATGTAATGAACCCGCTTTAAAAATACAATTAATAAGAAATAGCATTTTTAAACAAAAGTACAGACAGCAAGATTCCTTTAAGACAAAATTATTTTTGGCCACTTTCTGAATACAAATTTTTAATCTTGGGTACAAGTGTCCAACCATACCTAAGACTGTTTTCTTTAATCAGGTTTCTGGAGGTTCATAATTAACCTGGGACATACAGAGAAAGGAGAATTCCTCTGTTGCTTCAGAGAACTTATACAGCTGAGGTCAGAAGAAGCAATACAAAGTGCTCACAGACTATTTCAATCTCATCAGTTTGCTTCCTTAATCTATTAACTGCCTTATGAGTTTAAAATGGACCCAACACTGGGGATGCCTGAACAATGTAACTTCATATAATTGTCTTTTTTTGTTTGTTTTGTTTTGTTTCCCCTCCCCTGTCAATGTGTAGCAGAGACTCCACAAACTATGCACTTAATTACAATACATAAAATCAATTCTTTCTCATGTGCGTGCTTTGCTTGAAAACATCTGCGTATGATTTCTTGTTAGTTAATCATCAGCAAATAAATAATCCCATGACTATGACCGTAGCTGTTAGGAACAACTTGACCTTTTCATTTGGTGGTCAGTAGAGGCAGATACTTAACGAGCAGTCTTCCTCCAGCATTAATGCATATACAGAAGTTGCATGGTCTGAAGCAAATCATTATAACCCAAGGAGAATAGGAGAATGTGTGCATGGATGAAGAAGCGGCAATAGTGTTAGGAGTTCAACACCTGCACACCAAATGCTATGGAGAAAAGTCCTGTCTGAAACAAAACAATTTTCCAACCTATTGATTCCTTCAGCAACAGAATACTCTGTTCTCTGCTTAAAGAACAAAAATGAAAAAGACAAAGAAAAATGCAATAAGCATCTACATTTCATCTATGCACTTGCACTGGAAACCATAAGATATAACAGTGTCTGTTAATTCACAGTGAAATCTTGAGCATATGCAAGTACATTTGCTGTGCATGTTCTGTCATTTGAGATACTTTATATGGATGTCAAGGTTTTGTTGAGCACCAGGCTCTGATTCAGAGATGTCACAGATTATTTTTAGCCCCAGGACATCTGGAAGTAACAGAGCATACTATGGCCTTACAGTCACAGAGCAGGGTCCCACACCATGCACACTAGCAATATCTGACATAGTAACCCGCTTTTCATCATAGTGACTTATCTTCTGGCTTCTTGGTAACACAAGGGAGTAAGTTGAGTCACTCAGCTCCAGTTACTTGATTTACTGGGCCAACTTCACAACCAATGTAGTGCCACTGCAATGACCAATGTTTCTGCTGAGATTAATGTGAAATAGTTCTGATTTAAACCTTTACATTAAAAAGATTTTCTGCATTTTCAGTAATAAATAACAGCAGCTCAGAATACAATACGGTGGCTGCTCAACATTGTACTCAATTTTTGACAAGTGCTTCCAACATGAACAAGCAGATAGTAACAACAATGATGCACTGAAGTTAATATATTGTTAAAGGTCTTTAGACACATAAAGGTTTGTGTAGTACTTGATGTCTGGAGGGAGGTAGGGGAGATTTTAGAAAATGAGGCAAAGATGATGTTAAAATGGTTGGTGTAGGCACAAATTAAAGGTTACTTATGGTTTGCTAAACTTCCATAGTTATTTAATAGCACTAACAACCTAGAAACAATAAATAAACAGGCAAAGATAAACCTCCTCTCATGTAGCTACAGAATTAAAAGGAAGAGCATAATCCATCTTTTGTATAGGCACTATTAATGCTAATACTGCGCAACAAAATAAAACTCCGTGGTTCAAAGATGGGCACATTTACAACAAGATAGAACTCCTGATGATAAGCCTCTTTACAAAAGAGATAGATTTCCAATCCTTTTGAAAGCACTGCAAGTTGTGACTTTGGGGCTAGAAATCTGCCCACAAAATAAGACCCAAGCATAGGGCAAAAGCTTGAACTTCCAGATTTTATCGTTGCTTAAGCACTACTTGTACAGCTTCACAGATGATCTGACTCTCCTAAGCAGTCCTAACTCTGACCAATGTTTGGAGTCAGAGAGGAACGGATGAAGCACATGGACCACTGATGTGAACAGCCCAGGAACAGCCTCCTGACATTTCAGAGAAAACTGTTCATCTCTCTGAGTCTCACAGTGCTCTAAAATTGATGAAAACAAGCCCAAGCATTTTAAAGCTAAGATGGGGCAATTGTGCTAAGGACATACACATATGGTATGGTAACAAACAGCAGCTCCCAGTAACATTGAAGGAGCAGCTTCTGCAGGCTCCTTTCTTCATCACACAGGCTAATGATGGTGCCTACTATCCAAAACTTGCCCTGCCCCTTCATCAAAAATAGTGACACTATTGTTCATGGCATTTGTGGGAAGAGCTGGATTTGGAGGTTGATCCAGTTTAGGAATACCTGCATGTAATTTAAGGGTAACAGGAGGCTTTAGTGTTCTGGTGGTTTCCCCCTCGCCCCCCCCCAGTCCCATTTTTGGATCAGCCCAACTCACAGAGAAGCTGTTGAGGCCAGCAGCAGGACTGCTGCATTCCCCATTCCCCAACATTCCAACACTCATGGAAAATCATCCCTTAGTGGCCCCAAAAATAGACTGGGTAACTAAAACCAAAAGTATCTAAAAACTGCTTGCATTTCTGTAACAAATGAAAAAAATAGTGATTGATAGTAGCAATTCAAGTGTTTGTGACTGCAGTGACCATGTTCTGCACAAAGGCACTGTGGAGATACAAGAATGGTCTGCACTCAAAATTTTAAGTCAGCAGCAATGCTGATCCAAGTAGTAGATCCAAGTAGAGCACCTTCCAGTAAGTAAATCTATATCACACAATGATGGAGATATTACCTTCCTGAGGGATTCCTCTGTTACCTCTAATTCTCCTTCCTTTACTGTCATGGTAGCCTCCATTCAGCTCTCTTGCCAGGTAAACACATAAGCACAATGCTTATGAGTCTTAATGAAATTAAATGGAGCTGCATTTATATGTTTTCATAACAAAGCCTTAAAATACAGTAAACAATAAAAGAAGGAAACTGAGTACAATGTACTAAGAGCGTGGCCAAAAATGATGACCCCCTTAATGACAATGTTTTTATAAAAATGAACACTTATCTAAGCCACAATATTTTCCTACTGTTAATTTTTTTTTTTTAACATCTACATCCAGTAGAAGCTGTAAATAGAAAAGGTGAGTAGCTTTGTATTCCTATGCAGATTTGTCATAATACATTTCTGTTAATGTTAAACTTCAAAAAAATGCAAAATAGTTGACAAATGACTGAATGACACTAGCTGTAGAACAAACAACCAAACGAAAAAGCCTATAGAATTCCAACATACATGTTTATCCTCTCTAGTTTCTGAAGCCCTTAGAATCCCGATTCAATCTGTCTGGATTTTCCAAAGCATGTAGGCTTTTACTAAAGAAGATTTTCCTTTAGCAATGTGCATACACATACTTGTGTTTATATATGCACACATGCACAGAAAACCATTTTTAGATTGTAGACACGAAACTCTTTTAACTGCGTTTCTCCTTGAGTCACAGCCATTTTGGGGTTATCAAAACCACAACTATCTTTACATGTTAGTAGCTCTGCAATACCAATTATTATAAATTTTCAAGCTATAACAGAACAAATATTCCTTTCGCTCCATCCCCCCCATAACGTCCAAACTTGCCATCTACTCCCTCATAAGACATAGGAAACTACTTATCAGCTGGGAAGCTCTTGACACCTTGTCAGCGAAACCTTTTGACAAGCTCAGACAATAGCAGCATGGTATATGCTGCTTAACAAAAGAACGTGGTGAATATACCAGGAAGTCTAGCAGTTCTGTGACAGCAAGTTAAAATGAAATTTCACACTTCAGATCTCAGATCTATCAGAGCATAAAAACTACCTGCTGTATTCAGGCTCAGACTTAGGTTAATTAAACATCTGTAATTATTTTTCCTTCTTAAACCTAAGCTCAGCAGTCTGAGCATTTTTATATTCAGTTTTTTTTTTTTAAGAAGGGCAGCCTAGAACCCTACTCCTGCCTCTGTGGGGACTGAAAGACAAAAATGCTTGGACTATTTCCCACCAAGAGAAGTCTTCTTAAAAGGATGACCAGATGAACATGAGAGCCTATACTATCAATTTCATGACACAGTATGTATACATATGTTTTCAAAACTAAAGATTTAAGATGCAATCTTCAAATCATCTTTTCATAATGAAACCTAAAAGGTAAATACCACAGTTGCATCTGTACATCTTTTACTGTATTAGTGCATCAAAGCTCATATAAGCTAAATAGAAATGAATTTTTTTTTCCTTTTTTCCACTTTTCTCTATTGTTCATACTTAAACATTTGATGGCACCCAACAATCCTCCAGACAATAGTATTGGTTTCTTTTTGTTCCATCCAGCTACTGAAATAGTACAGAAAGTATCTAGGCTTCTGCTATGCAAAACTCTCCTGTCAAGTGAAAGTTCTCAGGAGACAGAGCAGGATCAAGCCCTTCAGGAACAGGAAAGAAATGCAACCAAAGAAGCCCACGTGGAAGTTTATACTCTTTAGTGCAGGCTGTTAAGCCAGCTTATTCTGCAGCAAGCCAGAAAACTGGGGTTCAGTGACAAGCTCTGCAACTGTTCCCTGCATCCCCTGTTTTGTTGAAGACAATTCTGGCACTATCTGAATCTCAGCTCTGGTGCACTGACACGTTTGCTGCCACAGTCCTGGGCACTAAAATAATGACCTCGCACAGGCGGCATACACACCTATACCAAGGCACCTACAACAGCAGAGCTGCAGCTGTTTCACAGCATGGCAGGACGTTGCCATGTGTTACTCTTGTGGAACAAATACCACTAATAAATATCTCATTCTCCTTACAGAAATGCACAGAAACCAAAGCAAGGAGAAACCAGCAAGCCTCCTACAAGGACTCGTGCAGGCAGTGTTGAGAAGGGCAGAGGAGACACCAGTATGGGGCTTCCCTACCTCTGAAGAGAGGGTGAGGAAAAACAACAGCAAAAAAACCACAGAATATAAAATACATAAAAATATAAAGCCTCCTATTTCTAATGACCAAAAACAGTGAGTCAGAAGGCATTTCAAAGAGATTCAGTGTGTTTCTGCCTCCCATCTTACCATTCTGGTAGACTCTTCCTCTGCTTAATCTGACTGTCCCTGTGGTGATGCAAACACACTCCTGACCTCTTTAATCCTTGGAGGTATCGCTTCTAGCAAGACAGAAGAAGCATGAAATTATGATGCATAGCTGATTTCCTCTATTGCTCCCAAGGCTGTAGGATGGCTTGGGGCCAGCGGCTGAAAGCGTCAGAGGCTACATATGCACAGAGGGACTACTAGGTTTGCCTCTGCCCCCTCTGACAGCAAATGTCAACCCAAAAGATGGGAAGTTTTTCTTGGGATCAACAAATGCAGTATGCAGGCAGCACGAGCTAGAAGGTCTCATTCTCTGAAAACAGTGAATGCAGAAGCAGCCCAGCTAGTCTAAACCCAGAAGCTTCACTAGCCATATACAAACAAGCAGTGTGTATTAATACATAGCTCTATAGTAGGTGCCAGGATTTTCAACAGACAATAAAACAGTATTTGGTTAAAATGGAAAACTGAAGGAAAGCTACTAACTTGGGTAGGCTGGGGGTGAATATATGTTGGATGGTAACTGCTATCAATACAAGGGGAAAGAAGACACTGCAAAATACAGCTTCTTTCCAGAAAATAAGACAAAAGGCTTCAAAGCAAGACAGCAGCAAAGAGAAGAGTTTGTAGATCTCTCTGTGATTAGCATCTGAGTCATATGTGTAGAACTTCCCATTCAGCAAATACCAGTAGGCCTTCATCTCACAATGAACTAAGTGTGCAAACCCATGAGACCTCCTCAGTGTGCTATGTCCAGAACTACTCACAGTAGCTTAAAATTACAGTAATTCTGTGAACTCTAAATGCACTGAGCCAAAATACTCTTGGGCAATATTCTATCCATCTTCAACACTGATGAAGTAGAAACTAAACTCTTCCTAAAAAAAATAGTTCTGCACTACTAACAGGAGACCAATAACAGGAAGAAATATAACACGACTTACAAGGGTGTCCTAATGTGCCTTGGAAAATTAGTCACTTCTCATAGAATTTGCCAACTAGCTTGCTGGTATCAGAATCTGCTAGCACAGGACCTGAGTAGAGCTTGCAGAGAAGGTAGGCTTTTGTCAAGTGGGTGCTAGTTCAAGTAGGAAATGGATTGAGTCCCCCCTTGTTTCTTGAAATCTGACAACTTCGCCACTGCCAGTCCATAAAAGATCTTCGTACATAGCAAGCCAATGCAATAATAATTGAAGATATAGTTTAAAAGTGCATGCAGTGCAGTTCGTAAGAAGGTGTCAATAACACACACAAATTGTGGTCATATTTGCTCTTAGAAATATATAAAACTTTCTTCCCCCAACCCATCAGATCTTCCCCTACCTAAAACTCAGCTATGAACAAGCAGAACTCTTCTACTTAATAAACAGTGCCTCAGTGAGAACATTTTCACAAACATATTCTTTCATAATTCAACTGATTGCAGTCCTGATACTAAATACAACATTTTCTTCATTTCTGAAAGTTTAGTTACTCTTCAGCTGTCAGACACCTTCCTTCACTAATGTGGGCAAAAGAG
Organism: Chauna torquata; assembly: GCA_013399475.1. Classification (NCBI taxonomy): domain Eukaryota; kingdom Metazoa; phylum Chordata; class Aves; order Anseriformes; family Anhimidae; genus Chauna; species Chauna torquata. Next base: position 80,672 of record VXAL01001015.1, on the reverse strand, counting down.
AAGGAAGTGAAAGGTCAAATACAATGCAAACAATCCTGTTCTGACTAAGGCAGGAGGAAAGCTTGTACTGCCATTTTGAAACCTGGTTTTGTTTGATGCTAATCTCAGCTAACAAATTGACAGCTGCTTTGCACGGAAGTGGAGAAACTTGAATATTCTTCATTGCCTTATGCAGAGACAGTATTTTTAGTGTTTTATTAAGAAAAATAAGATTAATTAGTGGAACACTTTTCTGGCCACATTCCCTCTGCGCAGAGCATTACTCTGTGGAATTATTTAGATCCTTTATGTTTTGCTACTTCCTGATCCCCATCAGAGGGCTTTAAGGATTTCTGACTCTTCTAATTATTACATCTTTCCCTCTTCTACCACACAGAAAACAGAAATAAAACTAAAAAGCAAATGTTAAGTGAGCCTGAATATGCTTTTTAAAAATACAGAGATAGATGCTATATTCTGAAACATACATACCCCCAGCAGAGACTAAAGATTTGCTGCATCCCAAGCTTTATGAGATGGGAACTATGCAAGTGTAATGGTACCGTTCAGAACAGGTCTGTGATCACAGCTGTCACCTAGAAGTTGCTGGAATGGAAATATTTTTCTGGATTTGTCTATGTAAATCAGTAATATAGCAAACACAACATAGCCATGTTTATCACTTGGTTGTTGTTAAAAATTCCTTCTTTTGTTCTATTAATGCATTCACTCATACACTGTTTTATACACATTAACTAATAATCTCTGAAATACCCCAGAGAAGCTAAGTAGATGTGTATTCTATTAACCCCATGGTTAGAAGCAAGGGGATTCACAGTGGCTGTTAATGAATTAGAGTTAATGATGCACTGCCAAGCACTTTTTGCTCTTTTTGTGAGTTGTGTTCAGTTCTTTGAGGTTGTTTATGTCATATTTTAACAGGGAGAAGTGAATTCCATTTCAGAAACCAAAGAGCACAACAGCAAGAAAGACCATAAATACTGTAAAATACATTGCTTTCATCCAAATAGTTGCTGTGGTACTACGATTTCATCAGTATCACGCATATATGTAAATAAGAAAGTCTTAAAAAAAAAAAAAAGAAAAGAAAACTGACCTATTTCTACCCTAAGTCTGCTTGCACTTTTCTTCAGTTACTTTTTTTTTTTTTTTTTTTTTGCCATGTAGTTATTCCTCTCATGTGCGGTCCAAACTGCGGATTCCAGGAGGGCATTATTGATAATGATATGTGGAAGAATCCAAACTAGAAGATCGGACCAACACCTTACAAATCAGACTTTGTCACAAACTGAAAGGCAAACGCATTCCTTAAATTTCATCACTTGGTTTCTGTAGAAGATAGGCAGTTCAGTCTGTAGGTTTCTCTTTCCACAGTTCTCCAAGAAACACAAACATTTACTCTTCAGATAAAGGGAAAAGAACAGGAAGAGGAAACTAAAGAGAATTCCCTGGAGTTACTGAAAGCTGCATTAAGGAACTCTGCCCAGCACATCAGCAGCTCTGAATAATGAGGCAGCAGAGAGCTGTGCAGCACTGGGAGCCTTTCAAACACATTTCTTTAGAAGGAAGACAATAAAATGTAAACAGCAAATGCCTCTTGGCTGGCACATACTGGCAGAGAGAAAAAAAATTTCTCCCTTTCTATATACAGGGACCGATTTTTCCCCCCCCTTCTCCAATATTTAGACGAGAAGCTGATGAGAGATGACAAGGCACATTTACAAAAGTTCAGAAATTCAGTATTGAATAAAACATAAGGGCAGCAACAAAAAAGGATGGTCAGGCTGTACTAATGTCATCTAATACATCCCCTGTGCCTTGAAGTGCAAGGAAGGAATGTAAAAAAACTAATTCCATGATAATATGGTTCCAGATCTTCTAAATGTTCAAGAAAATTTTGAGCTTAGTTTAAAACACTTGAATAATCCTGTCATAATCAGTACCAGGTTCAAATTAGTGCACATTTTCCTGCGTCACAAAGTACCTTCCACTCCTTAAGCTCTCCATTCAAAATTTACATGCTCCTGCTCTGAACGAGATTGTTTTTTTTTTTTTCTTCAAATGACTAACAGTTAAAATGTTATTTATCTGATAAAGAATATGTCCCAAAAACTAGACACGTGCTGACTTCCCATCGCTCATGAGATTCATATCCCTGTGGAGCAGCACCCAGCCAGCCTCCTGCCACCAGGATCCTTGCCCTTCAAGCAGGAAAGTGTCAAGTCAAACAGCTTGGCTAATGGCAGACCTTCTGGATTGATTAATATCCATCCATCCTCAATATGCACAAGACCACACAAAGCTGTGAAGGTTATACTAGCAAAGCTTGATGTGGCAAAGAGAGCTACAGGAATACATGTACAAAAGGCGTATGACATGTTTCAGATGAAGTCAGGTATGTTCCCATATTTTTCCACTGCAACGTCTGATCTACATACATGCTGAGCCTTACAGTTAACTGTCTGTCCAAAAACGGCAGCTTTCTCTCAGCAGTCATCTGCTAACATAGATGTGGCTACTGGTGTTTCAGAAAGTAACAAAAACATACCAGAGATGCAATATCTCAAAATAGTCTGAATTCACAAATTCCTTGACTTATGCTAGTATAAAATGCTGCAGTAAATGCTGTGCTACTGTGCACCAGTGATATCAAGCTTAGGTACAAGTACAGAGTGTTGGTGACTCCTAACTATATATATTTTATTTTTAGAAACTTTTTCATCTCTTGTAGAGATTAGAACTTCTGTTCCAAGGTAAATTAGCTGTATTGTGACTATATAAGCATTAGTATTTGATCAAGTGTCTCAACAGAAATAAAGGACCACTGAGGACATCTCTAAATGGAAGGATTTATCCACATCATTTAAGGAAAAAAAAAAAAAAAAACACCAACCTTATGACTCAATCCCTATTTATAATTTCTTATCATATTTTCCAGGAAATTATGTGCTTTTTGACTTTTGTATGACCTCATGATCTTGGAGACAAAGCTGGCAGGTTATAAATATCAAGTAAATGTTGCTAGTTCTGAAACTGAAACACTACCAACGTGGTTCTTAGCTTTTAGTTGAGTTGTCCTAGAACATCCACAGCAGGCTCGCCCTATCTTACATCTCTCTATTCTGTGTACTTTAATTCTGAGATTTGGAATAAGCTCAACAGCTCTCTGTTAATTAATTTGTGCCAAGCAGAACACAAAAGATTTGCATCTTAAGTTAGATCTATTAGGCCCCAGATCTTCAAAATGCACTGAAAGTCACATGTGGGTTCTGTCCTCAGCCCAAACCCCTTAGATGCTGTGAAAATGTTAAGTGACTTTGTGTAACAACATGCGCATGACAGGCTACCTCTCAGTAAATAAACAATTATGAATCTCTTCTACTCTAAACCGTAGCATCCTCTTAACGGTATCTCAAATTGCAAAATTGTCCCAATTCTTCAGACACAAGCTGGACACAATGATGACCTCCAGAGGTCCGTTCCAATCTCAACCATTCTGTGATTCTGTAATTAAAATTTCCTAGCTATTCATGCAAAGAATGGCTTTGAGGAGTGTAGAAAATCAAATTATTCACTTCATTTCAAAGTCTTGCCACATTTGCTGGAAATCCCTAGTCTTGGATTTTTACTTCCTATCTTTGGTCCAGATAAGAGTCCTAATAGAAAGGGTTGAAGTGAGCAGATTTACAGGTTGCCAGGCTGGAAATTTTAAGCCAAAATATACATCTTAATTGAGCAGGGAGATAATATGTTGCATGTAGTCACACTAGTCTTGCCACAAGAAGGAAAAAACAAAAAAAAGTATTAATTAACATCCAAAACACACACTGAGCTGCCAAAAAGTAGGTAGGACACTTCCTGCAATACAGAGATATTTACCAAAATGAGCACACAGAGTAAGGCTCTGGCTCAATTACACATCTTAAGAAAAAGAATAAAACATTCCTCCATTTTTTTCTATCCATTTTAATAGCCTAAAATTGGTACTACTCTGTTGGTTGTGAACATACACACACACACACACACACACACACACCCCCTCAAGGAATATGGATCTTAACAACCGAATGGTAGAGATACCCTGCAGTAGATACAGTCCTAAATAACCAGAAGAGAAAAAATTCATTCCTGTATATATAGCANAATTCATTCCTGTATATATAGCATGACTCTTTCAACAGAAGGAAAATTAACCACAGATACAGTTGGGACATGGTAGGTGATTCAAGATAGGAGAAAAAAAAAAATTAGATCATCCTTGAAAATTATTGATTTAGTTGAACTCCTCTAACAACATATGGTAAAAGGGCTACCATTGAGGCAGACATTTCACATATAAGTTGAGGGACTGAAGATTGAATACAATATAGTGATCTTATACCTAAAACAAAAGTAGCACTAAGAGACTACTTCNTTTTAAAGAATTTTAGAAAGCTTTACCCTACAGGATTTTTTTTTTTTTTTAAAATAGCAGATTGATCTTTCCAAATTTGCAAGACCTGAAGTTTAACTGCAAGGCAGAGTCTGATCCAATCATAAGCCTTGCAGTTGCAACATTTTTTCCATTCTGACAGTGAGACCAAATCAACCAATGCACAACATTTCATAGGCGAAAATCATCATTAATTCTTGATTGGTCTCCCTCATAAATTCCAGGAGTTGCACCACGGCTAAATGCAGAAGTTTTAACAGCAGCTTCAGGATTTATTTTGTCTATTCACTTACAGAAATTCTTACCTTTAGCAACTCAAGCCATATTTTTCTTGCCCTTTCAACTTGTGCAGGTCAAATTCTTGTGGCATCAAGTTGTGAGTTAAACTGGTTTACAATGCACCCTGATGAAGAGTTCTGCCAGCACCACTGAGGTTGTTGTGAGACAATGGTGGGATAAGAGGAAGGGGCAAGAAAAAGCAAGAATTTTTTTGTCCCATACTGTTGCCAAATCCTTCGCACTGAATCTCCGGCCTCTTGGCAGGAACATTTCATCTACTTTTTTTTAAAGGAAGTTCTCCAATTTTATAATTCAGCAATTTTAACAGTTACAAGCAACTTTCCCCAGTATTTGCACGAAGTCTCAGTTGAATAATTTCAGGCCAACTCTCTGGCTCCTCGCGGATGCTTTGCCTATACTCTGCAATTCCTTTTCAAAGCCCTCTCTTTCTTTCCCATTCTTTATACTTCAGTCCAACCTACAGTGTTGTTTTCTGAACAGGGAAGCTTACAATAGGAACAGATCCTCCATGGCCACCAAGCAAGGAAGAGTAAAACAAAACCTTGGTAGTTACCATCAGCTTTAATCTGCCTCTTCTCTGATACAGCCCCAGCTGAAAAGATGGAAACAGAGAAGTAACAGTGGGGGATCACTTAGGGGGAGCATCCCAGCCCATCATGGAAGAGAAGATCTAACATTACTTACTAAGGAAGGATTTAGGAACATGGCTTACCTTAAAAGAATAAACTTTTAGAGAAGTTTATGTACATGCAGTTAGTTTAGTCAGGCAAACTGACTCTAAAAACTCTCTAGCAACATAGGAAACTTCAGAGAGTAGGCCTGAGACCAGCCAATCTCTCCTTCTATTTGTTATAATGTTTGCAGGAAGCAGAGAAGTCATTATGAAATAAAATGCCAAGATACATTGGACACACACAATCACGGCATACCATATCATATGGGAGAGTTGCAACAGCTACAGACAAGTTGGCACAATAGCTAAGATGCAGCAACATGACCAGTTTTTTTATTTGACAGCCCTTTCTAGAAGTTATAGGCTGTTCTTTGCACAATGGGTTTAACATTTTTTGTTAATTTGCAGTTGAATGGAAAGATGAGTCACTTATCAGAAAACAAGTTCATTATATTTCAAGTTTCAGTCTGTGTGAGCAGAACTGCTATGCACACAACAATCTATTAAGACAATTTAGTTCTCCTTTCCTAATGTCTAGGAAAATGAGCCCTTTTATTCCAGAGTTCATTTTATCTTCATTTTCACTGAAATAACCTAATATGATGCTTTCATGTTCTTCTCCTTGAAGAATTTCCATATTAACGGGAAGAGATTACAGGCTGTAGTTCCTTCTCATGCCATATCCTAAAGCAAAACTGATCAGTCCAGTAACAACATCAAGAGGAGAAGAAACTCAGAAGATAGCAGAACAGCATGAACAACCTCAAAAAAGGAAGAAGGTCAATGGTCTCCACCCTGCATATCCTGCTTGTGTTACTCACCGGTGTGGAGCAGAACCTCCTCTCTCAGAGACCCAGGAAGGGGTTTTGTTTCCTATGGGACTCCCTCCACCTGGCTGAACACTGGTCCACTGTATGTTGAGGGACCAGTTCTAACCTGTCTGCAGTTCATTATTCTGCATCCACTATAACTTCAAATTCTCATGTTAGGTAGCCCACAGGCTAAAAAATAATCAAATGCCAATTTGGTGTCTTTGCAATATGACACCTGTGGTAAGCTAATTTTTTTTTTCTGTTATTGTGACTCAGAGCAGGTGTTTTAGAGACTACAAACGAAAAGAAAAATTCACACAAGCTACTTTGGAGGCCTTTTCTCCATCAAAATTATATAAATATCATCCTGATTAAATACCATCCCAGATGAATAAATATCCCTTTCACAGAAGTATTCATTGCAGGATAACAGCCAATGGCTGAATGGAACATGCATGCTGATTTGGAGATCCTCATGATTTAGCTGAATTAAACCTGAACTTTATAACGTGTTGCATAAATGCCCTGCTTCTCTCTTTATAAAACCTACTTTTCATCTCAATAAGATTCAATAAGTTATTTTACTTTTCTTTTTCTACCTAGACAACCTCATGTGCTGAGGTTTTCCTTTGACAGCACACACAGCTTCCTCAACTTTTTATATGTCAAATGCAAATATTCCACCATGTCTTAACATGGCTGAAATAACAACTTTTCTGAAGCTACATTTACATGGGAAAACCAGTTTGGGAATTTATGGGTAACATTCTCTCATTTTTCCCTTTATTTTACCAACACGATTTCAGTCATGTTATTGAAGTATTTAGTTTTTTTCCCCATCAAAAATGCTGAAACAAAGTGTTCCTCTTGGAGACAAGGTCATTCAGAATCAACTGAGATACGTAATTTGGTCAAATATTGTATCTTTTTGACATTGTACTGCATCCACCTGTTGCCATTATGCCAAATAACAGCTACAGCTTAAGCAGTTCACACTTTCATTACCACCCTCAGCTGGGTCTCTTGATAGACACTCATGCTAATCCTGGCATGTGCTGGGACCTCCACTCTGCTAAATTTCTTTGGATGCAGAGCAGGAGACATTAATGTGATTCACTAGGACAGAAGTGCTTAGCCAGTGATCCCAGCTTATAGGAGAGGAAGCTGTAGAGGAAGATATCATAATGTCAAATTGGTCCTTAAAACAAAACAAAAAACCTACCCTTTTGAAAATCAACATTTTTCATAATGCTCCCTTCTGCAAGAAAATTGAGATATTTTTAATTCCTGTCCAGTATAAAGATAAGTGCAGAAGTTAACAGAATTCCCTGAGGGAAGGAAAGACTGAGTTGTAAATCAGCTCTATATATTCCTCCTCCTTATTTCATCTCATATCAGTACTTGATGTGTTCCACTATTAAGTTTTTCCTCTATATCTTACCCAGCCAAATCTTTTACTTCTGTTCCTTAAAAACTCTCTCTAGTTTGCTGACTGTTAACAGACAGAGCATCATGACTCTCCCTTGTGGGAAAGCATCATAACGTCTTTGCCTAAATAGATAAAACTACCTTGGGTTCATCTCCATTTTGCTTCTTCCTCTGACTTGCTTGGGTACTTCTCTTGCCCAGTGGTTACTGAGTGCCTCAATCATAAATCTGAATTTCATTTTATTATCCAACCTCAGCCTTAATTTCTTTGGAGTGCCTAGATAAGAAATAAAATTGTTTTAGATTGCTCATAAAATCCACCACTCATTCTCTTGGAGCAGTGCATCCTCTCTTATGGCAGGTAATACACAAGTTACAGGGACTAGAGAATCCTAGGGCAGGAGATGCTTTGAGCACCACATTCTCCTGATGTAGTGCAATCACAAAAGTAAAATCCAGAAATGCAAAGGGAGATTAAGATAAAAGTCTTCACCTTGGAAATAAAAAGCTTCAGAAGGCTTTTAAAATCACTTCAGGTTTCCTGCAACTTAAAAGTCAAATAAAATTCTCCATTTTGCAAGCTTCTTTAGACTAACTTCATACAGATATGCCTATATTTAAAATATATTTTATATTGTGCATTTTTATACAATATATTAGGCTTCTTTTCTAATTACCTCTCTTTCTTGTTTCCCTGTTTCCCATTCTGTCTTCTCCTTTCTTTTTGCTTACATACTATAACAACTAAAATATTGCACTCCAGTATAATGGCAACTTTTCAAAAAATCTGATGAAGTAACAGCAGATCTTACCAGTTACTCAATTATCAGTTAACTGAGGTTTTTTGCAAGAAATGTCAAACCCTAATGAACGGGAGCTGAGAAATAGAGGTTCCATCATTTTAATATTTTGTTTCTTGCTTAATTACTGAAGTCCTGATGATGATACTTAGATATTTGGATAGCAAACTTTAAGTTCAGTAGAGGAAACATGAAAAATTTCTGCCAAGACTGTGTAGAAAATACAAATTTACAGTCTTCATTTGCAAATTCTGCTCTCAGACCTCCCAGGTTCCTGTGTCTCGTGACTGAGTCTGAGGGAGCAAAGTATCATCCCTGCTACAGGATGATGATGCAAGGGATCCAGGCATAGCGGATCTACACAAATCCGTGGGACCTGATGGGTTACCTCCAAGGGGGCTGAACAAGCTCAGTGATGCCATCAGGAGAAAACACTATAGGATTTTGGAAGGGTCATGGACATTAACAGTATAGGCATGGACAATAAAAAGGAGAATGTGAAAACCATCTTCAGGATGGGCAAAAAGGAGGATCCCAGGGAAGTGCAGTCCAGTCAGTCTCACCTCAGTGGCCAGGAACACTATGGAGTAAACACTACTGGATGCTCTTTGCAGGCACATGAAGTGCAGGAAGGTGACTGGGAAGAACCATCTGCCAGTAAATCATGCCTGATCAACCTGATCACCTTCTGTACTGAGATGACTAGCTCCCTGAATGAAGGCAGAGCAACAAGTGTCTTCTACCTTGACTCTAGCAAGGCTTTCAGCAGTTTCCCTTAAACTTGTAGAAAAATTAAGAGATATATAGATGGGATAGGTGGACTACAGGCCAGCAGAGACCTAGAAACCCCCCAGTGGTCTCTTTTACCTAAATTATTCTGTTTCTATAATTATTGATTATTATGGTTATAACTACATTTCATATAAATTTTCCTTCAACAAAGACAAGGAAGAAGAGAACATATCAGAAGCGGGAGGGGAGCTGAAGATTACTGTGTCTTTGCTGTACCAGCATTGTTTTAACAGCTATAAATGGTGTGCTAGCCTCCATCAGTAAGTATAACCACAAGTGCAGGGCTTAGAAACAGTCTTCATTACCACTTGTGAAAAGAAATAAAAACTCAGTACAAATTATCCTGCAGTTCAGGCAAAAGTAACTCAGACGTTATAGATAGACATAAATGCAGCCAATTTTTCCAAGCTATATAAAGAATTCTTTACAGAAAGAAGCAAAAATATCTTTAAAGACAGAGTTCTATGGAGTTATGCAAGTACTCTACATATTTTTTCTTAGCACAGTAACCAAACACCTAGTTTCTTAGTACAACAAATCCTGGGTTTGGACAATAGATTTCCATGGAGCCTAATAACTATTTTGCTCAGAGAGGCTTTCCTGAGGTGTCTCAGTCTCCTGCCTCAACCTGCTCCCCAGTAAGCAATTTCTTTTCATCAAGGGAACAGTGACTGCTTAATGACAGGCTTATGAAAACCCAAATGAAATATTCTGATCTTTCCAGCATCAGGAAAGCCTCCAAATAGCTGTTGAATGACTAAGACCAGGGAGCATTCGAGCACAGAGATTGACTCAGAAAGAAAAAGCCTTTGCCTTCACTCTCTGAAAGCCATAGCCTGTGACTTGGCTTGTTCTGTCCCTTTCACCCTGGGTAGCTATTTACATCCTTCTGAAGTGCCATTTTATCAGAGTGATGACCCAAAATGTACTCTGACTACTCCAGTCACATTTCCATGCAAGTTTCTGTGGGAAGCTGCGAAGGGTGGTGACTCCTTTGCATGCACAGCCAGTGCTCTTCCTTATCCTGGCCACCTGTGTCTATGGCTCTGCTTGCTCCCTCAAGGTCAGCAATAGGGACAGCCCTCAAAATAAAAGCCTGCAAAAACTGATGGAAAGCAACTTTGAATCTCCATGTTGGATATTCCCCTCTCCCCTAACTGAATATATGAAAAGCTAGAACTATTGGTCTTTAACTTTTAAGTGCTTCAGATGCATGGGTAGAGTAATTATATTATACTACTTAACTGACACTGGCCCAAAAAAAGCCAAGAAGTGAGAAGAGAAGAGTACACAGTGTAAGAAAGCAGGACCTCTGGGCAGCAAATCCCTGTGTCCGCCTGTGAAAGAGTTTCTGCCTCAGGACATTTGAGGGGGTTTGTCTCCCCTATTCTGCCTGAGCTTCTTACTGAGAACTGGGAATGAAGGACCACATTTGCTCCTCATTCAACACGTGTTAAAAAGGAAAGATCTTTTACTGAAATCGGAAAAAGAACAAATGGGATTTGACAGTAGGGAAATCTTTTATAGAAAAGTAATAATATCTACAAAATCGCTGGCAAAGTCTGACCTCGCAAACAGAAGAAAGGAATTAGTTTTTACCTCATCTAGAGAAGAGAGATGATTAGAAATTAATTTTCCAGTAGAGAGTTTCAGTTGGATGATATATATAAATGAAAAAGGAGGTTTAACTGAAGATACTATTGTGTCAGAAAACAAACTCAACTGCAAAAAGGAATTGTACAGTAAGTACTTTTCCTGAGTAGTCCTGAGAATTTTTTTTACATGAAAATATTTTCCTAAGCAGTAAAACATAACTAAAAGCATATTTTGTGTTTGGTTTGTGAAATATTTACTGGTTTTCCTGGTCATTCTCTGTCTTTCCACGAGCCATCACACTTGTGCTGCTCTGGGTTTCTCTCTGCTTTTCTGCAGATCTCTTTCTGTCTCCCCTGAGTGCTCTTTCCCTTAGCTCTGTAAGATTCCATATTTAAAATAAACATAGAGAAACTACTGCTTTCCTAACCTAGAACATTACCAGAGGCAGTTGTACAGGAGTTTCAATGAAATGCTGCTTCCTGGGTCATCAGCCTGACTGGTGAACATTTTTTTTCCTAATTTTTTTTTTCCCTCCTTCAAAAAGTCAAGCCAGAAAAGATGCAACATTTAAAAGCCCCGCAAAGTGGGAAACCTGTATGACTGAAACTCAGAACTCTTCAATTCTCAGTAAAAGACAACTGCCAAGAAATGATACCATGATAAATTATAAAAGGTGAATTTCCAGATAGACTGAATAGTTTTGGTAGACTTGGAGTTAAACTGCAGAAAAAAAATGCATCTTTGTTGTTAAGAAGTACAACAGTACACATTAAAATGAGACTTACATAAAAATTATTTTCCGTCACTCCATAGCTTCAAATTTTCAACCTCTGACTTTTCCACCTATTCTCAGGAATTTCTTAGTTAAGGAACAGGGGAAGATATGTCTGTCTACTTTCAGAACTGGCAGAGGTGCAAGACAGTTGGCCATATTTATCATAACGTATACCATAACAAACATTTTAACCTCATGATATGGGCTTCTAATTCAAGTACAAGAATGGTCTCTGCTAGACTAGACCCTACAATGATTGGACTCTAATCGTATTCATTGCACTCTTTCTCGACAAGTTTACACAAAACCTAATCCACCAATCCTTGTGAATTTTACCAAGTTTTCCTCTACTCTGTTCTTTTCTAACCCAAGCAAATACAAACCAGTTTGCAGCACACTACATCACCGTAAGCTAGAGAAGTATTTGTGTAATTAATTATTATTTAGGCACTCGGAAGTTAAGGGATCTGATCAAAGATGCACAGATATAGTCCAAGAGAGAGCTGGAAATCAAATGGGAGAAAATGGAGCACGGAAGACGTGTTACTGTTAATTTCATTCTTTCACAGGATCCATTCAGTGCCTAGTAATTCAGGTTGGACTGAGGTGGAACCTGTTCTGGGGTGCATTCCCTTTGATACATTACAAACACCGTAAAGCATGAAGCTTCTGCAAAACACATGCAAAAAATTCTTTGTTGCTGCACCAGCTACAAATAAATACTCCTCCTTAGCTGCTCAGAGAAAATAGAGAAACTGAAAACAGCTGCTGGAGTGGCTGAAGACTCAGATTGTTGGATAACATCCTGATAGCAATTATTAAGATCAGGCTGTATTCTGCATGCAACAGAAGGAAGCCAGGGGAAAAGTGTGAGAAGAACTCGGATGAAACGGTAGTATATGTGCTCCTCTGTGTCTTTATTCTGAAACTACAGATGTCTTCTGTGGACCTATTTTCAGCTGAAATCAGTAAAGAAAAATTTCCAAAACTGGCTGTAGAATCAGCTCCATGCTAATTCAGAAATAGCAACCCAACACATATCTCTGAATTTAGAGTGGTTTTTTTTTGTTATTGTTTGTGATATTAATAAAGGAAGGAGCTCATTATTTCTTCCCATAAATCTCTCAAATTCCCAGTGTCCTTCCCCCCCTCCCCACCCCTCAATATGATTGAAGGAGGCCATCTTTGGCCATAAGGACTTTGATTCCCTTACAGATTCTGTAAGAGGAAGTAACCTGCCCTGTTTAGAAAAATCTTAACTTACATTTTCCAGTTAGCATGAATCCAGGTTTGCTGTTATCTGTTCACAGTCCAGCCAGAAGACAGTGAGAGGATCTGTGAATGTGCAGCAGTAGGGAATGATGCTGCAGAAAATTGAGATTTCTGGACAGAGACTGAGGTTAACACCCTATGGGGAAAATGTGGTGTGAAACAGGGATCCTTTGGATGAAAAAAAGGGGCTGGAGTTCAAGAAATATGTTTTTAAAGAGGAATTTCAGAGTAATCTGGAGAAGGAACAAATCTGCAGTGAGAAGCAGAAGAGAAGAAAGAGTTAACAAGGCAGAGAGTTTAACATACCAGCTGTGTACTTTGGGTAGCTGTGAATACAGAGGGCAGAAAGCTACAAAGTGAGAGAAAAGGAACAGAGAGGTTGACTATGAGTGCTGCAAGAGGTTTCTGGGGACTAAATAAAGCTCTGGGGCTAAGGGACAGAAAAGCCAAGTCACTGGCCTCCGACGACTCTTCAGAAAAATAGTATTTTTCTATGCACTTGAAATACTGATTTTCTAATCAGACCAGTTTTTCAAAGACCAGTTAAAGAGCCTGTCCTACAAAGTTAATGTGTTCAAAAGGCATCATTGAGCTTGTAGGCTCTTATCACTTTGGATCTCTTCAGAGGGAGGAAAACGGTGACAGGATAATGCTGTGTCTCATGATTTTCCAATATTAGCTATGACAATTCTCTAGCTGTAGAGGCTGCGACTGGTGTACCCTACTTCTTCTAACTCTGAAACTGAAATAGCCCAAATTAACAGTACAGATGGACAGGCTATGTACTTGGTTTTTTTTTTTTTTTTTCCTAAAGCCACACTTAGTTTAGAAAGGTAGCAACAGAGATTGCTGTTCAGTTTCAACCTACGCTGAGTAATTACAACCTGAGACAGGATTTCCTCACCTGTCCTTCTGGCTAGGATGCCACAACTGCAGAGCATTACATACACTTAAACCCAGGCATCTAAAATAACATTGCATCTGCAGCTCTTCCTACTCCAGCAGGCTATTGGTGCTCCCAGATATTTGGTATACAAAGAGATTTCATTAGCCAAGGCAGAAGAAAAATGTGTAGATATTGGGAAAAAAAAAACAAAACACACAATAAGGAACAGTGAATCAGAGAGATGTTTCTTTCAGACTACTTGTGGCATCAGACCTGTTTGGCATTCAGTGGGGAACAAGAACTTAGCTGAGCATCCAGAAGAGGAGCCCACACCACCACACAGCATTAAACAGTGATACTTACATTAAGGCTGGGGAGGGGAAAGGGAGCACAGAGGATAAGAAGAGCAGGTCGCCAAGTGGAGAGATGCGTGACAGAAAATACGAGTGGTTCAGCTGCATTTACCCAGAAACACAAAGCAGCTCAATAGCCTGATGTTACTGACAGCGAATGTGGTGTGGAGGAGCTGATCCCAAACTCCCCCACATGACGTCCTCCATCCAGAGGTGAGCCCTGGGCAGGCCTAGGAACACTCATGAGCATTCAGAAATGCTTATATCTAGAAATAAGAATTTGTTGGACAGCCACATCTGGCAGCTTCTGTGAATAGCTTCAAACTACCTTCACATGTGTACTGAAGGCAAGACTAGAGAAACAAGGCTTTTTCTGTCACCACATATATTATTAAAAATATTGGTTTTCATTTTTTGGCAGTATTAAGGGAATAATTCTTCTTAATGGCCAGACTCATTTAAGGCTTTATATGGGAAGAGTTAGGGAGCTCTTTGAAAGATCTAATACATTATAAACGTTAAATCTTTAAGTAAAATCATTTGGACCTTGCTCTACCGTTCTCAAGCCTAACATCTACTCTATAACCTTGTAGAAACACAACAACAGGAGCTATAAAGTTCTACCCCATTTCCTAAGATATCTAAGGAACTTCTCCAGGCCAGGTATTTAGCAAACACGTTTGACACAATGCAATACATGCAGCAGATTTTGAGTCCAGGACTCTCCACGCACACCAGCACAGGTTACACTCGTGCAGGGATGTCAGTGGGACGCACGACATGTGATGTGACAGCTGGAATTCACAAGTGTTTTGCTCTATGGCAGCATATTTAAGCCAGCCAGGTTTCATTTTTACTACAGGGAAGGAAAGGACCAGTACTCTCAGAGATAGATAGCATATGACTGCTTTTAAAGAAACACTTTAAATATTGGAAAGCTTAAAAAATTGACTGACTTCATAATGGTATAATATTTACCATTTCATCTGAATATGTATTCTCAATCTCTCCTTGAATTCCTCTGATCCAGCTGTCTGAATGAGGTACATTTAAGACACATTCACTACAAAATAAAATACTCATTACCTCACCAAATACCTCAACAATCCTCTTGTTGGTCTAGAAATGGACAAAAATAGCATAAGATCATGAGAGGCTTGTCACTTAAACTTATTTCGTAATTGGGTGCTTACTATATTTCACATTGATTAATTTAGAATAACAGTAAAAGTACTTTAAGTTCCCATCCTCAAAACTGTCAATTCCTCTGACATGAAAGTTAAAGCCATTACATATGGTGATCCAGTCATATTATCTATTCAAAAGAGCTTTCTAAATTTGCGCAAAGGAACGTCTCTTCATGCAAGGCAGCTTTCCAAATGTGTTCATTTGTCTGTCCACCCTGACAGCTACATTGTCATCCATTACTTGCCATCAAAGCTGCAACGACCAGGGAGTCCCATGAGAGAAAAATGGTATTACCTTGCAGGTGTACATGGACAATACTTAACTGTAACCACAAATATCAACAACACTTTCTCCCAATCCCTTTCTGATATTATCAAAGTGACAGTGATACAAACATCATGGCTCCAATACAGTCGGTGGGGAAAAGGGCTACTTTCTCAAACAGAACAGAATTCAGTAGAATTCACACCATACCTCACAGCCATGTGACATCTTTCACCACCATGAACTCCTCTTCAGTCTTTTGCAACTGCCTAGAAAGAAGGTGTGGGTGTGTGCTTTCAGTTGCAACAGTCATCTAATTGGGAGGTGATTCAAAATCTTTGTTGCCCAAGACATTTCATGTGGCATTTGAAGGTGTTAGTTCCGTCTCTTTGGTAAGGCCCTCCTTGATCCATTGTCAAGTGGAGTTAACTGCACTTTCAGCAGAAGCCCATTCTAGCTGAAGTCATCTTCTGTCAGTGAGTCTGACTCATCTTGCACAGTGGACACGCTCATTTTGCCAAGCACCAGCAGTGCTCTTCAAAAATCTGCTGTCATTGAAAGAGGTTGAATTGCTACAGTTCTCTGCAGTGAACCAATTGCTGTCCCTCACAGCATGAGAGATGGAAAGTCCTGCACAACTGTCTACGAGCATCTTGAGTTAAACATCACTGGCCAGCTTAAGTCATTCATGCTAATCGAAATGTGACCATTCCATCTGTCCCCTTTCTGTTGGCAACCCTGCTTCCTCCTATGGCATAGCTGCAATCTTTCTTTCTTTCCCAGCTATTAGGCTTTTTTTGTCTGCCCCAGCTTGAAATGTGTGGAGCAGAAGTAGCCGGAAGCACACAGAAACCCTGGGTGACTTGCATAGCTCAGCCTACTAGGCAGCAAGAAGAGCAGGAAGCTCTCTGGCAGTGAATGAGGAATATTCTAAAATATTTCTAGAATATAGACAGGAATGGAGAAGAGGCATGAAAGGTGACCTTGCCTTTTCAAATGAATCAGCAGACTGCAGACAGAGAAGGAGGGACATCTTTGTTTTCAACAGTAAAATACAACCAGGACTTATCATTCCACATCCACCTTCCTTGACAGCATTCCTGTGCACAATGCCATTCTGTTACACACAAAACCCCCAAATCCTTCACTGTGCTTCTTAATCCAAAACAAAATTCCAGCGTAAGAAAACAAACCACCCCAAAAAACAATCCCTCCTCCCCCCAAAACAAAAGTCTCCAAAGGTCATTTTCTTGACCAATATCATTAATACTCACCAAAGCTAAACAGCTGGCTTTCTTTAGAGCTGTGTTTACAAAACACTTTCATTTACTGCACCAGAACCATCAGCCAAGGTAAGGAAGATAGCTATATCCTGCTGTAATAGGCACAGAGCACACCTGCATGTTACAGCAGAGGACTGCAGCGAAACCCAATCTAGCTGTGACCCAGCTGCATCCAGAACTGGGAGTGATGAAGCCAGCTCCAGGCAGCACTGCACCTCACCTCTTTAACTTCACTCCTGTAACCCAGGTGCAGTGCTGCCAGTTTACAATTTGAATGCAATTTTGAGGATGTAAGCTCAAAGCATCCCACAGCACTGCTCTGACCCAGACACAAGTACCAGCCTGATGACTGCTCTTTACGCTGCCCTCCATTGTGCAGCACAAACATACTCCTAACTGTCTTGTTTTTTTCCTCTTGATCTTGTAGTATCTCCACACATGAGGGACAGAGAGCATCTCAGCCAGCAAATACAGCCACCACAATAACAGACATAGAGAAAACTGACCTCTGGTTTGCCTGAAGTCAAACACAGCAGGGAAGACTCCAGCAGATTTGGATGCAAGCACAATCATTTTGGATCTGTGTGAAAAATACCGTGGCAGGAAAACAAGCAGATGCCATTTGAGAGGGAGAACATAAATGTGAATATGTGCACCTTTTGGGCCTGCAAAAGACTTAAAGCTGATGGCAGTGCCTGACTGTTCTGACGATCTTACATTCAGGGAAATGGGCCTTTACAACAGAGAGACAATTTCTCTTACTGACAAGAAAAGCTCTGTAGACCCTTAATTTTTCATTCCTATTTTAGCCAAACCATAGTTTGACTACACAAAAATACGTTACCCTATGAAGGCATCAAAATGAACTCCACGCCTCTGCCATCTCCCAGGCCTACCTGTTGAATGTCAGCATTCCCTATTCAGCAGCAATACCAAAGAACAAAGTTTCATAAAAATAGATTTAAAAAAATAATAAAATACACGCACACACAAAAATCTTTTCAGGTTCTACTGGAAGTTTGCTATGCAAATTAGTAGGGTTTTTTTTTTTCTTTCCCTCCTCATCTTTGCATTGTTGGGATAGATTCTGTCATCAGTTCAAAGAAAGTTTAAATAATGAAACTTCATTTGGTTTAGGAATGGTTTTATTTGAATCTAGGAAATGTTCTGATAAAAAAACCTATGTAACTGTAATGGTAAATTCTGCCTACTGAGAAATCTTTCCACATGGTTACCAGTGTTTGCAGTGGCAACGGCATAGGAACTAAAAATGCTCACAAGTAAAACAAATGTAGGTCAGCCAGGGAAATGCAGTTAGGAGAAAAGATGCAAATGAAGAACATTAATACTAGAAGGGTTTTTCAAACAACCTAGTCAATGCTCCTACATTGTTTAAAGGATGTTGGAAAACCTGTCCATTGCCTTTTTCAAAGTTTGTTTTCAGATAAAATTATTGGAATTTTGGTGATTTTTCTCAAAACAAAATGAAAGGTGGGAATTATTTCATTGCTAGAATATATATTTAGGGAGAGTTTTGCCATCCAAAAGGCTGCAATCCACTTAGCAGCAGTGTGAATGGTGTCATGGCATCAAGCTTAAGATAATGTTTATTTACAGTGATATTGAGGTCACAGTGACAGCTCATCACTACAGGTCAGCCGTCATACTGAAGGCTCTCCCCAGCTTGATTCGTCTGGAGACAGGTATCTCAGCTAGTGAGTCAAACCCAGATGGATATGAGCTGATTCTGGCTACAGAAATTAGTGTTTCAACCATTGCAAACTAATACTTTACCAAAACTGAACTAAGAGCTTTTCTCTAAATTTGCTCTCAGGAACTATTGCCCTTCTGAAAATATAGCAGGAGGAATCCAAAGCAAAAGGGTGTGACAGATGAAGATACAATGAAGTTTTGCAAGAAAGAGGGTGTAGGAGCAGGAGGATGGCTATGAAACATTCCATTAACAAATCATTCAGGCTCAGGGAGTGAGCCATATGGTCTGATATTCAGTTGGCAGACAAATGCGTTTCCAGACCTGAGGGTTAGGGCTATGTTTCAAAAACAGCTGGCTAGCTACATAGGAAGTTTTCTTAACTTGAGGAGAATTTTCCCTGGGCTGACCAAAGGGCCCCAAGGAATTGCTTGAAAGATAGAATTGGTGCTGCTTATTATCTGCTGAATCAGGTCTACAAGCTTGATTTAATGCATTTACTAGAGCAGCTATGGCACTGACATAGTGTGAAAGGAAGACAGACCAACCTGTGATGCTCCCACTGATTTGCCCCTCAAGCAGAAATTAAGAAGCAAATCAGAATAGAAGAATAGATTTCAGAGTTACAAATTTGCTTGCAAAGCCAAATGAGACAAGCATCTAAGGTGTTAGAATCATAAATCATTTAGGCTGGAAAGATCTCCAAGATCATCAAGTCCAACCGTTAACTTAGCACTGCCAAGTCTACCATTAAACCATGTCCCTAAGCACCACATCTACATGTCTTTAGATAGCTCCAGGGATGGTGACTCAACTACTTCCCTGAGCAGCCTGTTCCAATGCTTCACAACCCCTTCAGTGAAGACATTTTTCCTGATATCCAACCTAAACCTCCGCTGGCACAGCTTGAGGACATTTCCTTGTCTTATCGCTTGTTGCTTGGGAGAAAAGACTGACCCCCACCTTGCTGCAACCTTCCTTGAGGTAGTTGTAGAGAGCAATAAGGTCTCCCCTGAGCCTCCTTTTCTCCAGGCTAAACAACCCCAGCTCCCTCAGCTGCTCCTCATAAGACTTGCTCTCCAGACCCTTCACCAGCTTTGTTGCCCTTCTTTGGACACACTCCAGCACCTCAATGTCTTTCTTGTAGTGATGGGCCCAAAACTGAACACAGTATTTGAGGTGTGGCCTCACCAGAGCCGGGTACAGGGGGACAATCACTTGACATAGTCCTGCTGGCCACACTGTTTCTGATACAAGCCAGGATGCTGTTGGCCTTCTTGGCCACCTGAGCACACTGCTGGCTCATGTTCAGCTGGCTATTGACCAGTACCCCCAGGTCCCTTTCAGCCAGGCAGCTTTCCAGCCACTCTTCCCCCAGCCTGTAGCATTGCATGCGGTTGTTGTGCCCCAAGTGCAGGACCCGGCACTTAGCCTTGTTGAACCTCATACAGTTGGCCTTGGCCCATCGGTCCAGCCTATCCAGATCCCTCTGCAGAGCCTTCCTACCCTTGAGCAGATCAACACTCCTGCCTAACTTAGTGTCACCTGCAAACTGACTAAGGGTGCACTCGAGCCCCTCATCCAGATCATTGATAAAGATATTGAAGAGATGTGGCCCCAATACTGAGCCCTGGGGGACACCACTAGTGTCCAGCCTCCAACTGGATTTAACTCCATTCACCACAACTCTTTTGGCACGGCCACCCAGCCAGTTTTTTACCCATTGAGGCATACTCCCATCCAAGCCATGAGCAGCCAGTTTCTCCAGGAGAATGCTGTGGGAAACAGTGTCAAAAGCCTTACTAAAGTCTAGGTAAACAACCACCACAGCCTTTCCCTCATCCTCTAAGTGGGTGACCTTGTCATAGAAGGAGATCAGGTTATTCAAGCAGGACCTGCCTTTCATAAACCCATGCTGAAATCTCTGTAAAAGAAACAGATATTCTCCAAAAAATCTTAATTATATACTGTAGTTTAAATACTCCAGAGTGATGAAAAGACTCTCAAAAGCTAGGGAGAAGGAAGATCTTATGAAGCAGATGATCCCAGAACATTGCACTGGAAGAGGTCCCTGTTGGACTACTAGGGACAAGTGGATGTGGTGGATGATGGGCTGCAACATGGAGCTACATCCACAGCCTTCAGACTCTATACCTCTGATTTAGTATTCTGATGTGCTCATCAAAATATACTTAATTGTGGGAAACAGGCTGCTCATGGAGTTAGCATACTATAAGCGCAAACAACACTAAGTGTCAGACATGATGTGTCACAGAGAGCACAATATACACACACCTTGAAATATCATCGTCTGCCCTGAGCTCAGGCATCTTAAGTGTAGGAGTAGTCAGATACATCCAATGAATTATATCCATCTTTTCTTATGGAAGTCATAGGGAAGTGCTATTACAGGCAACCAGAAACATTTGACTGAAAGTTTCTTGGTGAAAAATGAAGATTTTGATGATGTCAATGTTTTTGGAGTTGCACTTTTTCTGTCAGTTTCATAAAATTACTGGGGGAAGGGGGGAATAAAAAAGCTCCCCATGCCCTAAATATTTTATTTCAAAATCAAAATAAATAAATAAATAAATAAAAGCTTTGCTTTAACATTTTGTTATAATTTTTATCACTTGGGGGAGGAGGGGAGGATGACAGACATACACAACCTAAACAGTTTATTTTACCCTGAACAGTTTTCTTCCTCAAATACACAGGCCAGCGATTTTTCCCCTCTGACTTTTCAGAGCTAGCACTGATCCAAAGATGATCCAAAGATTAGCCTGAATTCTTTAGCTGGAGCATCAAACACTCATTATCCAACAACTGCACTGTCACCCGTATAAACTACCAGCCCAGAGATAAGCCATTTTCTTTCATGTTTCAAAAAACTGTAGAAAAAGCACCCTGCCTAATATGTGCTTAGAAAAGGAAAAGAACAAGAGGACTTGAAGGAGCAGCTCTTTTTCACTCCACCCAGCTCCGACATGCACACAAAGATATTGGCATGAGCAGAAATGGGTATGCTGGGGTGGAAATGTTTCCAGCCTGTGCCACAGCCATCAACATGAGAGGAAGAAGCATGGACACAATACAGTGCTTAGCCCTACTGGTTTCGGATCCATTCTTTGCTGTTTTTTCCCCTTACCTGTGGAAGTTTGTGCTCTGTCACGTAGGTTATACTGTTCTAAAAAAGAGTTAAAAACCCCAATTGCAATGTGTTCCCCCTCCTCCTCTCCTGAGAGGTGTAAAAATCAAAACATGGAAGAACTGCTTGGGCTCTGGCTTCTCACAGCTAATCTACACAGGAATGCAGACTTTTCATTTATTTCCAGGCTTTTACTACATGCCAGTGCAAGTATCTTGGTGGAGCAAGGTCAAGGACATTTAACAGACAAGTTATAATAAGCTGCAATCTTTAAAAAATGCTGTTATGAGCAGAGACTCTCCTTTGCTGTATCTTCTGTACTAATGAAACATTCATTCGGCTAATAGAAAATTTACAGCCATATGCTATTGCTTCTGTTATTTTAGTTTCTTGGAATAATAGACATATATTACATATATACCTTCAACTCTAGTTTAAGACTGTAGATACTCCAAAGATCCACCAATTTTAAAAACAATAAAAATGAAAGTAAAGCTCTGCTAATCATGACTCCTCAGATGTTACCCTTAAATATTATTAACATTGTATCAGTGCTATCTGCTGTTGCACAGGTGGCTATGGGCACTTTTCTGCTCCTGTACATCTGGCTAGATGGTCTCCATGGGCAAAGAGGTCCTCATTCATGCTGCATGAGGGTGCTCCCAGTAAGGCGTGCAGCAGAATCCCAGCCAGATGGACCTCTGCAGACCTTGTGCAAACCTCTCTGCTTTTGGGAGTGCAGTGCAGAGATATGGGGAAGCCCGTGAGAGCCATGTGAGAGGCTCCAGGTGGTCTTGGCCATATTTGACAGGCTTTATTGGGCCAAGACGGTAGTCTTAAAGCCTTTGTCAAAGAAATGGCAGTGATGGCAATCATGCCAGATAGATGGCAAAAGGATATATGGAAGAATAGATAGAGGAAAAACGGACAGAAATTGAACCAGTTTAGTGCAAAACATAACCAGTTTTCTCAAGTAATATTCAGATAACAGAAGAACAGGATTCATCTCTCCATCAGAGCAAGATAAAGCATTAGAGGTACTTATAGGCACTCATTTTGGCTTGTACACTGATTCCAATGGCTTAGCACACCACAGGAGAAACTCATTTTCAGCATAGTTTCCACTGACAAGTTTATTGAAAGATGAAGTACCTGCTCACAACTATATCTAACATCTGGGAAGCATCTGCTCAGCAAAGTGTCCAGTGGCACAGGTCTCCACAAGCTAGGTACTGTTACAAGGGGGACATCGCCACAGGAGTCTGCTGGAAAAAGAAAATGCTGGAAGCAGGTTCCTTAGTTGTACTGCTACACTAAGTCGTGCCTGAAACACAGCTGGCGAACAAATACCAGACCAAGTTGAACCCTTCACATGACATGTGGAAACAAGCAGCAAGAGAATGGTTGTGGAACTGCCCTGAAAAGTACCAATAAGGCTCATACACTGCTCCAGAGCTCACTTGCAGTGTATGAAACTTGCTTGGTCTGCATGTATCTTACAGTATTTGTTACACCCTCAAGTGTTTCACAAGTGCCCCAAATTATGTTAGGGACTGCACCTTATCATGGGTGTGTATCACTGCACCCACAGAAAGAAGATGGACAGAAAGGCTTTTTTTTTTTTAAGCAGTCCCAAGATGGGTGGTCTGAATCCACGCATCAGTGTCTTCATAATGTTTACAGCATACATTCCAGTTATGATAGCCTTGTCTTGCCAGGGTGCAATGATGATTAGTTGCTTCCTGACAGATATATCTCAATCATTTCCTCCCTTCATGGAGAAGGCAGATAATAAACCACTAAATCCCATGTGGATGTTGGTTGCTGTTACAAGAGCTACCTTCAGGCTGCTGCCTCAAGGCACAGCTATTATCTTCACCCAAGCTAGCATGTCTCCATAGTGTAGAATGACCCCCTGTCATACACCTAAAATAAAAAAAATAAAAAAAAAATAAAAAAAAGCACCGGGCTATGTGTAGCATGATTAGCTTGAAAGATGTAAGCAATCAGTATAATAATAACTAAGCTGCAAATTAACATTTTGAGGCTTCTAATGGGTGTGATAATAGTGGCTGATAAAAAGGACAGAGTTGTAAGTCCATGTGTAACAAATAGTGATGCATACAGAAGGGTGGAGGATGACAAGATGAAGGGTTTATTGCTTCGTTGTTGCTGTTGTCTGACATCAGGAGGAAAAAAGGGTGGAAGAATATATTATGGATACCTGACATAATGCATGGTCTCTCCCACTTTACACCCCCTGCAACCTTCATTCATAATTAGTGTCTTACTAGTAGATTGATCGGGTGGGAAAGGAAGAAGAAAAATAGTTGGCAGGCAAAGTTTCTATACAAACATATCTACCAGTATTTTAAGGAAAAGACAAAAAACAGTGGAAAGATAGGACAGCTCAGCACACACAGTATTCAGTAAGCATAAGGAAGTCCTATCTCCCCAGAAGACCTTTAACTTGTAGCCTTTTCTTGGAGGAAAGAGAAAACTTCCAACTCCAACTTCTGTGCTAATATTTTTTTCAGTGTTTTAAGGAGCTTCCCTTTTAATGGCTTGGTGTTTTGTGCGCATGGGCTTCAGTATCTAACAAATGGAGTTATATGAATCCAGAAATTTCATATGTGTGATTTTGGACTGTGATTTCTTTATAGGTAAACTTACAGGAGTGAAAGCACCCCTTCCACTGCTAAGAAGGTGTAGTTCTCAGCCCAGCTAAGAATCCACACAAATGCAAAAAACAAGGAGATGGTACTATGGCTGGCAGAAAATTAAAAACTTTTTCTTCAGAGAATCTGTGTTTTTCATTGTTATCTGTTTTGCAAAGTTTATTTGCTTGGTGCAGAAAGCGAATGGAAAACTCCCATTTCCCAATTCACATTGCTAAGTTGCAGCCATGGGACCAGAACCCCATCACTTAAGTCTGTATCAACCAAAAACATGATAACAGTTCTTGACAAGAACTTGACTGTTTAAAGCAGTAGCCAGAAGGATGTTTTGACAGCAAAAGTATGCATATCTGGAAGGAAATCTGTTCCAATTAGCTCTACTTAACACCTTATAGCAGGAACAACAATCCTGGCATGTTAGTTTTAGGATGTACCTGATTGACACACACACACACACACACACACACACACTGTGTGACACAGTATCAAATGAGCTTTTATAATAGCTACCTGGAAAAAAAATCATATCTGTAAGTACTATGTGTTTGTAATATTCTTTTGTTAACAGGAAAATATGTAGAAACGAAAGATGTATTTAATATCTGCTGCTCAACACAATGAGCCACAAGCTAGCAATCTACAATACATAGGCTTCCACTTATCTTAGGACTTTGCAGGGGGAAGCAAGGGAAAAGCTTACTGAAAAATCGCATTTATACAAAATATGGCATTACCTAAAGAGCCAATCACAGCACGATTCCTTCCATTTCTCAGGTACCATGAAATGCCTTTACTCTTTGTACCTGGACAGACATAATTAGGAGTCACATTAAGAGTTATTTTTAAGAAAGATTTATGACTTGTTAACTACTTCTAATTAAGCCTGCCACTCTCCTACTGTATTGCTATGAAAAAATCTTAAAATAGCATTCAGCAAATGCCTCCAGCTGTCCCTGTCCAGCTCTTTTTTGGCTTCATCTTTCACAGAGGTAGTCCATCTACCATGGGTAGGAACTTCCTGAAGTTTAGCTCTCAAGTTTAAAAGAAGTAATCTTTCATTTTCACTTTCAGCTACTGGGCAGACGTGACAAGTGGCTTAAACCATTTGTTTCTTATTGTCTCCAGCAACCAGATTACGTGAGCATCCTGCACATTAATGACAATGAAACTCAAAGTAGGAGTCTTTAGTCTGACAAAATCAGAGGCTCTGAGCAGCTGCTCCTTTCCTGGCTCACCCTCCGATCTTCTCTGCTAGAAACCACTCTTCATATACCTTAGAATAAAGATGTTCTCCACCTGACACTATCAAATTAGTAGACAACAAATGCTTTTCTCATATGACATCTCTCTCTTGGTTTTCCACCACTGATCCAGATCCTCTAGTCTGCAGCCAAAGACTATTCCTAGGTGGGTGTATGAATGACTGCCAAATTTAGGGGCCTTTACCCATTAGAAAGAATATACAGTGATGCATATATTTTAACTTTCACAAATCAAAATAAGGTTGAGAAACACTGCTTATGCCAATTTGATCAGTTACCTGCTTGGGAGAGGAGTGAGCTCATACTCTGTGCCATGCAAAGTGTGCCACACAAAGTGTCAAGACTGGAAGGCAGGGAAAGTAATATCAGATACCAATATGAAGATGTTACAGGCGCAGGTACTGTCTGCTCTTTTCCACGTCATCCTAGCTTGGGATGACAGGAAATATGCATAAAATGGTGAACAAATTCATTAGAGAAAAAATTCTTGCACTTATTTGAACTTCCCATGCCTTTGCCTTTAAGTTTGATATTGTAATTCATGTTGCTTTCATGTTATTTGCTTACAGAATTTCAGTTTTCCTCTGAGTGTCCTGACCCAGTCAGGATAGAGAAATGAAGTACAGAATGAAAGCACGGTGGGAACAATTACTGTTAACTACTGCTTTCCCTCTGAACCCCCAGTTTCTGATCACCAGCACAAACATAAGCCTCCCTGTCTAAGAGGGGAACCAAAGCAGGAAGAATTATGGAGAGTGGAGAAAGGTAAAGCCAACAAAACTCCTAATACCCCAACAGTGTGCAGATGCCCTCCTGGTTTCTCTGTTGCTTCAGACAGGACAGAAGCAGCCTTCTTACTTTCTAGGAAGCAACTCAAATGTTATGCTCCGCTGCCTGAAAAGTTGGAAGGGTCATTTTATCTTTCTCCAGTCTGTCCAATATTCACATAATGGTGACAGACACTGGCAGAAACAGCCATAATGCATGTAAAATTGGAAGCTTGGTACATGGAACATGGAGTATTCAAAGACAGAAAGAGAAATTCAGTATTTTGAATCCCAGTATCCTTAAAAATATGCCTCCATACTGTATCCATCCCACGTTTTTCAACAATAACAGAAGCAAGAACTCCCCAGACCCCAGGAACAGTTTCAAATCATGAAAATGGCAGTAATCCAGCCTCAGTCACTACAGCAACCTGCCTCTTTCACGGTCCAAGGGCACCTTTTCCACATTTAATCACTCCCGAGGCACAGAAGGGACAGGAAAGCATCATCTTTCAATAAAAGTGTTCAAACAAAAACAGAAGACATCATTCCATCAATTAATTGTATTGTGAAAGTTGTGTCACATTGAATAGCTTCAAAGTTGTTCTAATTCTCAGGAGTAACAAAGCAATGAGGATAAAAGTAGACGTGTCATTAACACTGTGCCAGTATTTATTTTCTCACAGTACCATATAATACCTTTTGTACAATTTATTCAATAGTATAGAAAACCATATTAAGAACTCTTCCATATTTTCAATAAGTAGAGAAAGCAACGGGAGCATTTCTGATGGTTTAATAGCCGCTAACAGAAGCTTTCTCCTTCCTTCACCATAAAAAAGCAGTCTTATAAGCCCTATGATGTGGAACCTTTCATTCTCTGTGTGTCTGAACAGGTGTTGAGCACTGGGGCTAGCTCTAGCTCAGGGCATGAAGTGTAATAATACTTTAAGATGTAGAGAGAAGCCCTTTCGTGCTCATGTGGAAACTGTTGATGATGGCTATCCAGAAAATAACCAGGTATTTAATAGTTTTCCATAAAGAGCAGATTACAGAACTGTATCATGAGGAAAACAAAAATCTGAGCAGGAAAAGTCACAAAGTAAAATCCTCACATGAAATTCTAAAAAACTGAAGATGAAATTGAAGGGAAACAATGCATTTGTATTTCATAGTGTCGAAAGCCTGAATTTGAAACCTTTAAGTTCCTTTAGCTAAAGGTCATTATTCCTACTGAGATTAGACACTCTAGTAAACCAAGTGACCCAGATATAGGTATATTGGGATTTGTACATGAATGTGTTAAGAAGCTGTAGCCATCATAACCATCTTTTCCTCCTCATCTTAACTGTGAATAACCATACCTCCCAATTTCCTACTTAAAGTATCTAATGCTGACTATAATATTTCACATGGATTTGTCACTCCTACATACTCCATCTAAACATGACCCTCCTGAAGTTTTCATGCCAGGATTTATTAATAAACACCAATGAAAATATTCTGATTTTTCTATTTTGGTACATGCATGGTTTAGAGAGAAGTAAGATAAAAACCGGAATCCAGAATGGAAGGAAAAACAAACACACACGTACACATCAACCCTGCTACCATTAAATACGAACACAGTTATCTTTTCAGGCTCTCTGATGGGGAAGTCACAACAACCTTAGCATATTATCACCACAGAGACACAAGATGAAATTCTGATAGTGTTTCTATTGTCACATGCATTTTGCTTCCGTTGAATCTGTCATGCTGGGATACTGCATACATATTAAGAACAACTGCTTTTCATCAGAAAGGTGAACTACCACATTTGGCAGAAGATGAGAATTCTTAATGCATAATGCTTAGGACCGAAAAAAGTAAGGTAGCCCTTCCCCACTTTCCTTCTCCTTCCTATGGTGAAAATTCTTCAAAAGAGAGTAAAATAGGGAAAGTATTCTTGTCGATCGTCTCTTATGCTCACCAGTACAAAAGAAATTCTTTAATAAGACAAATTTCATATGACAACATTCTTAAATGAAAAAAATTACATACACCTTGCCTAGTCTATTCATCACCTTTGACCTTTATAGCAAGTACATTTCCACCCCTGAGACCTGCTAGAGAGTGAAATGTGTGGGAGTATAATGGGGCAATAAAAGCTTTATGAGGATTAAGAACAAAGACAGAGCAGTACACCCCATATTGCACAATCATTGCTAAAGAACATGCAGAAGTAATATGCAAGCCTGAATATAGTCACACTTACGCTGTGACTGGGACAGGAAGTATTCAAAGACAGAAAGAGATATTCAGTATTTTGAATGCCTCCACACTGTATCCATCCCACGTTTTCCAACAATAACAGAAGCAAGAACTACCCAGACCCCAGGAACAGTTTCAAAAAGGTACATTTCTCCTTAATTCCAATAGCCATTAATCCTAACAACTGTTCAACTGACCCCAAAACTTTTAGAGTTAAAAACAAGGGTTAAAACACTGGGCAGGGCTAGGAAGAAAAAAAAAAAAAAAAAGTATGATGTCACCTTTATCCTCTTATAGATGTTACACAAATCAGGAAAGATATTTGACATACGCGCTGGTGCACCTACACTGTCTGCTCTATTCAGTGCTGGTTTGTAGTATTATTATGCTCCTGTAGTTGGATAGCTAGTAATTCCTAGGCAAAGACTTTTTTTTCTTTTTTTAATTAGTTGTAATTACAATCTTTATTAGTAGTAGGATTCTAAAAATGCAAGTGCTAAACTCTGTTCCTTAATACTACTGTATATTCACAGCAAGAACTAGGGAACACCCAGCAGCTCTCAGACACGATGCCCTTCCAGGCATACTAACACATGATGCAGGTGATGACAAAGAGCAAGCAGTGCTATATCCTGAGACTGAAGTCTGTGATCGTGACTTCACTAGCAGTGTTGCATTTATCTTTGAAAATTATCAGTAGTGGTAACCAAAAATTAAAAAAAAAAAAAAAAAGTCAGAAGTCGTATCCTAGAGAAACACTTGAGGACAAATAGTGTTCTGAATCTTCACTGCAGCTTTTCCACTGAGCAAAACAACCTCCACAAACCATTAAAATAAAAATAAGAAAAAAACTGAACAACAATGACAACAACAAAAACTTTTAAAATTATGCCAAACACAGGGATCACCTGCAATTACTGTTTCTGACTCAGTCCACTCCTCCCAAGAAAAACCTACAACCACCACCATATGCAGGTCAGGGGTCCTCAGCAAGGACAATCAAAGCTCTCTGTTCCATCACTGAACGTTGGGGGATGCCTGCAAACCTGAGGGCTAAGGCCAAAGCCCCGCCATGAGCTGTGGCTCTCGGGGTTTTGTGCCTTTCTGTGACAAGAAGCCTAGCATCTCAGGGTGCAGAATCACACCAGTGCCCACACAGCAACAACATTCAGGAGCTGCAGGTCCTGTGGAGGCCAACAGAAGCGTGCCAGAGCAGACTACATTTTTTAATGTGAATTTTTCCTACCAGATCTGATTATCATATCTCCCTTTGCTGTATATGTAAATGCATTAGCTTAGGCCATAAAACACAGCACCTAGGAGTATTGCTAAATGTCAGAATAGTTTGAAAGGCTTAGATCTGGAAGGCACCATTTTGAATAACAGTGACTTTGAAGCTAAAGTAGTTTTAATTCCCCTGGCACTTACCAGGAGCAGCTGTTGGTCAGCAATTAAATGCTGTTGGTCATACAACTAAACGTATGTCAAGCAATCTGCTGTTTATGAATGCAGAAGTCTTTCAGGGTTAAAAATTAGAAAGAGCATGACAAACCAGGTTACTTTTTTCTTTTCTTTTCTTTTTTTTTTTTAAAAACTCCAAACAAAAAACTGACCTTCTTAAGGAATTTTTCAATTCCTTCTCTGGTCCACTTAGAATTAATAAAATATAAAGTCCCAATTTTCCCATTTCTAAAAGAGAAAAATAAAGCATTTGGAGCCCATGTAAAGTAAATTTTTAAAAGTAGTTGTAAAAAACTGTTCAGTGGCCTGAAAGGAAGTCTGTGAGCGTTATGACAATGTTTCCTAAGATTATTAGGTTTTAGCTGTTCTCATTAATCACAGAAATGATACAGCAGTACCCAGCTTCAAACAGAGTTTGGAATTATGTAGAGGGTGCTGCTCTTATAAATTTGAAAAAGAGACGTTGCCAGGTCTTATGGGTCTTTTACAGTCTAGTAAAGTTTTAATTCTAAAAGATACAGATGGATAGCTTAGTGGAAGTGGCATTTACAGTCCCTCTCTGTTTTCTTATCTTCTCAAAACTGGCTTCGAGAGCTAAGCATATGGTTTATGCAAAACCCTGCTCTCTTACCTTCTAATTTGCATCAGCTGTTGAGTTTTCAATGGCAATTTGGTATTAGCCATTGCACTAGATCTGCCCTCCAGGAGCTGCATCTCTAGCCAAACCGAAAAAGAAAGAATCATGTCCTGGCACTGGCAGCTCCTCACAAGTGTGCTCTGCTTTCTGCCAGCTCTTTTCGGTTTAGCCTCAGACCCCAGCACTCAGCAACAGAAGATGCTGCTGACAGGAGCACAAGTGATGCTCTCAACCCATCCAGTTCCTCTCTCATCTCAGAGCAGTATCCAGACATAGTTGCAAAGATCTGCAGTCACCTAGGAGAAGACCAACTCATTCTCCAGTAGAATTTTTAGAGTTCTGGTCAACTGGAAGGTGTTCTCTTGCAGTCACTTGACTTTTGCCTTGGACAGAAACAGTCAGTGGAAACTGGTTGCTTTTAAAACCCATTCCACAAAAATGCTTGCAGCACGTGAAGTTTACTAATGCAACAAACACAGTGCAAAATTTGTCTTTGTTACTGAGCATCTGTTTGACTTGATTACACTGAAGAATGTTTTGTATACATGTGTAAAAGATTTGGATAAAAGTCATTTTGCTTTAATGCTTAGCAAGGAAAACAAAACAAAACCCGAAGCAGACTACATACAAAACTAGGCTTTTTTGTTTGCAAAAGGACGGTTCAGTGGTAATTAGCGCTGCCACAATTCAAGGTAGGAGATACAATGGTCTATTCACTTGAGATGCATATATTTTAACATAATGAATTTTAGGGTACAGTGTGTAGCAGTCTTCCTGGAGCAAAACACAGGCTTGTGATTTCATTTAGACATATTGTTAACCACGATTAAAGGACAAGAAATTATGCATATATATTTTTCTTCTACTATTTTTAAGACATCTTCCAAACTTTCCAACTGCCAGATTAACAAATCAAGCAACATAATTAATTCAAGCATGCAAGACTGTATTCTACATGACAGTCTGACATTTAGTAGAGGGGGAAAGAAAAAAAGAAAAACAACAACAAAAAACCCTCAAAGTAAAAACTTCATCATCAGGACAACTTGTTCCACTGCAGAAACATAGCAAAAGTGAGCAAAACGTTAAACAGCAACAAGCTGATCAGGAAGCCTGGTGAAGGCCTTGGGGCATAAAGTGGAAGACTCTTTCCAAGTGCACCTTGAACATCTAAGCTTAGCACTAATATATTTAAAGCTCACACAAGCAAAGGATGAACAACCCACAATTCATATAGGGATAAAGCTGCTGGTCTGTTGAAATGGGTGCTGGTGGTCTTTGGAGTGGTACTGTGGAGATACTCACAGAGGTTCAGTTGCTGCACCAAAATCATAGCTTCCCTTAGCCAGCTCGGTAACACTTTTCTCCTAGAAATGAATGTCCTTTATTTTTTTCTGGGGAGACTTTCAATCATGTTTAAGACAGCTGACATTACACACAGGTGCTGTAAATGCTCCACAAATAACCGTTAGGATAGCTTTCCACTTTAAAAGAAATCACTGCAGAAAATAATAAAAGGAAATAATGCACGTAGATTTTTTACATATGGAATCCATGTTAAAGCGTAGATTCCAGATGTAAAGATTAAAGATTTTTTTGAGCTTTCTATGAGCATAAGGAGTTTAAAAATTCCTTACAGAAAGGACTGTGTTGTTAGGAAACCCCATCAAAGCAATTGAGAAATTTTGTAACATCCCTTTTTGACACATACTTTCTCTTTACTTGATCACTCCTCAAGATACAAATTAGCTTAATTTTATTGGCTTTGTATTTGAAAAGTCATTGCTAGACTTTCAGAATGAATGAGTTGGTAAGTGAATTACAAGGGCATAACACATGCCATAACATAGCAAGGAATAAGTCAGGATGATGTCATTAAATACATGAATTTGGAAAATGCTCCTATTTAGGACAGCACCTGAAGCACATGCTTCAAATGGAAGCAAATTATAAAGTTCTAACAAAGTCACCACTTCAAATAGATTTAGAATTAGATGCACCAGTTTAGACAATAGGACTTTACCAGAACATGAACATAAACCACAGGTGTAGACAGAAGACACAGAATATTCAAAAGCCCAAAATGCTTACAGAATTATTTATAAATAAAATGTAATGCTGTCTTTAACTCTTATGAGAATTCACACTTTGTTTTAAGAACTGTTTGTAAATATGAGAGAACATCAGCATCTTTGTACTTAGCAATTAGACTACCACAAGTACTTTCCCAAGTCTGGCTGAAAAGAACAATGTTGACACTCCAAATGGCCATTGCTGTGCACTCTCCACTTTAGACCTTTCTTTTCTTGCTGATGAAGGTATGCCTGCTCTCTCTTAGAGGAAACTTGTCACCAAAACATTCCAAAACCTTTCATTTCACTGAGGCTGTGGCAAATAATCAAAACAAAGATTACGTCAATACATGCCAGAACAAATTTACAGTTAAAAACCATTATACTTTTTTCTTTTTAAAGTGAAAATAAAAATGAATTGTTTTGTAAATCAAAACACTACATATTAGATGTGTTACTTCTTGGAACAGAGAGAAGAATCATTCCTTTCTCAGACAAAAAAAATCCCCTCAGGAGGTACTTGCACATAGGATTGCCAGATTTTAACTTTAAAATCCATCATGACTGGGTTGACGTATATGATGCATATGACACTATAAGATTAAGCTGTAATCAGCAGCAGTTAACTGGTGTTAGAAAACAGAGTTGCACAATGCCTACACCCTCACACCTGGGGCCAAGTCAAACAAAATTGCTTTGAAATGTTAAACACCCAGACCAAATTTGCTAAAAGGTGTTGTTCAGACTTATACTTTCTAACTCCGAAGTTTACAGATGATTAATTGTCACATGAAGCTGAATAAAGTTTGCTAAACTTCCCTTTCCATCTTTGTCAAAGTTCAAAAGACAACCTCAAAATGAAAACCGAGGAAAACAAAGGGTTACAAGAAGATTGATAAGATTCTTACTCATGCCTGAACCAGTTGGCAGCAAGTACATTCTCATCTCCTTTGTTCTACTGCTAACATATAAGGAACCAAAGTCTAGGATGCAATAGAGCACTTGACTGCATACCACTAAAATATATAAAATTTGAAGGGTCTTATAGTATCAGTTTTAAGTTTACATCAAGGAGGCAAAGAATCACCTATACTGTGCTCAAAGAAAACAAGATGCTTAAGTTTTCCTAAACCAAACAAACCAGAAAGATCAAAACGAAAACTATACAGAGAAGTCATGTCATGATCTTCTTGGGTCAGTATTTTGCACCAAGCAATAACCCAGAAGATAAAATAAGCTACATTTTCTGTCACACTTTGTACCCACAGTATAACATTTTTTGCAATAAGTGTACTGTTATGACATTTCAGGAATTTCTTCCTAAATAAAAAATAAACTTTGCTTTGCTTATAAGCAAAATTAATTGAGAGCTCATGCATGGAGAAGGGTGCACAATAACAACCAGCAAACATCATCCAAGAAAATATACATTGTTTTCAGCCACAGCTAAGTATCTGTTACAGTCTATGCCCATATCTTAGTGTTCCTGTCCTTAGCAATACTACAGCAATCCTTGCAGTAATGTTTTTGTTGAGTTGCCAGTTCCTGGACTTCCCAATTATATGTGAATTTCTTCTTTTACAGCCTTGATTACTGCAGAGAGAAGACTAAAGATAATGAATTCAAACAGATTTACTTATTTGTCCTATTGTATTTTTTATTCAATAGTTTGTGGTTTTCTGTAGACATGATTTATGTTTCCCGAATAGCTGAGCCTGACAAAAATGGTACCACTTGAGGATAAGAGGATCCAAAGAGAATCACCCTTGAAGCTAAATCAAAATGTCTATGAGTCAGGCAGAGAGGAAGGGTTCCAAGGTTATGCACTCCCAACTCATTTGCTAAGTTTATATGCTTCATGAAACAAAGCAAAATTTACAGAACAGAACTTTAAAATTAAAAGGGACTGTTTTTACTGCCCAGTTGTATTTACACAACATTTGGTATAATTCTTTAAGCTAGAAAATGAAGCATTTTCAACAACTTGAAAACACCGTAAATGGCTACAGGGGACATGCTTAATACCTTAATGAAAACCATTGCTCGAGTCACTTAAAATCCATTCCAGCAATGTAGTGCATTTCCCTTCCAGTGTGCAGAATACAGGAGCTCTTACCTACTGGCATTTGAAGGAAACACAGCATGGTTTTGAGGCACTGAATCTATCCATTTAACTAATGGGCAGGACAGTACACTCCTTTTTCTGAGCTGTTTGAATTATCTAGGCTCACTAAACAAGCCAGCTGCCTTTACAACTGTCAGATCTAATAAGGCTGTAGACTAAGAAATACAAGGAAAGCTTGCTTTCAAACTTTCCCCAATTGCACTTTTGAAGGTTGTTACACTAGCAGCATGCAGAGTGACTCCGTTTCATCATAGGACAACAAGGAAATGCAGCTTGCTAGTCCAAACTGTTGGGGACCACTTTTAGGTGTGTTTTTGCACGTAAAAAATTTTGCCTGCAAATGCTGTGTTATACTTTGTAGTCCCATGCAGGTGTTTGTATAAAGTTTCCATTATAATCAGTGTTCCAAATATAGAGTTGACTGTTATGCATATTATATGCACAAAGTCCATGCCGGCTACTGCGATAACTAACTTGCGACCAGCTTAACTACAGGATTTAAAGACACTGGGGTGTTTCTGATGTCCTCAGATGTCCACACAGCGCTGCCACTAACTCATATAGCAATCAGCTTTGTTTAAACATGTTCAGGCTTCAAAAACATCTGTGCAATCTCTGATGATAAAACATCAACCATATGCTGCACACCCTCTCCTTCTCTCCAGAGACAAGAGCAATTTTACTTCTCTACATGGTTTTATGACATAACAATATAGTCTCTTTCTTCCTTATGGCCCAGAATGCCAAGCACAGAGAGAGGTATGCCTGTGCAGAATAACCCCTCACGAGAGGAGCAACTAAGTTACAGCCTGAGGTTTGCATGATTCTGTTCTCAATAAATCTTTGAAAAGAGGAGTGGGATCATATTAACAGTCACTTTGGCACAAGGGGCCCAGGAACACTACTTCTTACCTATGCTACATAGTCAAAGGTCCTTCTGGAAGCTATATCCATGTTCCGTCTTGGAAGCCTTTTATCTTTCATATAAAAATTAGTCCAAAGTCTAAGCACAAAGTGGAATTTAAAATAATCCAAATCAACAGGCCACATATTACAAGACAAACAGGAGCAATAAATCCAGATAATGTTACAGTTTATGTTGAAGATACATGCCTATTACTTGTTACCACAAACCCTGCTGGGGTTTACAGGCTGGGCCACTTCAAGATGTGACAAAACAGCAGAGCACATCCAAGGAATTAACAAGAGAACTACGAAGCCCTAAGCAGGTTTCTGCATTTGTTTTCATAACAGTCCTTCAGCTTCTAGATTTCATGCTATTACACTCCTACCTTAGGTGCTGTCCCTCCATAATTTTTAAGTTCATTTCATAAATACTCTTGGATAATGTACTGGGTGCAACCAGAGTCAGGTTTATATATTCCAGTTTCTAGGAGTTTGGGGGTTTATGTGTGCAGTCTAACAACCATATTCTGATTCTCTGGCTCTGGTGGAATACAGGTAACTTTTAGGCAGCATATCCAAGGTAACAGACATACTGCAGACTACAGTGCAGAGTCACCCAAACAGCAGGAGGGGCAGCACAGATGAGCTAGAAAACCCAGCCAAATGTAGGCTCACGCTTGCTGAGGTGACAGAACTGCTCAGAGCTCTGACCTGCTGAAAGACAGTTACCAGATACAGCCCCAAGCCCCAGTGTGACCGAGCTAACATTGTCCCCAGTACCCACAACACTCCAGAGAAGAACCTGAATTTTGCAAGTAGAACTTACTCGTCCACACCGAAGGCTGATTGCATTGGGCTTGCCTGGATCTATACAGAACAACTGGAGATCTGCACTTAGCCCTCCCATGCTTCAGTGTTGAGATTCCTCAGCTGGTAGCAAGCTCCTGGCTCAGACTTCAGGGGAAAGCTGCAAAACTACGTTTGGGCTAAAGCTGGCCCTGGGGTTTGAACAAACGCATCAGCGTGGCACTGCACAGAGCTACTGCACACAGGGACCAGCAAGCCTCTGTGGCACAGTTAATCTGAAACTGAAAGTCAAGTAACACATTTTTTATTGCACTATTTATATTGCCACTACGCTATTGAAGCGCACAAGAAGACAGGCATTTCTCAGCAAAGTTATCACTGTCTGGGCCTGAATAATGCAACTTGAAGCCCTTGTGAAGACCACCAGAAAAAAAATCTAATCTTTCAGTGCTGATTCGCTTCCCACAGTCCCTATTTAGACAGATCTAGTGCATACGCTTACTCCCTGGTTGCTTCTTCTGTTTCTGGATTGAAAACAAATATGCACATACACACACAACCCCCTGTCATATGAATAATGAGATGCAAGTTTACATGAGAAATGTTTGTCAGGAACATATTCTCCATTAAATATATTTTCATGATATCCCCTATGGAAATAGTTTCCTTTTCTCAAATTTGTCTCCTTGGAGATCTAGACAACATCCTAATTATCCTCTTGTGAAAATTTATCCAGCAGAGGCAGAGACATTCCTACTAAGAATCTTAAGAATGTCACCAGTAAAACTGCTGCAAGTAAGTCATGATGCATAAACTAAGCTGTAGATAAAGGAAATTTCCTAAAAATATAATGATTTTGTTAAAACAAAAATCAATGTTTGTGGGGGGAATGAATACAAAAAGCAAATATTTACTTCATTTGACATTAGGTTGTTCTGTTTCTTGATAAATACAGATAAAATTTACCACATATAACATCAGTAGCAACTTTTGTAATTATAGTCATGGTTTAGAGGGAAGTGTTGCTATAGCAATACCAACCATAGGAAGGAAATCCACGTCTACTAAAAGCATTATTTCTACATATCATCTCTTTTTATGGCATAGCATTCTAGCAGAAAAGGGTGCAGTAAATCAATAGCAATGCCTATTTTAATCAAATAGGCGTAGTTTGGAAAAAGTATTTCACAGAAACACACTGAACAAGGAAATGAAAGACCATGACCACATGTTTAATAAGGCTTTGTTTGTTTTAGTTACTTGAGTGTTGTTCCCTGAATCCGCTTACATCAGCTGAAGCCAGGAGGTTAAATCCAGGTTTTCTTAAACCATCTCCTCCTGGATTCAGTACTTTTTTTTTGTTTTAAAATCATGTTCTCTACATAATTATGACAACCTAAGTGAGATCTGATACCTCTAAACTGGTTTGACTCCCAGCAGTCTCAGGGCTGCAGGATTTCTTGGTTCAGGCGTTAAGTGAAAGAAAGCAAACTGGTTTGGGACTGGAATTAGCCCTGAAGTAATATAGCCACAGTTGCATGGCCCTGACGCAGCTAGCATTGATGTTAATCTAGAACACAGATAAACCACAAAGAATGACCAACATACGAGTGCAAAACCTTTTCCAAGCAGTCCCATGGGAGGGTTGGTGCCCAGGGCATACTCTGTGACATTGCTACCCACAGGGTTCCTGAACTGGGACTTTAGGTGTTTCTTCTTTCTTGTGCAAAGATTAACCCCATTCTGTTCGTCTCCACTCCTACCTCAGATTACTGATAAAATCGTACTCTCGTTTCTCCTGGCTTTTAGTTGTCTGTTTTTTCCCTTTATCACTTTCCATGAGTTGGGTCCTTCAATTAAATATTGCAGCACTCACAACCAGTCAGACTTAAAAGAAGGAATCAATTCAATTGATAACAAACCAACCATCATCAACACCGATCTGTGAAAACAGATCCATTATGATCCTGACAGCTGACTTTATCTTTTGTCTCTTTCCTCTCCATCTTATTTTTGACAAATTAGTTTGGACAACAGATTTCTATGCATTTCTACAGCTCCTCAGCTTCTAGCACACCTAGTAAGAGAAAAGGAATGGCTGAAGTAGATGTAATTCTTAGCAAGTAACCTTAACTCAACTGAAATAAAAGTTTCTAAGATTCATATGGTCATGTGAACATTCTGGATTTCCCAAAGGCAAGTCAAAAGCAGAAAATTTGAAAACGGCTAAGCAACAAAAACATGTAATATTATACAGGGTTAAAGAAGTCTTGAGAATAGATGGAATTAAAGCTGATGATAGGGAGGAAATCTTTCTAGAAGAGGGGCTTCCATTGTTCACCATTCCATGCCTACCACTGCAGACACAAATGTCACAACCTTACAAAATACCTCTTCCTCATTGCACAGCCCTGCTGCCCTGGGCAGACTCTGAATTGAACAGATCTCTTTGTAGTTAGAATCACAGCAAAGCTAGTTGGAAGGGACCTGGAGATCACCAAGCACAACCTTCCGCTTGAACAGGGGCTGTTCTCACTGCTAGTTCGGGTCATCCACAGCTTGGCCCAGTTGAGTCTTGAAAACCCACTAGGATGAATTCCACCATCTTCCTGGGTGACAGGTTAAAAGTCCTGCACTACTGCTTGGTGAGAAACTTTTACCCAATTGCCAGCCTGAACTTCTCAAGCTGTAACTTGTGGCTGTTGCTCCTTGTTATTACCATTTGCCACTGCTGAGTTTGGCTCCACAGACATTGCAGCTCCTCTTTGCACATACAGGCTGCTATGAGATCACCCTTTGGCCTTTTCTTTCTTTCCCCCCCCCTCTCTCTCCAGACTAAACTAGCCCAACTCCCTCA
This sequence comes from Chauna torquata, assembly GCA_013399475.1. Taxonomy (NCBI): domain Eukaryota; kingdom Metazoa; phylum Chordata; class Aves; order Anseriformes; family Anhimidae; genus Chauna; species Chauna torquata. The sequence continues at coordinate 41,134 of VXAL01001015.1, read as the reverse complement.
ACCTCTCCACAGAAATTATAGGTCCAATGGCTCCAATCACCTTACTAGTCATTTGCTGTACCCTCTCCATTTTTAAAAAGACATCCTCCTTTTCATGTAAGGAACCTCAAAATTGATTACAGAACCACAGTAAGCAGCAACGCTGAGGAGGATAACTTCTCTTGATCTGCTGACTATACTTCCAATGTAGACCACTATCCTGTTTGCCTTATTTGCAATGAAAGCACGTCATTGGCTCATTTTCAGCTTGGCAGCCACCAAAATATCCCATTACTTCCCCCACAGATGTCCAGTTCAGACAGTTGTTTCCCAGCCTGCACTGTTGCATGGGTTAATCTGCACAGGCACAGAACTTCACATTTACTCTTGCTGAACTTCATGAGACTTCAGTTGACATGAAGCTCAGGTCTCAAAGTTCAGCTGAACTGAATTTCTGCACTTGGTGTATTAAACTGTCTTTCCTGGCAATGTAATGTGATCTACAAATTTTCTCAGTGTACGTTGTATCTCACCATCTAGGTAACTGCTAGAGACAACACCACTGGCCCAGTCCCTTACAGCCCACTTGTTATTGGTCTCTAATGAGATACTAAGCTATTGATAGCTACACTTTGAACCAAGATATCCAGGCAATTTTCAATCCATCTAACAATCCATACCTCCAGCTCATACTTCCAAAGCTTCCTCAGTGAGAGATGATAATAAACACCTTGCTGAGTTCAGTCAGGAAATGCTATATCCACTGATGTCCCCTCACCTACATAGTCATTTCATTGCAAAAGGCACTCAGGTTGGCCAAGCATGACTTGCCCTTGGTACATCTGGGTTGACTGTTCCCATTCTCATCCTTAACATGTTTGGAACCAAGTTCCCTGTAGACATGATTCATGATATTTCTAGGGATTGTGGTAAAGCTGACTGTCCTATAGTTCCCTGGATTCTCCTTCTTACTCTTCTTAAAGATGAGTGAAACGATAGCCTTTTTCTAACCTTCAGAGATCTCTCTGCTATCTTTTTTCATAAACAACTGCATTGCAATTGCATCACCCATGTCTTTCAGCGTCCCAGCTTAAATCCTATCTATCCTGATGGATTTGAATACAACCAGATTTTCTAAGTAGTTCTGAAAAATAAAGTATTCTTCACTTTCTGTGCAGCATTGCTAAATTATGTTGTTTTAGGCATCTTTGTTTTTGTACAAAACCATATTCGAAACAGAAATTTATCATTCCTCTCACTTGATGGGCCACACTGCAAGAAAGGTCATCTCTTGCCCGCACACTCAATTCCACACTGCTTGGGCTATGAGAACATAGTATTTACCCTCAACTCATCCTTTTAAAATATGAAAGTGCTCTTCCCTCTAGTCATAAGGAGCAACCATCTAGCAATAAGTACTTCTCACAAGCAGCCAGTGATATTGGAAGGAAGAGAACCCAGATCTCCATATCATTGGAGTTCTAAATACTGATTTAGGGAGAGCAGAGAGCTAAGGAATACCCGCAGTACAAAGAAAACTTCTGACCATAACCTTAACAGTATCTCTAAGGTAACTGGAGGAATGAAGAAAAAGAATAGTGCACAATTCTGACACAGGAGCTCATAATTGCTTAACAGGACTAAAATTACTAGGTTTCATTTGGATTCTCCTAGGATGTTGTTCCCTTATGGGAAGGAGGGAAACCCACTAAGAGTTCCCTTTGTTGACATTAGAGATCTCACTGCTGTCTTGATAAACCTGTGAGGTAAACTTTCTGAATGCTCAGTGCAAGACTGATACATACCTGTTCAAACTTAATTTATTAGGAACCTACAATCTGCTGCAGACTCTTCCCTACTTGCTTCTGAGTCAAGATACAAGAGGACCCAGATGTTCACTATGACACTGCCTTCCAGACGGCTTCAAACAAATCCCAGCTGTGCTGTTGCCAACATTCAGTGCTAAGTTAGAACAACAGAAGGCAAGCCCTTTCCACCATATACAGCTTTTAAACACCAGTCCTTACAGTGTGAGTTAATAAAATGCACTTATACTGTGTTAAAGCTCATAGCTATTGCTCACAGTGAAGTGGGATACACAAGTGCAAAGCACCATCTTTCTCCTCTTCATTCAGCATATGGTACACTGGCAGACCTCTATAGCTGTGACTAAGCCTACCACGTTTACCTGATTTCCACTTCCCCTTGCACTAGAGATTATTACTTGTGTCTTTTGCTATGCTCCCTCTGCTTTCAAGTACTAATATCACAGTACTGGATGGGAAAAGCACATCTCCAAGGAGCATATGAGCAAACAGAAAGTACAGATGAAACAAAATGACAGATGACTTACAAGTCAATAAAACCAGTATGTTCTGGCAGAAAACATTCTCAAGATGATACAGACCAATTCACCAGTGGCACAGCATATTCTGTTCTCATATCACACAGTTCTGGTGGAGTTATATTAGGCTAAAGATCAAAATTACACCAAGACATCAGCACGTGACCTAGCTAACATTACATCAAGTTTTTTTTTTTTGCAATATATTAAAGGGCTGATTTGAACAAAGAAGAAATGCTCAGCACAAAGAAGTAGCTTCCATAATTGTTGGTTTACAACTCATGCATCAGAGGAAAAAGGAAGCAGAAAGCAGATACATTTTAGTTTATTTTTTCAGTCAGATTCTTTCACAAATTGCTTTTTAAAGAAAAGACGGTAAGTTTTCAAACTTGTCAAAGTAATGAGCTTGACTGGAGAGCTAACTGTCCTAGTGAAAGGGCTGAAGGAAGAAAATAAGGAAAACATGGCATTTTAAAAGATAAGGCAATGAAGTATGACCTTTACGTCACACAGTTACAGTTATTCTTAATATACTTTCCTGGCCTTAATCTTCCTGAACCTTCTCACTTCAAAACAGGTGTCAAATACATGTAATACCTCTGTTAGTGTAAATGGAAAGTTCTGATTTAGTAAGATTTTGGCACCACGCTGTACAGAAAACAGAACAGCTACCTATGGGACACCTCAGTGAAAATGCAGGCCTTTTGTATAATAAATTTAAAGGAAACTACTGACAGCAATTAGGAGCACTTCAGATTGAAAGTATCCCAGACTGAATATTTTGGGCACTATATTTTACGTGGACAGGACACAAGGTTGCACATAGGAGATAAGAATTTCAAAGGCAAAGACAAAAAGAGAGAAAAGGAATACAAGGAGGTAGCCATGTTAACTTGTAAATGAGTCAGCAGTATGGGGTAATATTTATACAAACCTATAAAGAGCAAAGCACCTAATGCTGCTGATGCAACTCTACAGTGAATATATAGAAGACACATTGAAAAAATATTTTTAGAGCAGAAACAGATATAAGGACTTGCATGCATAATGTGAAAAAGAATCCTATTACCTTGATCATTTCCATCTATCAGACATAATAAATTTAGCTTACTCTTCTCACCCACGAGTTTGCTGCTATGTATCTAGGAGTTACACGACACCAACTTCTATAATTCTACTTTTATTTGTATAGCAGTTTAAGGGCTCACAGTCACAATCACATTAGTCACATTAGGTGTAGGCGTACGTGGAAAATAAGAGAACTACTCTTTGAAGGCACCCTGTCATTTAATGAAAGATAGCATCAGTTTTACAGTATTGTGACTGTTGTAACATTTTGAACACATGAACCTTAGATCAGAGAAAAGTTCCTGCAAAGGGCTCCTGATCACCTCACTTCATCTTCCAGAAGAGCTACATAGGTTACCATGGAAATTAAATGTTAGTAAGAAGTAGAGTACTCGGTTTTTGATAAACGCAGATTATGTTGTTTCAGAAGGCAAGAACTTCCTTGTCTTCAAGGACTCAACCTATGGTCAGTGGTGGAAACTCTGGCATTGCATATTACTTTTTCATTCGTCAATGTGACTATCAAATTTTTAAGGTGAACTATGGAGAGTGATATGCACCAGCCTATAACCATTAATACTGAGAGTTTAGATTTGTATTTAACTTCAAAAGCAAAGTAAATGCAGTCACAAAGCAATCCATTCTCTTACATGCCAGGTCTGAGGGAAATCTGGTCTTTCAGAAAAGATGACAAACTTATTCAGAATTAATAAGAAGCTTGTTTATGACCTGTTAGCAGAAAGGTGGCTATTGAAATATACAACCATGTATTACTTGAAAACCAAAGCTACAGTAAATATAAAAATAACAGGCATAGGTTTTCTGAGAGGAACCTGAGAAGTAAAATCTCCCCACACACACCTGGGTGCTGTAGTATGAGCAGCTGATGCAGCTTTATTCTGTTACTGCCTTGCTGCCAAATCAGAGTCTAGTTTGCATACATGGTTGTTTTACCAGTATCACTCTGTTGATAGAGCCCAAAGACCTCATATTTAAATACAGGATTTTATCACATCATCTTGAAAGCATATAGTTTCATCTGATCCCTGACTTGCCTGCTGAAAATTCTGTGTGGAGAGTTCATCAGCAGTAAAAATGTTTAGTCAGTTCTTGAAAACCCTTGAGCTAGCTAAAGCATTAGGCTTTCCAGTGGTAGAGGATTCAGTGTTACCCTCTGCAAATAAAGAATTGCTTGCATCTCAGTTATGGTCCAGTACAAATATTCATATGAAAAGCTGCTGGACCAAAACACTCAGTGTCCTATATATGGAAAATACATGAAAACTATATATAATATATGAAAACTATATATGAAAACTACTTCTCCGCATATCAACTAACTTGGACCCTGTATCAAACAGCAATGCACAAGATTTAAGTCAGGTGCCTGTAAAGCGCTGGTTTTAGCATAAACACAAGACAGCTTCAGAACATGGTGGAGATGAGTTAAATTCCATTCTGAGTGACAGGGATTAATACATAGTTAGCAGTTTACCAGACATCACATAGCAATGATTGGTCAGTGACAGGCCAAAATGAAGGCAAAGCCATATATCTCAGACACCAAATCAGTCTTTAGGAACACAGTTAGACTACTCATCTCCTCTGTCAGCTTAGTGATGGCAGAACTAGGTGAAGGAACCAAACAAAATGCCTGGGAAATTACACAGTGAATAGGAAATATGGGAGAGGAAAAAAAAAAATATTAACCAAGACAGACATCAAGATCCAAGTCTCCCATCAAATCAATACATTACTTAGGAGATTCGGCATGCCCTAAAACTTTGAATTCAAGCATATGTAGAAACCTACAGGCTGCCTTGAGGATATGTGGAGCAAGGCAGCAGCCGTTGAACAGAAACATAAGAATGAAGGAAAAAAAAAAAAAAAAAATCAAAACTACAGCTAGACATGGTTTTATGGCAAAAGTCACTGGTTATCTGCAGAACCCTGGTCTTCCATTGAGTTCACAAGTCTGACTATTGTATGTATGCGCAAGATTTAATGATTGTTTTGATATGTACAACAGAGCATGGCACAAACACCCCAGTACCTCTGAGCCCTCTCTTCTCTGCAACAGTCATCAAGATTATTTCAGATGAAAACAAAGGCAGAGAGATCACTGACATTTTGTGCCATAGTAGGAGCGTATAAGCTTAGCCAGTTTGCTCTGGAGTATTTAGTAAAGATAGAAGCAATGGGCACTTGAAAGAGGTCACCGGCAGAAGACAGTGTCATTCAATATACTTAACATCTTGATCCGGGACTTCACTTATTCCTGCAAATGGCAAACTGAAGGACTCCATAGGGAAGAACAAGCAGAACCACATCAAAACAATAATGTATACTACTGGAGAAAGGATCATAGGGCATGTAAGGAGCTAGACACTGAGAAGACCCAGCTGTAGTCACAGAAGTGGAATTTACTGCATGCAACATCAGACTATGTGGCTGTCAGAGCTCTGGGTTTGCATAAAGAGATCTTTTGTCCGAAAAGAAAGCAAACTCTTTCTTTGCTGTCTGCAGGATCAGAGGTAAAGCAGCAAGGCTGCAGTTATATGAAGCAAGGCATGTCTAAGGGTATAATTCTGTCACATTCAATTTAGAAGTGTGACTACATGAGAGCTTGGGTGTCTTATTAATGGTCTGGGGACCAACGGTCTCAGTCTCTTTCCAAATTTTTCGTCCAACAAAGAACTTGGGTACTTTATAGCAATGACATTCAATTCAGTAGCCACAGGAAATCTAGAAGCAGTCCCTGGATTGTGGTGTTCCCGTTGACATAAAGCTAGAAACAACAAAGAAGCTGACGTCCATGCATGCAATGGAAGTTTTGCCTAGGATTGTTTCTGTAACAAAATTTCATCCTCAAAATTGTCCTTTAGATTACCTTTAAATAGAATCATACCACCCATTTCAGACCAGCTGATAACAAAAATAAGTCCCATTCACAGTACTGTGAGCATGAACAACATCAGAAAGCGTTTCAAGCAGGGCATGCAAAATCTTTTTCCCTCTCTCCACGTCTCGTGAGAGTGTACTTCTAAAGCCTCCTACTAGATCTATGAACACATTTCAGAAGAAATATATTTAATTTTATACTTAAAGATTTTTAATACTAATTCCAAATAATATCACATAATTGTGAGTAAGCAATGACAGGTGGTAAAACCAGATGGATTTGAAAAGATCTGTGGCAGTCCCTGGCTCCACTGTTCAACTGGCTCAGCAGGATGCTGGCAGAGAATGCGATTCCCCACCTCACTCAAGAGAACCAGCAGCAGCTAACCCCACTGGCTGCCACAGAGCCAGGATAGGACCATCAAAGCATACTTGCTCATGTTCTTCTTTCCACCTCCAAACCTCTTCTGCCTCACTGCAGAAGCCTTTCCACCAGCAAGCCAGTGATGCAGGCTTACCAGACAGGTGATGATCTGACACGAGCCACAAAAACCCACTGTATTTGCTGGACCAGGAGCAGAGTGGGCATAGTTCCTGGTTTGGCCAGTCCAGCACTATGGATATTCACCACAAATCATGACCACTTTGCTTCTGGAAGATGCATCTGTACGTGTTACTTCTGACTGCACTGAAGGAGGATATCTAAGAGTGAGCATCCCTGAATGCTCCAGCGCTGAACCTAGACACAACATCTGACTTCCTTTAGACCTCTGCTGAAAACATCTGCTCTTGCTTCTGAAGGACTTGGCGATGAATGAGACAACATTTCATCTCAGATGTTTCTGCAGACTGAAAGAGAACGAAGGAAATGAAAGGAACGTGTAGCCAGAGGTGAGGCAGGCAAGCTGACCATCTGGCAGCAACCCTCGCTTGTGGCAAATTAAAATGACCACTGAACCACTTGAGAGACAAGTATTGGTGACCTCCAGAAACAGTTTCACGTTAATACAGGTGAACTGCTTCCAAGCAAGAACTGCCTTTGTGTAACAGCTTTCTGTGCCAGGGAAGCGAACATGCTTCAATCAACCCCTATTTCTAAGCATGTCTGTAGATGCCTAACTGTTTCCATGAGCTACTGCTAACTACTCAGCTATTGTTAATTTCACTGGACGGCATTGCAACATTCAGACTTAATTTCTTAAGCCTCCTTTGTGAAGCCAGGAGCCTTAGGGAATAAGAATGTTATAGTTCCTAATAGTAATAATGGGATAATAATGCAGTTACAGAGCAATGTTAATATTATCCCCCACAACAATTATCCCCAAAATTTCCCTACAAACACAGCAAAACCAAACAATACAACATGATAAGCAACACTCCCCAGGTTAGACAAGCACTCATCAACAGTTTCCCCAGCTCCACCATGTTACTTTCTATTGTCCTTCAGCTTCAATAAACTATTCACATCTGTGGTACCACCAAGAAAATTGGAAATTGGATATCTCCTCCCTTTCCCATTTTAAAATACGTATTTATTTTTTTTTCCTCCTTCACTATACCCTCATTTACGTGATCCTTCCCTTGTATAGATTAAAATAATCTGCTGTTGGAGAAAAACAAACAAACAAAAAAACCCTTAAGTGATAAGGATTAGCAACTTCCTATGTGGAATGTAAAAGAAAAAATGAAGAGTTTCTTACAACGACAGTCTAATATTGCAGACTGCCCAGCTGGAGCAAGAATCTAGACTCTGCTACAGGAACTGAAATCAGCAGCATCAGAGAAATTACTGAAGATATCAGCTGCTCATTCATTTTCCTCTACCATTTTCCTCTGTGCCTTTGGTCACATTATCCATATTCCCTGCCACATTCCTTCCGCCCTCTCATTAGTTGTTCTCCATGCCAGCAACCCCACATCTCACCAGCCTCCTCCGCCGATGATCCAGATGTAGGTCTGTCAGATCTGAACTAACTTTGGGGAAAGCATGGGAAGTTTATCAAAGCTGCCTCGACAACAGAGCTGCTAATTTTGTGCCTTTGTTAGCAGGCCATTCCCTACCAACTTTCTGGCAGTTTCTAGAAGGGATTAGAACTGAAACGCAAAGTGGCATAAATGAAGAATTCGCAGCTTTTTTACAATATCAGATGCATCCTTGTACATCTTCCAAATATAGTAAAAAGCTGGCCTAAATCTGCTATTGCTTCATGTTTAATTCAGATACCTTTGAGTGAGTGCAGTTCTGCCCATCCCTCCCCCAAAATCTAAGTTCTCCATGATACATAGGTGATGAGAATAGAAATCTAGACAAAACACATAAGGAAAGTTTTAAAATGTTGTTTCCACAAAACTGTAGTTTATCAAAGGGAAAGATTAAAGCAGTGGAGATTAAAGTACTAAATTATAACAGGGATTCTACAACTCCTCTAAAGCAACTATCTGCAATTTTTAAACTATGTAATTAAAGAAAAAATAAGCATGTTATACAGTCATGAACAAAACTTGCATTTTTCTATTTAAGAACATTACAGGTAAGAAGGAAATTATGATGGTTTTGATACAGTAGATGCAAATGAAAAACTCCAGTAGCATATCTCTGAACTGCCATCAGCTTCTTATCAAGCGGAGGTAAAGGTTCCCAGAACATCAGCACATGCAGAATGTTGTGCTCTAAAGCGACGTGGGCTTTGGGATTAAAAGCTTCTGAAAGGCCATGCATTTTATTTCACCTTTGGGATCACCTCATGTTTCAATTTTACTCTTATTGTAATACAAATTCAAATGAACTGGGCTTAGAGCAGATACGGATTTTGGAGTAGATTTCTCCAACCTAAAAGTAACCTTCACTGACATCAAAAATAAGGTCTAAAAAAGATGACAAACTAATTTTTTGACTGAATCTATAGCACGATATTTCTGGGTGAATCTACTCCCATTTAGTTTCATTGCTTCTCACTGCAAGATAATGGTCTGTCATTAGTTATTTGTCTCTCTAGTTATGCCCTTAAAAGGCTCTGAGGCAAACATGTAAAGGTAAATTGTTCTGAGTACTAACATTACTGTAAAGGACTGTATGAGACAAGGTCACATGTCTCTAGTTTCTAGAAAACTGAGCATATCCTAACGGGATCCTGCAGCAAAATTTGGGTTAAATCTTTGTGGTGCCATGCGGGTGGGTGGACAGCAGAAGTATCCAGTAATTTCCCAATCAAGAGACAGAAAACAGCACCAAGTCTCAGAATAACGATTCCTCTTCATATAATTGCTGTGTAATACTACGCTCATTTTTTTTTTAAATGTAGGGTCTAATAACGGGGAAAACAAGAAGGCAAGCCTCCCCTCAAATTGCATTAGATTTTCCCCTGTTTTTTTTGGGGGGTGGGAATAAAATCGCATTCCAGGTTACCCCTACCCAGAGCGGACCACGCTGTGAAGCTGCGCAGGAGCCAACCGCTCGCCACACTCCTCTCCTCATTCATAGGGCTGCACTCCGGCTTGAACTTTCCCATGGAGAAGCAGGAGCATCGGCCGGGCTGGGGCCGCCGCTCTCCCCGGGGCACCGCCCAGCGCCGGGGGGCCCGGCCCGGCTCCGC